>OU343220.1:198048482-198169552 GCA_910596185.1 Chrysanthemum makinoi | reverse complement strand
AATAAGCTTATAAAGCACAAAAACACAAACATAAAAAGAGATTAAACTAGTCTACATTATCAAGCATAAAATTGAAATATGAGCTGACAAGTGATCAAGGGTGGAAACTGTGAACCATTGACAAATAACCATCCTAACACCTCCCCTGAGGTACTAAACCATAATCATCCAATAAACAGATCTGCTTCAGCATGCTTCTTCTTCCTTTCTTGATTTTTTATTTATTTATGAGCTATTTCTAGTATTTTTGAGTAATTATGAGTTTTACAAACTCAACCTGGTTTAATGTTTCTAAAAGCTTACAGAAGCTTACTTTTGAACTTATATGAGTTATGGGTCTCCTAACAACAAGTATCAACAACATTAAAGTTATATGAGAATTTGAGTACCAATTTTGCATAAACTGAAAATGTGATAAAAACTTCAATTGATGATGAAAACAAGTTTTACTAGCATCGAGAAACTTAGAAATACAACTTTCAACCTTTAAAATACACTAGAACATTAAAATTAAGCTATTCGACTATGAAAACTAAAATTACTCTTCTCCTTTTCTTCACCGCTTTTTCCATCTTTATAGACTTTTTGGACTTCCCACTTGCTTCTGAATATTTCCCATCAACAATCTTAACCATTGGATGAGTCAAACGTATCCTAGCCTTTAAAATGCAATTTGGCGCCAAAAAATCTTGATAGCTGGATTGAGCAGGTTTAAAGCTTTTAATGTACTTTGGAAGATTGTGGAGGTGGAGGGAGGGTATAAGTAGGGGTGGACAGTGGTGAAACCATGGAGGTGGAAGATGGTTTTGGTTTTGTAGTTTATGGTATAGGAGAGATGGGTGGGTTTGACTGGCTAATCTCGGTTTTATTAATAGGGATTGGGCTTGTGATTTGGGCCACCGGGTTGTAGGATTGATTGGGATTGTTTTAATAATAACAAAGGAGTCCGCTTGGTTTAGATTAAGCACAAGGACCATTCATGTAATTTCGCATCTTGAGGACTGAACCGCCACTTTTCCAAAGTTAACACAAGGATCAAATATGCCATATATGAATAGTACAAGGACCACATTAGATTATTTTCATTTTTTAAATATCCGAGGACCTTTGACAATTTTTCAAACTTAGGGACCTAAGTTGCAAATATGCAATTTTAACTTCAAAGGACTATTTTTGACAACTCATGAATCCCTAGGGACTTTAAATAACATTTTTCTTTATTTTGATTTACCATGGACTATATTTGACAACTTTTGAAACTTGGGGACTAAAAGCGCCAATTGTGCAAACTTGATACTTTTCACTGATTTTGGTATTTTTGCATTTAAAACACATAAAACACTTATTTGTGATATTTTTTTCATTTTGATGCATTTCCTGAGTGTTTTAGATGTTTTTGCAGCTTTTAAATGGTACAAAATGATGAGTATTTAGACACTCATCAATCCCCCACACTAAGATATTGCTAGTCCCTAGCAATCTTTTGAGAAAACTTAATGGATTTGAGTCTCTTTACTAAAAGCCATTACTTCGAGTAGCCAATTTGTTTCATTCAAGTAAGAACCTTGGTACAATGATAACCAAATGATTTTGAGCAAATCACCAGCTTTCAACGGATGTGATTTGTCTTTACCGTAAGCCGTTTGTTTTTGACTAGCCAACTCTTAGATAAAATATCTTTGGTGAGTCGATTACCAATTATGGTTTTCCAACTGCCTTTACCACAAGCCATAAACTTACGGGCTAGCCAACTCTTCACTTTTAAGGATATGGTGAGCTGAATACCATATAATTTGGGCAAATTGCAAGCCATCAACGGATTTGAGATATCTTTACTAAGAGCCGCTGCTCTGGATTAGCCAATCCTTTTGTTTATTAGACATGGCGGATCGATAACGTAGTCGAAAGTAAGTGCAAAACACTTACTCCCAAAAAATTTTGGCCAAAAATGGGGGAATTGGGTGGTATAATTACATGATAAAATTCGTGAGAATTCCTATCCCCCACACTAGAAATGAATATTGCCCTCAATATTCAAAGTACCGATCGTTATGCCAAACATAGAACGTAAAAGAGAATACTACGGCCATTATTTGTGAATTTTTATGAAAACTTATATACAACAAATGGGGCAACTCTCCCACACTGGTGGTACACACGTGAAAACCCATGTTTAACTATCTGTTTTTGATTACCGAGTCGCTAGCTTGACTCGACCCCGAATTAATTTGTTCATGGGGAAGTATGTGGAAGAGACAATCTCCATCGGACTTTCAATCGGAGATGTTTGTATAAACATTTGAAGTACGTGAAAGTTCCACACCGATGAGATATTGAGAGACCCGGCTCACAGATGATAAATGAAAATGCCGGGGTCAAAGATAGTGTCTTCATTCCCGAAGGAGTGAAGATGAGAAGAAGTCACGGGATAGGTGAAGAAAAGAAAGAAAGTCATGATGAAAATCATGACTAACTCATCATTATCAGAAGGAGAATTCAGGATTTCTGGATCATGAATCTCATCATTTAAGCTCATTTGATCAAGACATATTCTGGGTGGGAGGGATGGGATATCAAGCAAGTTCTCATGGTTGAGAACATTTCCCTCCGGAACACAAAGATCATTTTTGTCTAGATCAAAGTGGAAGTTATCATACTCTGGTGGAGATATGATATGAGTGAGTTCAAAGTAGAACTCCTCGTAAAGAGAATCATTCACGTGATGTAAGTCTGTGAACCCTTGTTCCATTATGGGCTCATCACTATCCTCGCAAAGATTGGATTGTTAGAAATCCAAGTGAATTCAGATTCGAATTCAAATAGAGGATTCGTGAAAGTAGCTTTGAATGTTTCGGGAACAAAGTAATCAACATTCTCTATTGGACTGTTAGGGTGAGAAGTGAGTGAACGATCATTATAAAGGAGACTTTCAATTTCTCCTAGGTCGGCTTTGAAATCAAAGAGATCATCATCACTTTCCAATGAAAGTGGATTGATGTGAGCGAGTTCATCGGTGAGCTCCTCAAGAAGAGGATCGACTGGGGAGTGATGCCTCAACATACTCGATGTTTCCATAGGAAGCACAATCATTGCTAAGATCAGAGAAAGTTTCAAAATGATCTTTTGAACAAAAGGGAAAGAGAATCACATATGATCAGTTCCTCAGAACTCTCGGGATTGGGACAAGGTTCTCAACACTAGACTTTATGATTTTGTCCGATTCCTTTTCAGAACGTCAAGATGCTCGCCCCATGCTCGAGAGTGAGTGGGAATATCGGGTGTGATAACAAATGATGAGGGAGTTGAGAAGGACTAGCATACATATGTTTTATACTTTCCATTTGCTTTTCTGCTAGTAATTCCATCATAGTCTTTTCTCCCTGATTTTTCATGGAAGGAATTTCAACTGCTGAACTTGATGAACCCGCATACAAAATTGACGAATATCAAGGGTAACTTCATCATCATCGTCATCAGGAATGAAACGGAATCGAGCTAGATTTGGTGCTTTTGTATTTTAATTAATTCCTAATAGAGTTTTCACCTGGCAACTGGGAATCTAATTTAGCACCGCTCTTCACTAACAATTCTTCCATGGATTTTGATTTGGATTATCTTGGGAATGTTTACATTCCTTCAAATCTTTCACTAAATCTAAAAGATCAAGGAGAAGCTTTTGAGGAAGTGGCATAGGAGGTGGTGCTGATTCATTTGGTACTGTAGAGGTTGATCATGATACGAAGAGTCGTAATTGTTACAAGGAAATGGATTCCTTGTTTGACAATCAGAGCTAATGTGTGGACCTCCACAAGCTCACAACAAAATGATTGTTGTAGCTGGTCATGTGAATAATATGGAATTTGGTCATTTCCAAAGTCCTCGTGTTACCGTAAAACTGTTCATAGACAAACGTGTTTCCGATAGACAATCGAACTGTAGTGTGAACCACCATACATCACAAAGCAGAAAACTGCTGAGTCTCACAGGTGGTAGCCGATGGAATAAATCAGTTCTGTTATGGTAGGAATAGGGATCCTGGTTATAGACAGACCCGTTTCCTGACTCCACCATGCTACAACTGGGGCAATTGCCACCATTATAAGGACCACCACACCATTGACAACCAAGAGGGTGAGGATGAGACATAGAAAGAATCAAAGGGTTCCAGAGGGTAAGAAATGAAGAATCAAAAGGGTAAGAGGGTAAAGATGAATATTTTTGGGATTTTTGGAAAACATTTTGTAAAAACAAAGAATGAAAATATTTTTGGGTTTTTGTGTTCGTTGAAAACTGATTTTAAAATGTTTTCGGGAACCGTTTTGTTTTTATATGATAATAATAAGAAAATATGAACAAGGATGGTAAATATACAATGGGTGAATATTCAACAACACTGATGCTTCAAATTCGTAGTACGCAGCACACCTCCCCGGCAGCGGCGCCAAAATTTGATCGGGTCCAAACTGTCAAGTTTATTACACAAGTCAACCACTTGTGAATGGTCAACCGTAATAAAATTCAAACAGTCTAAAACCAATGCAATTTCCCTTGGAATATAGTGGATTCCCCGGGTCGTTAAGTCCCAACGAGGTGTGTAAACTGTAATACAACAAATCTGTGATCGGGTGAATGTTGAACAGGAAAAGGGTTTGTGGATTGATTAAACTAAGGAAATAAAAGAAAATAGCTTAAACAATCTATAAGAACAAGTACGTGAAAGCGTAATACTTAGAAACGTCTAAAATCTAAAAACGCGTACGTTTAGTTAAAATTCTACGTAAATGTACGAAACAAAACGTGAAATTAAATAAATAAAACACCTACGGGTATGAAAATAATGTTTTTACAATCCTAATGATGCAAGAAAATTATTGAAAAATTAAAATTATTTTTATAACTATTTATTTAATTATTATTAATTAAAAACTATTTTTAACTATTTAATAATACTCTAAAATATAAGAAAATATGAAATAAAGCTAGAAAAGTGAAATTAAGACTTAGAAAAATCTAAAATATTATAAAACTAATTTTAAAAATGAAAATATATTTTTTATGCTTTTTATGTATTTATTATGAATTTAAAGCTATTTAAAACTAATTAAAATGCTAGAAAATACTATTTAAGCTAAGAAAATTCTGGAAAAATACTTTTTATGACTTTTTGAATATTATAAAACTAATAAAATTGAAATTGTATTTTTCTGAGCTTTTTCTAATTTATTTGAATAAAAAGCTAATTAAAAATGCTAAAAATTGAAATTAAATGCAGAAAAATAGCAAACATGATGAAAATTATGAAAAATTCAGTAAAATTCTAAAATATTATTCTAAATATAGGAAAAATAATAAAAGTGGTGAAGGTGTGCAAGAATTAGGTTCTGTAGTGAAAAGTGCTTATAAATAAGCACTAAAATAAGCTATAAGTACCAAATGAGCACCAAATGATCACAGCAGCTAGAGTATGCAAAATATACTTAATACTAACCTACTTCAACTATTCTAAACCTCTAATATGCAAACTATAATGATTTGATTCTATTTAAGCACTAGTGCCAAACAACCCTAACCTATCTACTTTAAGCCCTTGTTAAGCCAGCTTATAAAAATCACAAAAATAAACTAAAATCACCATGAAAACCACTACCAACCAAAGTGTCTAAATCCAGAATTTCAGCTAATAAGGACTAAAATTGAGGAAACTAAAAATGCAAAAGTGGAAGCTATTTGTACTTGCAATGGAAATGGGTCAAAATGAGCTATTAAGCTTGCAAAAGCTAATAAAAGCTACCACCTTGAACCAAAGATTGAATAAGCTATAAACAAGTTATGGGAACATAGAATAAGCAACAACAACAAGAAAAACACACTAAATAAGCAAAACTAAGAAATAAGCAAAAAGGAAGGTTTTTGAAAAAGAGCTTAAAAGAAGGTAGCAAATAAGCAGTTTACGACACTAACTAAAAATTATAAAAAATACTATGATGAAGATAAGCAACAGAATGACAAATATCCAAAAGAACAAGTCTTCACTCCTAATATTAAGTTCTACATGAAATTCACAAGTTTATTTAAAAATGACTTAAGCCTAAATTTGACTTTTTATATAAACATGAAAAGTTGACTAAGTTGAGTTTTAATCCTAATCTAGTGACTGAATATGATGTATTAAGCTATTTAAAGACTAATTTAAGCTGAGTCTACTAATTATGCACCAACATGAAGGATTTGACTTAAATCCTTGACAGTTAACTGTCAAGGGATTGGATTTGGAATTTTGACCTTAAAGTGAACAAGCCCTGGTTTTAGTGGTTTGACTGAGCTATCTTAGCCTAATGAAACATGTATAAATCACAAACAACAACTAGAATAAAGAACACAGTGGTTAAAACCACTGTTCCAAACACACCTTAAAATCATGAAAATGAGATTTTCATATAGAAATATTGATTAAGACCATGAATTTGAATCACAGAGCTGTAATATGATGCAATAAGCTTATAAAATCATAAAAAAGACAAACATAAAAAAGAGATTAAAGTAGTCTACATTATCAAGCATAAAATTGAAATATGAGCTCACAAGTGATCGGGGTGGAAACGTGAACCATTGACAAATAACCATCCTAACACCTCCCTTGAGGTACTAAACCATAATCATCCAATAAAATGTGCTTCAAAGCATGCTTCTTCTTCCTTTCTTGATTTTTTTTATTTATGAGCTATTTTCTAGTATTTTTGAGTAATTATGAGTTTTACAAACTCAACCTGGTTTAATGTTTCTAAAAGCTTACGAAGCTTACTTTGAACTTATATGAGTTTATGGGTCCCTAACAACAAGTATCAACAACATTAAAGTTATATGAGAATTTGAGTACCAATTTTGCATAAACTGAAAATGTGATAAAAACTTCAATTGATGATGAAAACAAGTTTTACTAGTACTGAGAAACTTAGAAATACAACTTTCAAGCTTTAAAATACACTAGAACATTAAAATTAAGCTATTCGACTATGAAAACTAAAATTACTCTTCTCCTTTCTTCACTGCTTTTTTTCCATCTTTATAGACTTTTTGGACTCCCACTTGCTTCGAATATTTCCCATCAACAATCTTAACCATTGGATGAGTCAAACGTATCCTAGCCTTTAAAATGCAATTTGGCGCCAAAAAATCTTGATAGCTGGATTGAGCAGGTTTAAAGCTTTTAATGTACTTTGGAAGATTGTGGAGGTGGAGGGGAGTGGGTATACAGCTGGGGTGGACAGGTGGTGGTGAAACCATGGAGGTGGAAGATGGTTTTGGTTTTGCAGTGTATGTGAAGAAGAAGGAGATGGGTGGGTTTGACTGGGGTTTGACCCCGGTTTTACTAATAGGGGATTGGGCTTGTGATTTGGGCCAGCTGGGTTGTAGGATTGGATTTGGGATTGTGTTTAATAATAACAAAGGAGTCCGTTTGGTTTAGATTAAGCACAAGGACCATTCATGTAATTTCTGCAATCTTGAGGGACTGAACCCGCCACTTTTCCAAAGTTAACACAAGGATCAAATATGCCATATATGAATAGTACAAGGACCACATTAGATTATTTTCGTTTTTTAAATATCCGAGGACCTTTTATGACAATTTTCAAACTTTAGGGACCTAAGTTGCAAATATGCAATTTTAACTTCAAAGGACTATTTTTGACAACTCATGAATCCCTAGGGACTTTAAATAACATTTTTCTTTATTTTGATTTACCAGGGACTATATTTGACAACTTTTGAAACTTGGGGGACTAAAACTGCCAATTATGCAAACTTGATACATTTTTCACCTGATTTTGGTATTTTTGTATTTAAAACACATAAAACACTTATTTGTGATATTTTTATCATTTTGATGCATTTCTGAGTGTTTTCAGATGTTTTTGCAGTTTAAATGGTACAAAAATGATGAGTATTTAGACACTCATCACAGACCATGCTCTATGGAATGTAATTGTGAATAGGAATGAAGTTGTAGCAGACCCCATTGATATTCCTGGACAACCCAAGGCACCTAAACCAGTATTACCAGCAAAGAACCTTAAGGAATCAAGAGAAGACACTCAACATTCTCTTATCTGCCATTCCAGATGGTCATCTTCTCAAATTTCATGATGCTAAAGATGCTAAGCAGCTCTGGGCTGCTCTCAAGACCAGATTTGGAGGGAATGAAGTCTCTAAAAAGAAGCACAGAAATTTGCTAAAGCAACATTGAAACTTTCAGTTGGTGAAAGAGAGAGTCTTGATGTCTGATATGATAGGTTTCAGAATCTTCTCAACATGTTGGAGCTATACAAGGCCGAAGTATCAGTTGAAGATGCTAATTTGAAGTTTCTAAGGAGTTTGCCATCTTCATGGCATGTGATTGCTACAATGATCTGAGGACAACAAGGTTTGGATGTCATGGACTTTGATGATCTCTATCATCCAACTTAAGGTGTATGAGCATGAGATGAGTGGTCAAACAAGTTCTAAGTCTCACGGTATTGCTTTTCTATCATCTGAAAAGAAGGCCAGTACTTCCATAAAAAGTACTGCTTCTCCTCAAAGTATCTGTTTCTCAGTAATCGCTGTCTATACACCCTCATATGTTCAACAGGCCGCACCAACTACCACTATGGCCTCAGATGAAGTTATGTGCTCCTTCTTTGCACAACAAGCTAGTTTACTTGTCACTTATGAAGAAGATCTAGCACATATTGAAGAAGATGCACTTGAAGAAATTGATATCGTGGTGGCAAGTTGCTATGATCACGCGCAAGGATCAAAAGTACATGAAGAAGACAAGCAAAAGCATTGATTTCAAACCAAAACAAGGCATAACTTTTGACAAATCTAAGATTGAATGCTTCAATTGTCAAAAGACTGGTCACTTTGCAAGGGAGTGCATGTTTGCTAAGTATCAAGCAAACAGGACATCTGAAAAGCCAAAACTTGAGCTTAAGGAAATTCCAATCACTGAAACAAAGGCTTTGGTTGCTCAAGAGAAGTTATCAGAAGTTGATTGGAGTGAAGAATTTGATGATGAACAAGAACTTATTGCATGGTAGCAGTGGAAGAAGAAATTGAAGATTCAGTAGAAGCATTGGATTGGAGCACTGTTTTGCTGAAGAACCTGAACATGCTGTTTTGGAATCTGATGATGGCTTTGGAGGATTTGACTAGAGCAAGGAAAGTGAAGATGATCCTGTTCAACTTGCATTGGTGGCTACTTCACCAAATCAATCTTCTATCTCTGAGGTATGCTCAAATTGCTATGATTTTTATCATAAATTACTTAGCGTTATGATTGAGAGAGATAATTGTGTTAAGGCTAGGTTCAGGTAGAAGGTTATCAAATAACCTTAGAATCTATGGAAGCCAAAATCTTAGCACATGAAACTAATGAAGTAGCTTGGGCTGAAAAATATGCACAACAGATTACCGTTAAAGCTTAGTGAATGGAAATTAAACTGTAAAATTGCTGAAATTGAGAAATTAACTAAGGAAAGAGATGATTTGTTAGCTAAGTTTGCTTCTTGGGGTGAAGCTGGTCTGTCACATGTTTCTTATGTTCAAAACAAGAAAGAGCCTACCTTAAAACTGGATTAGGTTTTGGAATGGATTTTAGTAAGATAGAAGAAAACCAATCTAGTAATCCGGATGAAGGTGAGTATGAGGATATAACCACTAGTGATGAAGAACTCATTAATTATGTAGATACATCTAGTAATGATGGTTCAATAAGTGACTCACCTCCTGAATATAAGAAAGCTAATGATTACCATGCTGTCCACATCCCATCGGCATTCATCAACCCCTTAGGCCTGATGTTTCTCGTTTTGGAGTAGACAGTCTAGAGTTTAGGGAAAAGCTAGTTGCTAAATCTAGGTCTGAAAACCCAAAGAATCTGTTGAAAACGATGTTCAAAATCAAGCAGCCTTTAAATCAAAGTATGCTCCACAAGCAGTATCTCTTTTCAAAACCTTTTCAAAACAGATCTGCTAAACCTTTTGGGATAATTTTGGTCAAAACAGTTTAATCACTCACCAAGAAGGCAAAATAATTTTGGGCATAGACATAGAAGATGTCACTATGACAGTATGGGTCATAAACCTGTTTTGTGTGTTTTAGTCCTACTCATCTAATTAAAGACTGTGAACAACACTCAGAATACCTTAAAAAATTTCCAAAGAACAGACCGCCAAACGAAACCTAGAGAGCACTAACCAGTTTGGAATAATTCAAATAGGGTCAATCACAGAAATTTCTCACCAGATTATAGATACCCACACCAAATGAAAACCTTTTTCAAAACCTTCAAGATCTCACAGTACTTTCCAAAGTATCAGCTCTCGCCCAGACTTTCTCAAAGTACTGCTCAGACAAAACAAGGTACCGATCACAATACTTGGTATAGAAATTCTAGGAGATCTCACTATCAACCTAGAAGGTATTACAATTCACATAGGAGATTTAGATCAGAGGAACCAAGTGTTAAAACAGAATTGGTTAAGAGGGAAAGTATCTGCAGAGGACAGACAGACTTTCAACCAAAAGTGAATCGATGTTTTGTGATGACAGAAAAAGAGATTTGTGTTGAAAAACCAGAAAGTTTTGAAAAATCACATGCTAAAGATCAAAAGATAATTTTGGATCATCATTTGAAAGATAGTGGTAATTACATACTCAGAGAATTTGAGTTTGTAATCTCCAAGGGGAACACAAGTCAGTAATGGCTTGGGTTCCTAAAAGTTTCTAACACTTTTCTTTATGTGCGTGGCAACCCGAAGAGGAGCTTAAAGATCATCTTATTGTGGATAGTGGTTGCTCTGGAAGTATGACAGGAGACAAAGAGATCCTGTCTGATTTTAGGAAGATTAGTGGAGGAAGAGTTGCATTTGGGAATGATCCCAATGGAGGAAAGATTACTGGAAAAGGGAGTTTGTCTATGTGCTAGATATCAAGTCTCACCAAAGATCTCTCACATGAATGCAGTAAAGAGAATCTTCTGTTATTTGAAGCAACAACCAAAGTTGGGGTTGTGGTATCCTAAAGAGTCACCTTTTCACTTAGAGGCTTTTTCAGACAGTGATTATGCATGTGATAACTATGATAGAAGATCAACCACTGGAGGATGCCAATATCTTGGAAGAAGATTAGTCTCCCGGCAATGCAAGAAATAAACAATTGCAGCAACATCCTCTAATAGTTTAATATGTAGTCTGCTGCAGCTGTTGTGGACAAGTTTTGTGGATGCAAAATCAGCTCTTGGACTATGGATTCAACTTCAAGAATAATCCTATTAACATTGATAATGAGAGTACTATTTGTATTGTGAAGAATCCAATTTATCATTCCAAGACCAAGCACATTCAGATTAGGCATCACTTTATCAGAGATTGTTATGAGCATCGGCTTATTAATGTGATTAAGGTTCACACAGATGATAATGTAGCTTACTTACTCACCAAAGGTTTCGATGTTTCTAGATTCAATCACTTGGTGGTGAGCATAGGCATGATTAACTACTGAGCTACATTTAAGGGGAGGACTATTTAGTATTTGTATAGTCCTGTGTAATGCTTGAGGGGAGGATAGTTATGTATACTTAGTTGATAACTGAAGAAATTGGAAAGTAATCGCTGTAAAGTACCGCTGAAAGTACTGCTTAGAAAGTACTGCTTGGGAAAGTACGCTTACGTGGAAGTATGCTTGTCTTATTAAAGTACCGTTCCAACGGTTATCTTGAGGGGTAATTTAATGCTAACGGTAACAATGTTATTTTAAGTTGTGATTTTTCAAATATCACCTATAAATACCTACTTCCGATTTCTCTCATATTGATACATTAAAATCTTTTCCATCTTTCTCTCATTATATTCATATTCTTCGAGTCAAATTCTTTTGTGCTTACATAATCAACAATGGCGAATCGTCCTACTGTTTCTAAGCATAATATGGTTGCTAATTTGGATAAGACTGATGCGAATATACTCTTTCATGATATAATTGATTATCTTACTGGTTCGCCTATCAGTTATGCTCTTTTAGTGGAGCCGGATATTATTGAGCCCTGGATTCAAGAATTTTGGGCTAATGCTAGAGATAACATGGAGAATGACGATTATTATATTAGATCATCGTTCTGGAAAACCATTAAGATTACTGAAGACTCCATTCGAGAAGATTTATTGTTCAATGATGCACATGGGGCTTTAAGGTTTGATAAGCAGTTGATATGGGATACTTTTCGACATATTGGCTATGAAGGATCTTTGAATGAACAAACGTTTAGAAAACAATTATTTTGTCCGCATTGGAAGTTTTTGGTTCATGTGTTGCTCCATTGCATAAGTACTAAGAGTACCTCTTGGGAGCAGTTTGGGTCAAATATAGCATCTCCTATGGTTGGGTTAGCTACAGATAGAGTTTTTAACTTCTCAAGGCTAATATCGATGGAATGCTATCACATATTTCACATGGATCTACTTGGCCGATGTACCCAAGGTTTATACGTGTTTTCTTAAACAAGCAACTTTTCTGATATACCAAAACCTACAGCTTTATTGCTTGTTATTGTTCAACAATCCAAGATTTTTACTTTTATGGCAAAAAGGAGTGTTTTATTCAAGGGTCAAGATACTCCTTTAACAACTTCCATGATGGATGTTGTTTAGGCTGTTAGAGATGTTATGATGATATGAAGGTACCTGACTGCAGTGTAATCGACCTGCAAGCACGCTCGCAAGTACCGCTTCCCACCGCTACATCAAATGAAGGTACTGCATCTCTACAAGGTACTGCTTCTCCTAGTACTGAACTTCAAGAAGATGTTGCAGTTTCACTTTCTCCATCTCCACAAGGGTCTATTCATGTTTCTCAACCAGAGGATCATTCACCTATTCAAGGAGAGGATTCACATACCATACCTCCTGATGAAATCACATTGGATAATTATGTTTTGACAAGGCAGTTGGTCAAGTTGAAAAAGACTACAGAGGTCCAAGCCAAACAGATAAAGAAATTAAAACTGAAGTTTCGAAGGTTAAAGACTTTTGTGTGGCCATTAGTTCAACAATTTCAACTGGGTTAAATCTAAGAAAAGGCGCAAAAGCGTCTAGGAAAACAAACGCCAATTTCATCAACAATCTTCTCACAACTTGGGAGGAATTTAGAAAAGATAATTTGAAAGAAGATGTTGAGAAGAAGAAACAAGTTGAAAGTACTGATGAACAAGCTAAACAACAAAGTACTGAACAAGTTCAAGGTACTGAACAACAAAGTACTGCTTTTCAACAAAGAAAGTACTTTTACACAAGAAGTGATAACTCCAAGAGTTTTGAATTTTGAAGAAGAAGTGGTCCTTCTAAACTGTTATACAGAAGAGGAGGAAGCTATTCTCAAACCAATTCATTATGCAAGTGATGATGAGTTCATTGCTACAATTTTTCAAGAATTATCACAACCTAGAGGTGGTGTTACTATTAGAGAAGTGCAAGAAGATGAACTACAAAGAACTTCTCAACCTGCAATTGATCCTAAGGATAAAGGGAAAGGTGTTTTAGTAGAAGAAAAGAAGAAGAAACTTACTTTGGCAGAGATTAGAGCAATTGAAGTTGCTAGGAATGAAGCCGCTGCTAGAAAACTTCAAGAAGAGATAAATGCTAAAGATAGAGCAGTTCAAGAAGTCAGAAGCTCAAAATAGAGAAAAAGTTGCAAGAGCAATTAGATGTTGAAACTGATGAACCATTACAATCACCTACTCCTGTTAGATATATGCCTAGAAGACCTAATTTAGCTAAGGACAAGAATGCTATGATGGCATATTTAAAAGGTCGAGGGTATAAAGGATTGCAGAAGTTGAACTATGTTGACATGACAAGACTCTATGATGCCTGAGACGAAGCTTATAAGAAGAGTGTTGCGATATCAAGGATTTTAGAGAAGAAGCTTTTTGACTGAAGTGAAAGGAAGAAGAGCTTTAAAAGAAAAAGAAAAACTGAAGTTACAGATAAACAGTTTTCAAAGAAAGAAAGAGTTGAATTGAGATCGAGTCTAAAGATGCATTAAGAAATTATCTCAGAGTGGTAGATTTTGATTATTCAAAAGATGATACAGACATGAAGATGAACAGATCTCTCGATTAGTGCTTTTGATATTGTCAAATCCAAAGAAGGAGATTATATGATTTTTCATAAGGAAGATGAAAGCTTCAAAGGTTTCAATAGGTTATGGATTTGTTACATATTATAGATAGAGTGGATTTATTCTATCTATATAATGTAGTAAAAGCTTATTTTGAGATATTCCATCGAAGGAATTGGTCCGGTTTTGCTTGGAGATCTTATAACCATGTGGGAATCGAAGAGGAAAGCATGATGATATATGGAAAAATCAAGAAAACTGAAATTGTTTGTGGAGATTCTTTGAAGAATCTGGAGTTCATGTTTTGGAGCTAGAGAATGCTAAAATGATACATGTTTGTAAACGAAGATATCCTCTCACAGTTGAGCTCATGAGAAGAATGCTAGAGCATGGATTGGAAGTAGAAGAGGATAATGAAACCGCTTGCATGGTTATCAATTTATTTATCAACTGGACTACCATTGCTGAAGAAGATGAATAAACTGGTATGAGTTTTATTGAATAATTTATTTTGATAAATCAGTACTTTATTCAAAGTACTGCTGATCAAACAGTACTTTAATCAAAGTAACGCTTGCAGCCTTTTAAAACCAGTTAAGTAATTTTTCAATGAAACCTTTTGCTAAGTAACAAAATTTTTGAAACAAAGGTTAAATAAATGGATTTTGAGATGGCAACATCAATAGGTAATCAATCCACCATGGTTACAAAAGGATTGACTAATCCATGAGCAAACGGCTCTCGTAAAGATATATCAAATCCGTTTTTAGTTGACAACTTGCTAATAAGTTGTATGGTAATCAACTCACCATATCCGTTAATGTGAAGAGTTGGCTAGCCCACAAGAAAATGGCTTGTGGTAAAGGCAGTGGAAAACCATTATTGGTAATTAGTTCACCATTAGATAAAAGAACTAACTACTCCGAAGGGTACAACTTTTGGTAAAGACAAATCAAATCTGTTGATAGCTGATGATTTGCTAAAAATCATATGGTTATCAATGTACCATGGTTTTACACACCAAAACATTTGGCTACTCCAAAGATAATGGCTTTGGTAAAGAGATATAAATCCATTAAATTTTCAATGATTCACCTCTCACAGGAGTTAACACACTGGAAGTGATGAGAATAGTATGCAACTTAAACTTAATTAATGTACAAATTGTCATATGTTGCTGTGTTGCTGAAAAGATGGAGCTTGGTGAATGCTGCTGAGAAAGAACAATTCTAAGAGATACTTTGACAAGCAACATAACTACAGAGATATACTGAAAATACTAAGAAACAATCGATTTTAAAGATGAAGTGTTAAAGATACATTCACAAAGGAACTTGAAGTCAAGCAAGTAGAATTCAAGTTAGGGTAGGATTGTTGGGATATGAAAGTGCTGAAGACATGAAAGTATGAAGATATGAAAGTACTGTAAGCTGCAAAGTACTGGGAAAAGTCAAAGAGTCAAAGTACCGCTAAAGACAAAGTCAAAGTACTGCACCTAAAAGTCAAAGTACTGCAAGAACAAAAGAACTGTTATTCGTTTATGGAAAGTATTGTATTTTATGTTTAGATTACTTGTCGTACAAGGCTATCAATTGTAAACCGACTAGGATATCCTTGAGCCTATAAAAGGACTCCTAGATTGGCATTAGATGTATGAGTCTATGAGTTTTAGAGTTTACGAATTCACAAGTTAATTAGTGTTTTAGAGAGAAGTTCGATTATCTTAGAGTTGTATTAGAGTATCTGCATAATAAGCAGATTTAGAGTTTATAATAAAAGGTTATTCTTCTTAGCTTTGTTAAGTAAATTCCGTGTACTTGATAAAGATTGCTCAGTGTTTCTTTGTTAATAACTTAGGATTTATCCGAGGTTATTAAACCTTAACAAGCTAGTTAAGATAGTTTGATTAAAGTATATCGATCTAACATATTTCATGAAAGAAATTGAATTACATTGATAAAGCACGAGTACAAGAGATTTGATCCTATTTTGGAATAAAATTAGTTTCCTTGAGTGTTTTCACTAGGAGGATCATTATGTGATTGATGAGTGTTGGTGGAATCAAGAATGAAGAAAGTCTTCATGAGAGATATGTTTAGCGGTTCCATCATCTTGTTCACAAGTACGTACAACGGACTTTGAAATTGAGGATGGAAGTGCATAACATTATGATAGAGGCGTGTCAAGAACATTCAATAAGGGATGAGTTTATTCTTGGAGCCTTGAAGATTTGCAATTCGCCTTGTGAAGAAGTAGGCGAGATTGTATGATTGTTGTGTTAGCAAACAGTACAACATGTGAGCACAACAACCGGGAAGAATTTCTCGATTTCCCCTAAGACTCCCAACATTTTCACGTAGGATGAGTGTAAGAGGATTGTACTCTTCTCGGATATCCCTTGTGAAGATAATGTTTGGATCGGAGTAATATGGTTGAGGTTTGCATATTATGCGATTTAAATCTTTCGGAGAGGGTATGTGTGAACAATATGGACTATTTTCTTCACGAAAGTTGAAGAGAGAATCAAGAGACCAATCTTCGATGAAGGCACATTGTCCATGATTTGAAATCCGGAGGATGTGAGCAAAATGCCCAAGGGTTAGAGTGAACTTTTGGTTTTTGATATAAAACCAAAGAGATAGAGAGCGATCCTCGTTACGAACGAGTTCGACTTGACGGAAGAACTCCATTATGAACCTTGAACATATTTTCTCTTTGATTTCAAGAAGAAATTCTAGTCATATGGCTCGGAAGGAGGTATTGATACCTTCTTCGAATTGTAGAGAGGTGTCTACAATACGTCCTTCGTGGTTTTCGAGATTATTGAACCCACGGACATGATTGCCGTGTGTGTTGGGAGATGTTCGGAGTGTAGACGCTAGTGAGTGAAAAATCAAACTCATATTCATGCGTCATAGTTGAACCTATAGAAATGATAAGTTAATAAAGAGAGATGTTTGTGGTCAACCTATGATCATCTAATGTTTTTACTAGATTTTATTAACAATGGTATTTAACACTTTAACTCACTCAAGGTTTTGACTTTCTAGTGGATTATTATATTTAGAAAGATAGTGGTCTTTAATTTGCATGAAAAACTTTTTTAAGAGAGGACGGATCCACGGTTCTTTTATAAGGGATCCGCTAGTATATCTTCTGGATCCATGTATCTGTAGTAAAGAAAGATTTAATAAAAACATAGGTTTTACAGTTTTATACCACGAAATATGTTTTATCCTACATTTTCTTTTAGCATGCATACATGACTTCTAATGTATCACGACAGAATATAAAACATATAAATCAAAATAAGTGACAAACATATTATGATAAAAATAACCTAGATAAACTAGATTATTAATAATATTTCATTTCAATACTAAGGAGGATACAAAGGATTGGGTATATGATCCCAATATAGATTAACAACGCAAAGTAAATGTCTCTGTATGTAAACTTCATCATAGGGAACACAAGTGCGATGAGTGTTAGGGCGATGAGCACGAGTGCGATGTAAACCATGTTGATGACGGATATTTTTGGTTTCGTAATGAGGAGGAAGATAAAATTTTTGAATGAGAGGAAATTTTTTAAATTAGAAGATTTGAAAAAGTGATGGTTTGGTAGAGTGGTCGACGGTGGGGTTATTTATAGGGAAGGAGGAATTTTTGAAATTCGTGTTTTGTTTTATTATAGGATTAAAGGAAATAAAACATAAGTTTTATATACCACGACTATAGACGAGAAATATAACACGTATGTGAGAAAAAGGCTTCCTAATGAAGCTCCATGTAAAACATGTAATTTCACAAAAGATAATCATATAAATACCTATAAAGGTATACTTAATTATCAAGCAAAGTAAAAAGAAAATCATACCTCTAGCGCACTTAGAAATGTCTTTACAAATGACAAATGTCACTTAGACGATTCCCGCTCCTTTGAGTTTAAGATACCTTCTTAAGGAAGGTATTCTTGTTACCAAGCGACTCATAAAGCTTGGTAGGTATGAGTTTTGACTAATCAACATGACAAAGAAGATTAGTGCAATTAAATAAAATAAAAATAAAAAAAATGTTGTTATCAAATAAACATCCAAACGTATAGTTTTAAAAGACATGGTGTTTGTTTTTATGAAAAAACCTTCTTTGTAGTTCTCAATTAACCATGGATCGTATCAAGTTTTAAAAGTACAATATACTTCAAGAAACTTGGTAACGGCTCATGCCAATTGTGGAAAACTAGAAGGGGGGGGGGGGGGGTTGAATAGTTTTGCCAATTAAAACTTCCTTTTTAACTATTTAGATTGACTTATGTCAATCTATTTGGATGTGTGTTGGATGTTGATAAACAAGCATATAAAGGTAAGTAATGAAAAGATAAGAGTAAGGAGCACAAAACCACAACACGAGTATTTATAGTGGTTCGGCTACAAGGACACCTTCTTGCCCTACTCCACTCCCCGAGTTACCTACCGAGTTCGAATCACTACACCAATCTCCTTATGGCGGAGAAGCCTTCACAACGTCGCCTACCCTTTTTCCGATGCTAGGCTAACCACCGGGTTCTTTCACTCCAAGGTGAACCACACCTACACAACGTCGCCTACCCTTTATAAGGTACTAGGCTAAGTACCTAGTTCTTTCACTCCAAGGTGAACTACACCTTCACAACGTCGCCTACAATTTATTAGGTACTAGGCTAAGCACCTAGTTCCATTGCAATGGAGGAACTACTACCACACTACACCAACGACTAATCCCAAAGGAGATCTACTCCTTTACAACATCATCAAGGATATCAATATCCTTGGATCTAATTCTAGTCTATCTTGTACATCAAAACACACCATATCGAATGTACATCTAAGGCACCTTTCACTAATGCCTTTGACTAGATCTACAAGACACCTTTCACTAATGTCTTGTGTCTTCACTTCTAAGCACTTTTCACTAATGCTTCTTTGTCTTGACTTCTAAGCACCTTTCACTAATGCTTCTTTGTCTTGACTTCTAAGAACCTACCACAAGTGCTTATCCTATAAACGATAGATACCTTTCACTAATATCTTCGTCTTGACACTTGAGACATCTTTCACTAATGTCTTCAACACTACGCTTCTTTGAATAAAGAAAGGAATCATCAACAAGAACACTTCAGTAGCCTTGATGATGAGGAAGCATGGCAACTCATGGACTTAAGCTTCCTCGACTTCAAAGGTGGTGATCTTGCCTTTAAGAGGAACCTAAAAGATCACACAAAAACAAAACTACAAACATAGATCTCTTGGATCTGAGGTTAGTGAGTTTTACACTTAGAGAGAAAGTGTGTTAGAAAGTGGTGAGAAATAATGAAGAAATGACTCACTATTTATAGAGGAAAAATCCTACTGTTCCCCGGATCCCACGGATCCCTTTCACTTGGGATCCGGCTAGCACAAAGCTAGGGATCCGTGGAACGCTCCTCTTTGCCCATGGGTATTTTGGTTATGGGTCATGGGTTGAACGTTGGATCATTGGCTAGATACAATGTATCTTTGAGTGCAATGCACTTAGTCACTTGGGTATGGGTTGATCCATGGGTTATGGATATTATCCATGTATGATATAAGCATGATGTCATGCAATGGGTTATGGGCTTTGGGTTATACCCAACTACATTCAATGTATTTGCCCAATGGGTTGTGATACTTAAGTTTCTACCCATTTATATTACCCAATATACTACATACTAGTTATGTGTATATTTTACCCAAATATGTAAACACTAGTTGTTGTACATATGTATTACTAAACCATAAAATCACTTATACTTGTTTTAGTGTTTTATGTGAAAATGTGAATATGTTAGAAACTATTAGCTCAAACTATTTACGTATTCCATTCCTAAACCATTATGCAAGAGATACGTACCAGTAGGAGGAAGATTCCCTTCCTAAAGTGTCGAAGGCTCATGGCCTTAGTATCTGGAGGTCAATGTCGACTGAAGTGGTTGCCCATCTCACCTATCCCTAGGTGTGCAGCAAGAAAAGGAGGAAGATTGACTTCATGGCTTCTCACACCTTTTGCTCTACATTTTAGAGGCCTTCTACTGTACCTCCAGATTCTATTTTTAAAAAGTTTGAAATGATTACGGGATTAAGGTTAACTAAAGTTGATGCTCAGTTAGCTAGTGGTGTTTCATGTGAAGATCTGGTGGTAAACGTGGAGGCAGTTATTGGGGTAAGTCACCCACATTTGGACCGGGTAAATGGGTTAATGTCAAGAAACCCCGGGGTGGTGAATCATCTCTCACACTTGTCATGCCGGAAAAGTAGGTAAAGTGGTTTTAATGGTTATATACTCGATTTTATGGGACTAATTGTAGCGTTCCCACGGATGGCTCTACTGATTGTGCAATATTCGGCACGACTAGGATTCGATGGTGATGGGGGATGAACGAGCTCGAGCTTAATGGGATTAATGAGCTTTATTTCATTCAACGCGTTACATAAGTTATTCGAGCCCGAGCAGAGATTGAGATTTTAAAATTTTCACGAGCCAAGCTCGAGTTCAAAATATGAGGCTCAAAACGAGGTCGAGCTTTATATTTATAAATGAGCCGAGCTTGAGCTCTAGCAGTCTTGGGCTCAGCTCGACCCGTTTCCTCTCTTAGACGAGACAAATACATTGAGAAAAAAGGTTAGCTAAAACCAAGCAACCGAGGTGATGTTGTGCAACCGGCGACCCTAAACCTCCCACCTTTTACGTGACTCATTTGCTTAGGGTTAAAGAATATTTGTCATCTAAAATAAACGTATCCAATTCTTATGTTGCAACTAGGGGTGTTATTCGGGTTGACCCGGTCGGGTTCGGGTCAACTCGGGTCGGGTCAAATAGGGTCAAGCCTTAAAAAATACCCAACCCGACCTGTTTAGAACTCGGGTCAACTCGGTCGGGTCAATTCGGGTTCGGTCAACTCGGTCGGGTCAATCGGGTCGGGTCAATTCGGGTTCGGGGTCAACCCGAATATTTTACATTGTAAATGTGTTGTTTAGCCGGATTAGTCGGGTTCGGGTCGGGTCAAGGCTAAAAAAATACATCATTCGGGTTGACCCGATTGACCCGAATATATTTTTTAACCCGATTTCCCCGACCCGAATTGACTCGGGTCGGGTTCTGGTCAGGTCGGGTTCGGGTCGGGTCAGCCCGAATGACACCCCTAGTTGTAACAGTCACACAAAATCCTTAACTCTTTTGATTTTGTTGAACTTTTGACATTTTTCCTTTAGGTTTTGTTTTACCTTATATGATTCAGTTTCTCTCTAAAGGTTTTTTTTGTATATTATATACTTTTTTGTTTTTATTTTGTCACTAAACACGTAGTAATGACCTTAATTGTAGAGTAAATTATATCATTCTTCTCTAAAGTTATACCAAAACAACACGCTTAGTCTCAATTTTGAAAATACACCAATCCTCCCCTACGTCTCTAATTGGTAACCTCAACGGTCCTTTTTTCTAGCAGTCACTAGTCAAGGGTGATCAGAAGCATCACATGACTTTCACGTTAGGGCAAAATGGTATTTTTTAGGCTTTGTCTTTTGCAAGCTTTGTCCTTTTTACTAAGCTAAAAATAGCAACCAACAATCAACTTCTCAATTATAATCTCATTTCCATAATCAACATCAAAAAACAACCTCAATCACTATCACTTTCCCATCCTCCTTCACAAATAATCAACTTCAAAATACTGTCCCATCCTCTAACAAATCCAAGATCCAAAAATTAAACATTAATTTGATCTTGGGGGATTTAAATGTTCTTAGCAGATTTTTAACAATTCACGCAAACCCATCACTGATCAAGAAGAAAACAAGAATGAAGAACAACACAATAACCAACAAGATCTCGAGGTTTAGATAATCTTTTTATCAGATCTTTAAATATCATATAGAACCCATCATCGATCGATACCATCCCTTTTGTGATTACTCTTAATTTACCTGTCCATTTCTTTTGTTTTTTAAATAGCGGCAAATTTAGTGGTTGTAAAAGCAGTGGTAGCGAGTATTTGACGATAGACTTGTTCTGATTTGTAGAATATTTTAATGAAAATGGAGACAGGGTGGTTTTTGAGGGATGATGTTTGATTTTATTATCATTATTATTTTAATTTGAAGCATCAAAACCAAACACAAGTTATGAGTGATGATTTGGGTTTGGGTCTTTTGTAAATTTAAGTTGATTTTATTGGTTTTGATTATTTTCAAAAAGGTCTCGAACTTCTAAACAAATCAATAAATGGAATGTATTAGACTATGTGCATATATGTATGTTTGTATGGATATACATTTATATCTTAAAGATTATTTAAAATTGGGAGTAAATTGAAATTGTTTTGATGTTGGATGGAGATGAGTCGTTGGGTTTTTAAGTTATGATTTTTGTTTAGGAATTTTATTTGTAAATCAGTTAGGGAATTTTTAGTCATTATTTTTGTTTAGGAATTTGGATGAGTTTGATTTAAATGGAAAAAAAAGACGTTGAAGATGAAGATAGGTAAAATGACAAAACTTTTCTCGCGTGAGTAGCACGTGACGACAATTAACTCACCTCACTATCGGTCATTAGAAAAAAGGATCGTTGGGGTTACGAAAAAAGGGCGTTGGGGAGAAATGGTGCATTTATTTCAAAATTGGGATGAAACGTGATGACAAAACGTGATGTTTTAGTACATCTTTAGGGACGAATGTGTTGTTGTTTTGTGGATCACCAGTTGGGTGAAGACGATCAATTGACCAATATCACTTCCAACAAATCAGTTTTGACTTCTTGTCAGGATCAGCTTTGGTGTTTTCATGATGTTTACATTTGCCCTTTTTGTCATTGTACATGGTGAAATTGTTATGTTACACAATATTGATAATAGACGTACCAACAACATTTGTTACTCTTTGGCTTGTCATTGTCATGCGCCCTAAATGATTCCTTAATATGAAGATGACTACCCAACTCAACAAGAGTCAATTCCTCCTTCATATGTTTCAAGGTATGCTTGAAATCTTTCTAAGAAGGGGGAGTTTATCAATTACACATAAGACTGAGATAGCCTCATCAATATTCATCTTATATTTTGTGAACTGACCAAGTATACGAAGAAGTTCATTGTATTGTTCCATGACAAGTCTGGAATTTACCATATTGTAATTGTTAAATCTACTTACAATGAACTTCTTACTAGAGGTATCATCAGCTATATGCTTAGCCTCCAAAGAATCCCATAGTTTTTTAGCAGATTCAACATTTTGATAAATATCAAAGGCTCAAACATACCATTGAGAACTAAGCTACGACAAACATAGTAATCATTTTCCCACTTGCTCGTCCTAATCTGTTTCACAGAAGCATCATCCACATCCTCTGAAATTGGAGTGATTAGAACATACATCACACTCATGTTAGTAAAAAAGAAATGCATCTTCTTTTGACATCTCCTAAAACTATCCCTTCATATTTATCCAACTTGAAAAAGTTAGCCGGCATATGCTTGATGGTAGCAACCATGATTATCACAAAATAGTTTCTTTTGATTGTTGGTTGTTTTGTGGATTCCCAGGTAGGTGAAGATAATCAATTAGCTGAATATCCATTAGAATCGTGTAACTTTTCAAAAGAAACTATTCAACAATAATACATGGGTATCACAAATATCTCTTTGGAATAAGACCAAATGCAATGTTTTTTTTATTAAGGCACAAAACGAAATCTCTTTCGCTTTTAATTGTTTTCGGTTTTTTGTGTTTATTTTTCCATGCAGTAGTGAATCTCTTATATAGAGATTAATTAATGCTCAAGTCATTGAATTATAAGTATTAATCGGCTCATTAATCTCTTCTTAATATTCCTCCATGAAAGCAATAGTGGTTACATGACCAATTAAACGTGAACATTAAGTTATAGTTATAACTGCATTTAAATTGGTCAAAGTTATTACAAGTTAGTTTGAATTCAGTTTCATCATGTTTAGTTGTTGAAGAGGTTGCTCCGCATGCCCACTGAGTATGTCGTCAGAGGAATTTATTCAATGAACCCTCTGATGGCACTATTTCCTGATTATAACATTCAGGGTCCACTCAAAGAAGTGTAAGAAACTGAACTCATCCAGATGAGATCATTTCGAGTGTTACTAACTGAACTCATCAGCTACCTGAATTCTCTATTCATAGTGGTTCAGTGACGTGATGGGTATATACTTTGTACCTCAAAACTCATTACCAGATTTGACTACTCTTAATTATAGAAAGAAAAAGTCGAGCGATAGGAATGCCAATATAAAAGGAAGCAGGTATGTGGGTTCCGTACGTGTAATACAGATGCGAACATGAGATTGTTTTGTTTGAGCCCACAATCAATTGACAATCTATTTTGTTTTCCCACCAATTTTCAAAAATAATTGAAAGACTTTATGATTAACGATTACTCGTAACAAACAGTCAAACACTTGCTTCAAAAATTATTTACTCAAAATTTGAAATTGTGCATAGTTAAGCTAAATTTCCTGAAATTTTAAGTACAACATGTCTTTAAAAAATTATTAATCATATGTATAGTAGAGGTTTAAGTTGACTTGGTAAGCGAAGTACTTGCATGAAAATTTGTGTGAAAGTTCAAAATTACCAAGTGTCCTCATTTCTGAAGCAAGTGAAATTTTTGACGGTGATTATTGTACAAGACAAACAAAAATCAATATGTTGGTTTCAAATGGGTTGAGAAATGTAGTGTGTATTTTTTAGCGTTACACTTTAAACAAAAAATAAAATGTGGGTGAGCAGTTATCTTTTCAAATCACAGGCGATACAGCTTTTTAAGTATACGTCCAAAAAATAAATTACCAAAAATTTCAACTAAATCACAATAAATGCTCAACGGTTCTATAGGAGTAGTTAGAACACATGACTATTTAAACCGACCGTTGCCTCTCATCACGTGCGTCCCACCGTCCCTAATTTCCATACTCATTTACTCGTTTTCATGTGCTTCCCAAATCCGATCCAAAATAATACTTCGAAATTTCTATTCACATATCAATTTGGTACAACTCTAGTGCAACATAAAAGTTAGCAATAGAAGCATTCTCTGGTATGTCTAATTCAATAACCTTATCATGTGTCTAACAAATAAATTGTTGGGAATACGAATTAAACTTAAAGTTTTATTTTAAATTATGAGTTTTGTTAACCACAGTTTTATAGGTTTTGGTCAAGCTTTAACATTTTTGTAAAAAAAGAACATTTAATGAACTCATTACTCCAGATTTATATATAGCTAATAATTATAATCATAAAGGGATGTTAGGATTACGTGTAATCATTAGAAAGTGTCAATCATTTAGAATACGTCATTCATTATTAGGCTTGTATGTTAGTTTCAAGGCCCGCTCATTAAGCAAGCCCATGAGCGGCCCAACTTATGCAACTAGGGCAACGCCCCATCTATCTTGTTACACTATAAATACCCCTTCTCACTTCGAAAAGGATGTTGCTTCTTTACATAATACACTTTACTTATTCAAATACAAAGTTTCTTCCGCTTTCTCTCTCCAACTCATTCTCTCTCGAAGATTTACGAACACTATTCATGTAGTAATGATGGGACCGTGACCTACAAGTGGTATCAATCGCCAATGATGGTTTAGGTTGGGTTTTGTTAAAGTTTTCAAATCGTTTTTTAGGTATTTTTTATTCACCGAGTAAGCAAATTTCAAAAAATCAAAAAATACGTTTTAAAACCTTTAAAGTTTGTTGCTTTTCACTAAGCTAGATGCTGATTTATATGGGAAACTTGTTGACACTACTAAATACCGTAGTATTATTGGGTCTCTCATGTATCTAACAGCCAGTCAACCAGATATAGTATTTGTTGTATATATTTGCTCCCGTTATCATTCAAGACCAGTTGAATGTCACCAATGCTAATCACGTAAGTTGCTTAGATACTCGAAAAAGCACTTCTGGAGGTCTACAATTTCTTGGTGACAAACTGGTGTCATGGCAGTTGAAGAAGCAAGATTGCACGTTGTTATCATCAACTGAAGCAGAATATGTAGTCATGTCTGCTTGTTGTGCTCAAGTCATATGGATGAGAACACAACTGATGGATTATGGTTATGCATTTGATAAGATATCGGGGTATTGCGACTCCAAAAGTGCAATTGCAATCTCCTGCAACACATTTCAACACTCAAAGTCAAAGCATATTGCTCTTCGATATCATTTCATCAAGGAGCATGTCGAGAAAAGAACGATAGAACTATACTTAGTGGGTACTGAACACCAATTGGCGGACTTATTCACCAAAGCCTTGCCTCCCGCAAGATTTGTTGATTTAGTTCCTCGAATTGTTATGAAGTGGTTGACTCCAGAAGAATCAAATTTTCTCACGTAATTTTAAATCAGTCAAGCACCAACACATATTTGTAAATATTTTCTCAAAAACAAAAATACAAAAATATAAAACTCTAAAAACGTCAAAAAGATTTTCATTCTTAGCTTATTAAAAAAAATACATTCATTTCACTAATCATCTTTTTCGGTGTGCAAATCTCATTACTTCAAAGCATGTTCCTCATTTATTAAGCAATTTTATTTATTAATTCAAATAAAAAAATAGGAACATATTTTGAGGGGCCGAAAATAATTTTTAATCAAATCATGATGATTCGCACACCCTTTCCTCAAATGTCTTCTACAAAATAATTCATTTATTCATCAGTAGGATAAAATCTCATTCTCAAAATAGATTTATGATCTTTTGAATTTTTATGGCAAAAAGTTTCAAAATTATATGATAATTCTAGGTGGAGAAATGAAACTTTCTTACAAAATTCTAAAACTACTTTGTTTGGCCTCAAAATGTTACATCATTTAACATTAGGGTTTAAAAGTTAACAATAGTCATATTTGTAACATTAGGATTGAGATTGAAAAAGAAACTGCCAAACGACTAAACCACAAGCTATAAATACTCTGACTTTCTCCCACTTAGTCACTTAAAAAAACACTCACACACTGTCCGTGTAGGACCTTACAAATATCAACCTTACAAATATCAACCTTATCACAAACCCACTTCAAGTATCACCACGTGAACCCACGCTACGCGTAGAACACGTTCAACACAAACACAAACGTTAAGCTTAGAAGAAAGAAATAAAGATGAGAAAGATGGTGACTTAAGATGTAAACCGTGTATGTATGAATAGAAAGATGAAAACAATAAGTTGTATATTCCAAAGAAAACACACACACACACACACACATACTCAAGCACACCCCTCAAATGAGACTTTGAGGAGTTTATATAGTACATTACATAAACGCCCTAATGGGCTTTGGCTTGGGCCTCGTGGACTTGGATTGGATAACACATGAAGAAAGGCTAGCTTAACTTAACTTATAGCCAATTAGCTTAGCCCAATCCACGAGCCCTTTGACTATTCTAGCACGATATCTAACACACGTTACAAAGTTCCTAAATGTGAATGACCATCACTTCTAATAAAAACTATTAAGGCTAACAATCTCCCCCTAAAGGGTGGTCATTCAAAAGATGCTCCACTTGATAAGATCTTTACTTTTCTTGAGCTTGAACTTTGCGTGTAGATATAGAATAGTCTTGATTTTCGTTCCTTCATGCTTTGTGATCAATTAATGTGGTTGTCTGCCGTTGTCAACTTCGTTGGTTTGGTGTCTCCACGTCTTTCTCCACCATGCTCACACTTCTATTTGTCTTTTGGTTACCAATGATGTAGTTCTTTAGTCTTTATACTTTGTAGATTCTTTGACATTGATGAAGAATCATCTTTAACTTTGTGTTGCATTTGATTTTGATGGGAACTTTCATGTGTTGTTGGCATGAGCATGTGGATAGTCTGCACGATCAATCCGCTCCGGAGCTTCCATAAGAAGAAAACATAAAAACAGGTTAGTAATAAGCGGATTCCGACACTTATAAGTTTGAATTTCGAGGGTGTTAACAAAGATAGTGTGAAAACACGTCTCTAATTCTCACAAAGCCGTTCGAACCTGAGTCCCACAAGTGAGATAACGCGATATACCAAAGTACATCTACAGTTCAGATGAGTCGCTGAGGTACACCGAAGCATCACCCCACCTGTAGACCGCTTTGAGACACACTGCGTAATCCACGGAGAATTACCTAGTGACCTGCTGCCGTGGTCGCTTGATGTTGACCCCGGCAGAATTTCCATTCAATCACCGAGATTACAAGTTGTAACTCCCCTCATAAATGTTCTGGCAGATTGCTAAGACCTGCGAAGGACTCTAGAATATATCACTTGTGTCCTTATTGATGAACAACAAGCGATGTCATGTCAAGTGTTCCTATGAGATCTTTTGATGAATCTCGTGGCTCTAGACTCAATAGTGCGTTTTGGTTTTCCTGAAGGAGACTAGGGAGAGGGTCTCCTTCTTCAATACCAACAATCTCTAAGAGAAAGTCGATAGATTATGTAGGGTTCCAGTGAGAATGAAACAAATCCTTTTAAGAGGAATTGAGTGGCTAGAAGGTTTAGTGCAGTGCGTCACCGGGTCCATGACATCTTTGTCTTCAATACCAGTGTCAACTTAGTGACAACCAAGAGTGCATGAATTAAACCCGGCTGCCTCTAAGGTTGAATATGGAGGGCTATTTCTTTTCACCCTTTTTCATTACATTTCTTTTAATTCTTCAACCCCTTCTTTCTCCTTTCTCACATTACTCCTTTTTTCAATCATTCCTAAGGACTTCTAATACTATCTATTTGTGATGTCCTGGGTAGATCCTCCGCTCTCGCGGATCATAGGACGAATTTCCTATCCTTAGTCACCTTATAACTCCATGACCGTCCCATGTTGCCATAAAACCATTTTTCTTGAAAATCTCACAGAGTGTTTAAGATAGAAAACATGTTTGAGACACTCCGTGAGTTTTATATTTTCGAAACACTCCCCTTCATATGTGCTTATAAGTTTTGATAGAAATGCACATTAGAGGGTAGAGTTCGAACTTTTTGAATTGATCGGCTCATGATAGATAATTCCCCACGAGACACGTTACGTTGCTAGTTAAAGAGTTCCATTGTCAGCTTTTAGGTGACAACTAGCTCTAATAACTAACTTGAAGTTGTAAACACTCCTTGAAAAGGAGGTTAGACCCATGAAAGTGCATATCTATCACAAGTTTCTCGAGATGGTACATTTACTAACATTGATTCCCGTCAATTCATTGGTTCCGTCTGAGTCGAGCTCATTTTGAGATTCAAACAACGATCATTAAACTTTATGATCACATTTTAATCACGCTCCCCCCTAAAAAATAGCATATTCGTGATATTTTTATATCAACGGATTAAACAACATTTTAGAATCTTTTGGGGAGACAAACGGATTTGATTTAAGCATGAATTTGGAACATTTTAGTTTTATACTCCCCCTTTAATAAAGCATAATCAATTAAAGGGTTTTAGAGGGAGTTATCTTGAGCACAAAATATTTTGAAAGATTTTGAAAATCTTTTTGAACAATCTTGAAAAGGTGCTCAAGATGATGATGATTTCTCACCATTTTTTTTTAAATGTAGTGCAATCAAGCGTACACTAGATTTTGTCTTTAAAAGCACGAGTTTTGATTTGAAAAATAATCAAAAGTCATCATTGTCCGGTTTCGCATCAAGTATATACAAAAGCCATAGTTTAAGAAGTTTTGAGAAACGACATGTTTTGAAAAACATTAAAGAACTCTCGCTCAAGCATCCGTACATACCCGTATCATTGTTGAATGACATTTCTAGAAACGCATGAATATCGATTATACTGAGAGACATGTCGTGAGAAGAATATTTTAGATTTTTGATTTTATAATGTTTTTGTATTTTTGAAAGTTTTATATTTTTATATTTTGCTTTTGTTGGTTTTCCAAATTTTGTATTTTGTTTTTCAAAAATATTTACAGCGAAGCTTTTTGGAAAAATCATTTTCAAGAAGATTCGAGAAGACGTTCTAACTCCTCAGGGGTTAGGCTTCGCATTCCAATTCGTCGAACTAAATCGTCAAACTTTTCTTTTGGAAGGGGTTTAGTTAATAGATCGGCGAGTTGGTAATCTGTCTTCACGAAGAATAATTCGACAGTACCTTCTTCCACATGTTGTTTTATGAAGTGATAACGGACTCTGATATGCTTAGTCTTTGAGTGATGAACAGGATTGCATGATATGGCTATGGCACTTTTCGAGTCACAATAAATAGGTATTTTATCGAAAGTAAAGCCATAATCTGTGAGTTGTGTTCTCATCCATAGAACTTGAGCACAACACGCAGATAGAGACACATACTCAGCTTCAGCGGTTGAAAGTGCAGGGCAATCTTGTTTCTTTGAAGACCAACTTACTAACTTTTCACCCAAAAATTGTGCTCCTCCAGATGTACTTTTTGTTGTAACTTGATCACCTGTGTGGTCCGCATCTGAAAAGGCAATTAGATCAAATCCGAATTCCTTCGGATACCAAAGACCCTGTGAATGGATGTCTTCAGTACCGAAAGATCCTTTTAACCTCTTTGAGGTGCGTTCGTAGGCTTTGCCTCAAACCCCGCTAATAAGCAAAAAGCAAAATGAATATCGGTCGACTAGCAGTAAGGTACATGAGAGAACCAATCATGCTCCGATATTTCTTTGGATCGATAGGTTTCCCAAACAAATCGGCTCCAATTTTTGGTGAAGTTACCATTGGTGTTTCGACCGAGTCACAATTATCCATACCATGATTTTTCAAAATCTCAGTTGTATATTTAGCTTGATTTATAAAAATTCCACGAGGGGACTGATGTATTTGTAAACCAAGAAAGAATTTTAGTTCCCCATCATGGACATTTCAAATTTGCTTTTCATGAGATTTTCAAAATGTTTTGAAAGATTCGGATTAGTGGACCCAAAGATGATGTCGTCCACATAAATCTGAACGATCAAAATGTCGTTTTTGCATTTTTGTGTAAACAAGGTAGGATCAACTGTTCCTTTGGTGAAATTGTTTTGGATAAGGAAAGAGGACAGTTCGTCATACCACGCTCTCGAGCTTGTTTCAATCCATAGATTGCCTTTTTGAGTTTGTAGACGTAGTCTGGATGTTCCATGTCTATAAAGCCTTCTGGCTGACTCACGTACACTTCTTCTTTCAGAGTTCCATTCAAGAACGCGGTCTTAATGTCCATCTGATAAACCGTGATGTTTTGTGAGCTGCATAGGCTAAGAATATCCCGACTGCTTCAAGTCTAGCTACCGGCGCGAATGACTCTTCAAAATCTATCCCTTCCTCTTGTGTGTATCCTTTGGCCACAAGACGAGCTTTGTTGTAATTACGTCATCTCTTCATCCCTTTTGTTCTTCCATAACCATTTGAGATCAATAACACGAATGTCAATTGGTCTTGGAACCATTTCCCAAGAGTCATGTAGACGGTATTGGAGAAGTTCCTCATGCATCGCTTCTATCCATGGTTCTGCCAATGCTCGCGAATGTTCTTTGGCTCTATATTGCTAATCGAGCAAAGGTAAATACATAAGTCGCAATCGGTGGCAAGTTGGCGTCGCTCGAATTGGCCGTGAAGGTTCACCAATAACTTGTTCAATTGGGTGGTCTTTAGTTCACTTCAGAGTACAAGGATACCGTTGGTTATACGTATGCGAGTTAGATGGTTCTCGTAAGCTTGAAGACGATTCAGCTATTTCCGTAGCAAACGGGTTTTCAAATAAGTCGTCATCTAACGTTGCATCGTTCTGGTTTTGGTTTTGCTCATCAACTGCTGATAGAACGGGTGCAAGAACTGGAGTAGATGTAGATGATGTTGATGGAGTTGGTGCATTGGTTTCACCGCGTAGATGCATCTTTTGTTGGTGGTGGAGGATGATGTTGAGCGGGTGCAGAGGAATGATGGTTTGATGCATTTGTCGAGGTTCCACCATAGTATTCATCGAACATTAACTCAAAGAAATTCTCCCATTCTTGTTCTTTAGGATTGTCAATCGAAGTTGATTGAGCTCTTTGAGGTACGAGTCCTGAACTGATGTGTCCAGAAGTCTGTTGGTTTAGTGCGGGTTCTAGAGCGAGTCTCTCAGAAGCCATTCGTGAAAGTTCATCAAATTTCACATTCATCGTCTCCATGATCCTCCTAGTTCTTCTGTTATACACCCTGAATGCCCTCGAGTTATCTCAATATCCAATGAAGATTCCAATATCACCTTTCGCTTCAATTTACCTAGATCTTCTCTCGTCGTTTCGTCGGATAGCACAAAGCCAAACGGTAAAAGTAAGAGATATCGGTTTTCGTTGTTCACAAGCTCATATCGGGTTTTATTGAATCTAGGATGGATTAGGGATCGGTTCTGAGTGAAACAAGCAGTGGCAACATCATCAACCCATAGAAATAACGGTGCACTAGAATAGATTAGCATTGTGCGAGCAGCCTCCACAAGAGTTCTATTTCTTCTTTCAACTACCCCATTCTGCTGTGGAGTTCTAACAACTGATGTCCGATGTGTAATTCCAACATCTTCAAAATAAGATCTTAACTCCTGATTTGTGAATTCAAGGTCGTTGTTCCGTTCTTACAACCCTTACTAGAGTTTGAAGAAGTACTTGAATTCGCTTCAGAAAGGCGATGATGATGCATGGTGCTTCGTCTTTTGATCTCAGAAACCTAACCCATGTATATCTCGAATAATCATCGATGATAACAAGAATATACTTTTTCCCATTAATGCTTTCAACTCTCATTGGGCCACATAAGTCCATGTGCAACATATGCAACTTTGCTTTCGAACTAGGTACGGATTTGGGTTTATATGATGCTCTTTTGCTTTTTCCTTGTTCGCACGATGGACATAAGTGATCCTTGGTGTATTTGAACTTTGGAAGTCCGTTGACGATGTTGTCTTTGGCAAGATTGTTGATGGTGTCAAAATTGAGATGGGATAACCTTCTATGCCACAACCAGTACTGTGTTCCAGATGCTCGTGTCATAAGACATATAGGTGATGAAGAGGCCATTTGATTGATGTCGATAGCATACAAGTTTGTATAACGATTCCCAGTTAAGAGATCAGTGCCATCCAAGTTTCTAACGAAGCAAGCATTTTTCCTAATAGCAACCTCTAAATCGCATCACATAACTCCGATGAAAACAAATTGTGTCCCAACCCTTCGACATAGTAAACCCAAGTGATCAAATAATTTCCAAAAGGTAGATCTCCATAACCCATGATAGCTGCTACATGATCATTTTCAAAACGTACGGTTCCCATGAATTTCCGACTAAATTGATCGCAGCCTTCATATTCCGGTCATGTGCTTGGAGCAACCCGAGTCGACGATCCAAAGATAATTGCGATAACCCGCCAAGAATGAAAAAGAATATTTTGGAAACCGTTTTGATTTTGGTTCCTTTGGGTTAGAGGTAAAAAACTCGATCACACTCAAAGAGGTTTGCTACAGGAGTTCTCGGGTTTATCACTCATTTTACCATTCCGGAGTGTGAAAGTTCTACCTGTGGGTTTCCAAATATCATCCCTAAAGTAAATACTATGGTTCTTGTCAAGTAGTGAAAGCCTAAGTTTTGCAACTAGTCTTCCTACTTGTTTAGCGTAAGATCTTTTTGGAACGTTCTTCTTAACATGCTTATCATTCACATTCTTAGAAACACAATCATCTTGAACATTAATTAAAGATTTCTTGCAAGTTAAACAAAGAGATTCAACACATGCATTAGACTTAGCAAGTTTCATAGGTTCAGGACATTCAGATGAAATGTCTTTCTTATTCAAAAGCGGTAAATTCCTAGGGTGTTCTTCTACTTTCTTCTCTTTATTCAAGCTACTACTCCTAGAGGCATTCGAGACTCTATTGTTCCTTGTATTGCTCTTAGGCTTTAGTCTGCTGCTCCTAGAGGTGCTTTCTAGTCCTCAGAGAAGGTAAGGCACACGCATTAGGATTCACATTTTATGAAGGGAGGTGGTTTCAGCTTTCCTAGTCTCTTTAGAGTGCTTTTCTAACCTTATGGCATTTGTTCCATATGTTTTAGTTTTTGGAGGCAGACGCATTAGTGGTACTCATCTTAAAAAGGCCAGGTGCTAAAACTTTTGGTTTCTCGATAACCGCTTTTCCTTTATCAACATTTTGTATAGGTAGGGCGTGGAGTGACTGGTTTTGATGAAACATTTTTCTCATTGACTTTTGGAGGAGGCATAGAAACAGACATTTTTGGTTTAGAAACCGGTTTGGGAACATTTGCTTTCTCCTCGGTCAATGGTTTTGTAATAACAGTTTCCACTACCTTTCCTTTTTGACTTTCCAGCTGAGCCCTCAAAAGATCATTTTTCGCTTTCATGTCATTGTAGGCACGCTCATACGACAATTTGTCATATTTGCATTCCTCGGTTTTTCGATCAAGTTGTTTAAAATATGACACATTTTCTTTTCAAGTTTTTCAAGAGCTTTTTCATATTTTGAAACAATTTCCGAGGTCTCAGACTGGAGTCTTTCATGATCTTCAACATAATATGTTTGCAAAATGTTGGACATAATATCAGAGTCGAACATCTTCAAGAGGGAATCATTTAAATTTTCCAAAACTTTGATGTGTTCAACACTTTCATTAGCTGGCTTTACCAGGGATTTATGGTCCTTGACAAAGTCACCGTTTTCTCAAAAATGCTTGTTCAAAATGAATTACCCTTGAGTTGATGTTATTCAGCTGAGGGGAAAGTTGAGTTTCAAAAACTTTTCTGTTCATTATCAAAACTATTAAACCAGATGTTTGTTGTAATATAGGTTTTAGTTTTAACAGTTCTTGAAGATCCAATTCTAGTTTTACATTTTCTAAAATACTTCGCGCATCACTTGTGTTAAAAGGATTGCTTGAAGACATTTGTTCAATGTTCGCAAGAGATTTGGAGACAACAACTGGTTTTGAAACTGATTTTGAAACTGGTGTTGACACTTTGTTTGAAACACTTTGTGTGGAAAACGTTGATTGTTCTTTATGAGAAACAAACGAAATACCATTAATTTTGTTCCATTTGTTATAATCGGTTGGTTTGATTTCTGGATGTTTTTGTTTCATTTTGATCTACTCTCCTCGATAGTTCCAACGTTTCAAGAGAATCATGTACAATTATGGGTGCATGCAAAGGTTTTCTATTGTTCAACACATTCGTTCTTTCTGAAGTTTCTTTGAGGAAACAAGGAGGTGAGTTACCAAGAGCCATTTTATGCATAGTATGAAAAATCGGATTTACTTGATTAGAAAGCATCTTGTTTGTTTTAGCGGAATGACCCGTTGTAAGAAGCAAATTGTCCAATTTTTGATAGTTTCATTTTTATCCAGAATTTCATCAAGAAGAGAATCTTCTTGTTTTGAAAAATCAGAATCAACTCTTTTCTTCCCTTTTCAAGATCGAAAAACAGTGCTTTTGTTTAGAAAGTTGGTCATTTAGATCAGAAATTTCCTTGTTTAAAGATGTTATTTTCAAGTTCAAATTCACATCAAGTGTGTCATACTTGAGTTGCAATTGTTTTCTCTTAAAACAGAATCTCGATAACCAATTTCTAATTCTGATACTTTGTTTGTATGAAATTCAAAGGCTTTGGCGTTCTCCTTGTAACTCTCAAGCTCAGCGGTCAATTTAGCATTCGCGGCCTTAACTTCGCGATTGACCGTTCTAACTTTCTCAATTTCAATGCCACAGTTATTGATTAATGATTCAAAGTAATCATGTGTTTCCTCATCAGCCTCGCGATTTTGTTTGCCACACGTAGCCTTCATTAGGATCCACATCTGGAGTTTCAGAGTTAGTATTGCTACAACTCGGATTGTCGAGGTATGTATCATAAGTAGGTGCCGCATTACGAATCGCTGTTCGTCATGAGTAAACACATCAAATATGACATTGCTATAGCATGGATAAATGATTGGTACCTCGACATCATACGGCCATAGACATTGTGAGGCCGAAGTCGTTGGTCGACTTAGTCTCCCCTAAGATTTGCCATGAAGATGTAGTTTGAATTGAGTTCCTCGAGGTCTTCCAAATCATCCACAATAGCTTAAAAATCATTTTCCTCAAAGACTCAACCGCATCCCCGCTTTTGCTTTTGTGCTAACAACATAGCTTTCTCAAGAAACCGGCATTCTTTTTATGTGGCTTAGTGGGACGCTCTTGCCATGTGACCCACTCTTGACAGCTATAACACTTAACCCGATACCGATTCACATTTCCATAATTTAACGACCGGAGTCAACATTCCATTCGATACCTATGCCTATTCCCAATATTCTCATTCCCCATCGATTTCCAACATTCTCACCTAACCGACACCTCGATACGGAACCGCCGATACCCATGCGAAATCCGTAGCATATCCTCGCTGATTCCCAATAACTCCAACCATTTGACCTTGATTACCCATATTCACACCCGTACGCGCATTTGCTCACGGCGAGTGTTTGATGAAATCCTTTGGTTGTTGTTAGTTGGTGTAATGACTTCAATGCTTTACCCAATAAAGAAAATACCGTAGCAAAGCTCCTTCTTGTTCCGCCAGATCGTGATTCCTTGTTCACGGTATTGTGGATACCGTTGTTGTTGAATGACTTATTGTTCCGGTGGATAGAATTGTTGTTGAGGGATAACGTACTGTGGGAGGAATGTATTGATGCAAGTTGTTGTTGGTGGAAGATGATGAAGCTTGTTGTTGTGTATTCATTGAAGGTTGAGTCCTTGCAATAAGTGCCAAAGGATCATGATTCTTTGCCAATCTTTCTTTCCCCGACTTCATTCACGCCATTTTGGTTTTGTTTCAAAATCGTTGAGTTGATCAAAGTTCAGTTCGATGTAAGTCTTTTGTTGGTTGACAATAGTGACATATCATCCCCATTCTTCGAAGATTGTTCAGAACTTGATGTTTTGAACGATAGTTTTGGGTGCCACTTGTTTCGATAAGCTCATTCATCAAAGTACAAAACCTTCCATAGTATGATTCAATGGATTCTCCTGGAGTTGAAGTGAAGTTTTCCCATTCGGTAGCGCCTTGTTCTCCATGTCTTGTTGACCAATTGCCCATGACAAAGCCGTCTAACACGCTCCCACACATCGAAGCAGCTTCACAACCGCCTACGTGAGAAAATGTCTCTTGGTAAACCCAGTTGGACAATATGAATTGCCATGCTCGCACGACTTGTTTCGATCCTCTTCGCAGTATTCCGATTCGCTTTGAACACGAAGATGGTGGGATGGGAGGTGTTGCAAGATTTCCGGATTTGGACTTATCGAGGCTTGAAGGGTCCATTCGAATGGATTGAATCATCGCCAATTAGGTTTGGTCTTGATGTAAGCAAGATACCACTTGTCCATTGATGATAACCACCTTTTCCAACATAGGAGGACGGTTTTCTGACCGCCGCATGAATATCTTGTTGAGTTGCCATTGATGAAGGTATGATCCGATAAAGTTGATGTAGGATCGATTCAACGATAAAGGAGTTGTGTTTAATAAGATATTGCCGTTTGAAGTTTTTCTGAAAGTCATACTCGTGAACTTGGTCGAATGAAAATTTTTTCTCCCAAAATTTGAAATTCACTATAAAAATCAATTATAAGGTCGAATGAAAATTTTGAGTTATGACAATTTTGACCGAAAAAATTTGAATTTGGGTCAAAAAATTTGAATTTTTGACCAAAATTTTCAAGTTATACCAAAATTTGAATTTCGCAGAAAATTGAACGTTTAGTCTCCTTAAAATTTAAATTGAAGAGCTTAGCGAGACACAAGAAGTTACAAGTAGACTATGGTGCTTAGGCGAGGCAATAGACTTGCGTAGGGATCTTTATGCGAGGAAGCTTAAGCGTAGAGATTGTACTTAGGCGTAGAACTTACGCCGTAATACCCCCACTGGCGTAACAATAGAGTTATGCGTGAGACTAAAACTTAAACGTAGAATTTTGCGCGGGATTTACTTGCGCAAGACAAGCTTTCTAAGAAAATACTTGCCGTAAGAAATAACGCCGCAAGATTTAGCTATGCATAAATCTAGGGTTTTGCCCAAAATCCTTTACACTATCACAGTAAAAGATATCCAAAAGTCGGAAGTGTTCCACAAACTTATCCAAGTGGGAAGCACCGAAGTCACCGTTATAGCTCGAAAAACCGCACAAAACTCTTATGCGAGAACCTTATGCGAAAAGGGTTTTGACTTTCTTATCGCGAAAATAGGGTTTTGGCTTACGATAAAAAATTTCAGTGATTCAACCGATTTGATGCACAAACAAATTTCCAAAACACTCAAATAACACAAAAGTATTGACCTTAATCACCCAAAGTGCCTTTTCATGCGTAGAAATGAACAACGAACCAAACACGAAGTTTAAAATGAAGAAAACACGTAAAGCTTCAACTTTTGCAAAAATCAAACTTTAGCACCAAATAAACCTTAAACCACAAGAATCTTGAATTTTTAAAAATTAAAGTTTTAAGCGTGTGATGATGTATAATGAGAGCTTTATGCGTACTGTACCAAACTTCAAAACAAACACAAACACTCCTAAACCATTGTTAGGCGATTGATACCAATTGTAGGACCTTACAAATATCAACCTTACAAATATCAACCTTATCACAAACCCACTTCAAGTATCACCACGTGAAACCACGCTACGCGTAGAACACGTTCAACACAAACACAAACGCGCTTAGAAGAAAGAAATAAAGATGAGAAAGATGGTGACTTAAGATGTAAACCGTGTATGTATGAATAGAAAGATGAAAACAATAAGTTGTATATTCCAAAGAAAACACACACACACACACTCAAGCACACCCCTCAAATGAGACTTTGAGGGGTTTATATAGTACATTACATAAACGCCCTAATGGGCTTTGTCTTGGGCCTCGTGGACTTGGATTGGATAACACATGAACAAAGGCTAGCTTAACTTAACTTATAGCCAAACAATCCACAAGCCCTTTGACTATTCTAGCACGATATCTAACACACGTTACAAAGTTCCTAAATGTGAATGACCATCACTTCTAATAAAAACTATTAAGGCTAACAGTCCGACTAACCCTCCGACTAAGATTCCAACCAAGAGTTTTTTCACGATTGTAAGTCTTAAATCTCTTTGTTTATGTTTGATAATCACTCGCTCAAAACCTTAACATATTTTGGTGGTTAAAAATGTTAATCGGAAGTTAGGGTTTAAGCAAAAACCTATTTGGGCGTTTCTTTATTTATATATTTTAGTCTAATTAATTAGTTTGATTAGCACTTGAACATGATCAGGAATGCTCGATTAGCATTGGTTTGTGATTTTGAACAACTTAGGAAAGGAATTGATTGCTTTAGGGTTCAAGAGGTCGTGTTAATTGCTACTGTTACTAGGATTATTGTTTCTGTGTATTTCGTGCTTCAATGTGTTCAAATAGTCACTCACATCATGCGTGCATAGTTTCGTAACACAACGCTCCTATATGGTCTAAGTTGGAAGATTGCGTGTGATAAAGCACTTAAAATAAGGTATTTGTGTTGTTAGTTTGAAATTATGGGTAGTTAGAAATAATTGGAATCTGCTTAGGATAAAGTTTAATGCTTGCTTAGATCATAAATTGTACTTAGAAAATTTTTCAAAATTATGAATGTTTTCGAGTAAGTAAAATTGCATGAATTTCTCTGAGTAAGTACATGAGTTTCTCCGAGTAAGAGTATGACTTTCTCTTAGTTAGGATTTTTTATGATGTTCTCTGAGGAAGCATCTTTATTTTTTGAGTAAGAGGTTTTATCCTTGTGTCCTTCGAGTAAGAAAATGGTTACATATTCTCCGAGTTGGGAGTGTTTCAAATCTTTCCGAGTAAGGAAATTGATTGTCTCCGAGTAAGGGATGTCTTTTTCAAATTTTTTCCAAAATTATCCGAGTAAGAAATTTTTCCAAAAATCACTCCGAGTAAGAAAGTTTTTACGAGTAAGAAACTTTCAATGAAATTCCGAGTAAGGAAAACAGTTTCACACTTAGAAATTTTTCTTTACAATTTTTCAAGTAAGGAATGTTTCAAATTTTTTAACTTAAACTAACTCTTACTTGGTCATATTGTTCCTGGGGTTTATAAACGCAACACTTATGTGTGATGCAATGGGCTTGATATGCTAACACTAAAACACATATGCAACTATCTTGTACTTGTTGTTGTCAATGCATTTCAGGTTCATCATGTCTTAAGGCTCATAATTAAGGAACGAAATGTTACCCGAAGGATATGAAAGAAAGATAGGAAAAACAAGTTACCAGATTGACTTAAAATACACTTCCATGTCATCACACCTGTTAAATCATAGTGGAAATTCTCAAAAGGCATTTATGCAGACATCTTCTCATTCACTCTGCAAAAGTTCCTGAAGTCTATCTCAACCGGTTCTGGAACCCCCTCATGATCAAAAGAGACACCAAAACCATGACATGCACCCTTGACAAAAAAATGATCAAGTTTGACATTCATATTTTTCGAAAGGCGTTGGGTCTTCCTTAAGAGGTTTCCGGGAATAATCTCAAATTTTCTCCACCTCCATCATTTCCAACAATTGTCAAGACCCTCAAAAATCTGGGGTATGATGACACCGCTGCTCCTACCTCATCACACTTTAAAGTCAATTGAAGATATCTTCCTCAACCATGGCTAACACTATACACCATCCTCAGCCACTGTGTCATGGGTAAAGAAACTGGTAATGAGCATCTACAGATCATCTGGGGAGTAGAGGTAGGTAGGAAAAATCGGGTGTTTCATTGTTTGAAATGGGATCGGGATTACCGACAAACTTGTCTCCGAAACTCACATTGGTACATCGCCGACAATTTCCACCTAAGTGGACCTCACGTGAACATGTCGAAACCATGACATGAAGAATTAAACGGATAAGAGGATAAGGAATGGAGAATTAAACGGTTAAAGAAGATAAGGAATGAAGAATTAAACAGATTTGAGGATAAAGAAATGTAGAATTAAACAGATTGGAGGATAAAGGATGGATATTTTTAGATTTTTGAAAAACATGCTATAAAAACAAAGAATGAAAATATTTTTGGGTTTTGATTTTATAAGAAAATATAAATACATACAGATGGTATAAACAAGGAGTGAATATCCAAATCACTAATCCGCTAGACGAAGATTATCAAAGATACCCCGGCAATAAGCGCCAATTTGATGCGCCAAACAAAGCTAAATCACACAAGCCCGCCACTTTGTGAATGGCGGACCGTAACCACTTAAAACCGCCTAAGCAACGAATGCAATGAAGATCCGAGGAGTATAGGGTTTCCCGGTCGTATGTCCAAATAAGCTATGCAATGGATCAATCAACGTTTAGTGATCGAGAAATTTGAACGATAAAGGGAATATGATTTGATTATTACAACTACAGAAATATCAAACAAATACAAAGGCTAAAATGCAATATTAAAGGAAATTAAAAAGATAAAATCTATTAAATAAACGCTATCACTATAATTAAAATGATGTTTTTGTTTTTATGTTTTTACGAAACTGAAATTAAAATCTACGCGACGTACAAAATAAAAATGTGAAACTAAAGCAATATAAACCCTAAAAATATGAAAATGAAGTTTTTATAAACCTAATGATAAAAGAAACTTTTTAGAAAAAAGAAAATTATTTTCAAAACTAATTATCTAATTAAAAACTATTTTTAATTATTAAATAAAAGCCTAAAATACAAGAAATTATGAAATAAAGCTAGAAAAATAAAATTAAGACTTAGAAAAATCTAAAATATCAAAATAGAATTTTCAAAACTATTTTTGTAATTTTCTGATTATTTTTCTATTTTTTATGAATTTAAATCTATTTAAATCTAATTTAAAATGTGAAAAATACCAAATAAAAGGGAAAAATAGGGAAAAATATTTTTTATGCTTTTTATATTTATCTTAAACTATGAAAATTGAAAATTTATTTTTTTGGAACTTTTTCTCAATTAATTGCAATTAAAGCTAATTAAAATTGATTAAAAATTGATTTTAATTAAGAAAAATACTAAACAAGAACTAAAAATTATGAAAAATACAGGGAAATTATAAAATGTAATTCTAAAGCTATAAAAAATATAAAAAGAAGGGCTTATGTGAGGGAATCAAGTCGCAATGCAAACTAGAGGAAATAAGCACTTGGAAATAAGCTAACAAGCACAAAAATGAACCAAATGATAATATAAGCTAAAATATACTGAACCTACTTTAAGGCAACTAGTTACATCTACTCCTAACCACCAATGAGCATCTAACCAAGGATTAAGCCAACTGACCTTATTAAGCAAAACTGCTAATGACCTATCGATGCAGCTGCAACCGCTTATCCCGAAGCTAAAGAGAAAACTGAAATGTGGAACTCAAGTCCACCACCCAGAGAACATGTGCACCAAATTGCAGCAAATAAGGACAAGTATTGAGTGAGTTATAGATCAAACAAAAACTGATAAATGGAAGTGGACTGATGTGTAAACAGATGAACAGTCCGATGGTTTAAGCTAGTCTACAAGCTAATCGAGAAGCTTAAGCTAAAACCGAAATGTGGACATGAGGAATACCTAGCAGATTCAATAGTGCCAAATCTTAGACCCTAACTAGCTAAAATGAACACTAAGCATTAGCTGCAAGTTTTGCAAAAATCAGGCATAGGACTTGGTTTTGACTTTTTAAGAACAATGACTAGGTTGACCAAAATGAAATTCAAGATTAAATGTAGAGCTGATATGGATGAAATAAGATGTTAATGAACTTAATCAAGCTACTTCTACTGATATAGAACCTATATGCAATGATGACAGAAACTGTTTCTAACAGAAATGCAAACAAGAATGATTTAAAGCAATTTTGACTAAAAGCTCAAATGACAGAAACCTAGAGAGATATGGTGCAGTAACTAAAGCAAAGCCTAAAGCAATCTAACTACTCCCATATGCAAACCTCTATCACAGTTAAAACAAGCAATCCAAACACTCCTTAATACTTACTAAGCAAGTAAATCATCATAATCAAACGAGCTCAGCTTTAATCCAACTACTCAAACACATTTAAACTCCTCAATATAACAATCTCAAACAGTTTTAGTCCGTAAATAGATTTACTTTTGATTTTGACTTTTCTTGACTTTTTGTAAAAACTCAAGTTAAAGATTTATCCAAGAACTAATAAACTCACATGGCTCCTTGGATTGCAGCTAAAACAAACCCAAGTCCTACTTTAACCTAATCAATCTAACCCAAATAAACTTCGAACACCATTTATCGCCTTCCATTCCAATTTGAGCTTGGTTTGACTTTGGTTGACCAATTTTCAAAGTTGCATGAAATTTCAATGTGAGTTTATAAAAAAGCTATAACAAGCTTATTTGAGCTTAACAATAGGTTACCAGAGATTGTGCATAGAATTGGAAACCAAAATCTTAACAGTGGACTTGAAAATATGATCTTAAATAAAAACTTGAGATTGATATTCAAAAACACCTTACAATGTTAATTTAACTCGAATGTTATACAAGGAAACTTAAATTACATCATTTGAACTAAAACTAAAACTTTTAACTAAAAAACGACATTAAGAAATATTAAAACTAAAATCTAATCTTTTTCTCCCTTGCTTTCTTTTTATAGTCCAAACTTTTCTCTCTCATTCCCAACAAATCCCACTGCCTCGTGGCCATTGGATCACTTTTGATGAATCTAGGCCCGATTGGTTTTGCTTTGGAAAAGAAATTTGCGGTTAGGAGAGGGGGATGCATTAAATGTTTAGGCTTGTGGGGAGAGGGAACATGGTAGTGTAGGTGTTCGGAGGGGAATGGTTGCGCACCAAGTTGTCGGGAAGACAGTGCATAAAGGGGCGGGTTTGTTTTGTTTAAATTGTGGGTTTGGGTTGGTCGGCTGGGAAACGGACCGGGTACAAGATTGGGCCAAGGGGGGTTAGTGTTGGGCTTGGGATTAGTATAAGGTCCGTTTGGTTTGTGAAGTTAATAACACAAGGACCTCTTTTGCAATTTCATAAAACCAAAGGACTAATTCTGTAAATTATGAAAAGTAGTCAAAGGGTTGGTCTTGCCAAGTTTTAATAATCCAAGGGCTAATTTAAACATTTTTGAAACTCCAAGGATTAATTTTGACTAATTTTGGATTTTCAGGGACTAAACTGTAATTTTGAAAAACTTGTAACCCAAGTGTAATATTTTGTGAAATTGATTTTCAAAACCTTGGGTTGACTTTTCCTTTCAAAATAAATGCATAGGGACTAATTTTGACAAGTTTTGAAACTTGGGGGACTGAAACTGCCAATATTGCAAACTTTGCTCATTTTTCATCAGATTTTAAACATTTTGCATCTGAAACATATAAAATGCAATTTTGGAATATTTTCAGTATTTTGATGCATTTCTGAGCATTTTCAGATGATTTTGCAGTTTATATTGTACAAAAATGATGAGTATTTAGACACTCATCACATACATAACATATGACACAACCGAGAAAGTTGGGTTAGTAGGTACCACTGAACTTGATAAGAAAAGTAAAGGATCAAGTAGAGGAAGAGGAAGAGGTGGAAAGAGAGCGGGCAGTTTAACCAGAACCAAAAAGAAAACAGAGAAGAAAACCATTCTTCGTGATGAAGATGTGACTGAAGAAGAGTTGGCTGCCATAGAAATTCAAGAAAAACTAAGTGTTCAATCTGAACGTGAAAGAATAATAAAAGTCAAGAAGAACTTAAATCAAGAAAAACAATTAGCGAAGAAGTGAGTGAAGGTGCAACAGCTGCACATAAAGAAAAATTTGGAAAAAGGCAAAGGTGTCATAGATGAAGAAGTAACAACTGGAACACTTGACCCCCCAAATACGAAGAAAGAAGAAATGTCAATGCTTCGAAAGGGTTTACAAGAAAACAAAATACATTATCTTGCTGACCTCGAAAAGAGATGATGTTGGGAATTAAGGTAAACTACTGATTCTGCCGAAGATTCTCACAAGAGATTCTCAACAAGAAGAATGGATTCTCACGGGTTATACTAACAGAAATGCTAAAGCAGATATTGTGTTGTCACGAAAAGCGTCATTAATGCAGAGGAGAGATAAGCTCAAGATAGAGTAAAAGTCACGATAAAGATAGGTTGGCTACCGTATTATGTAGAGCTTAATCAGAATAAACAAAATGATGAACAAAACAATATGATTAGTTGCATGCTTGTCTAGATGCATGCTTAGTCTATGTTAGTATTAGGAGTGTAAATTGTCAACGCTCATTAGGGTTTCTTGCCTATATAAGAAACCATGCTTAGTTTGTAATAGATAAGTGTTTTTGAAAAAGTCTTTCAAGTCTTGTAAAACATCTGAAACATAGAGTTTCTATAATAAAAGATCCATAGAGGATCAAAGAGTTCTTAGTTATTGTAACTTGTATTTTATTTCCGCTACAAAATACTAGTTGTAGAGATCTTCTATTAGTTTGCTTGTGATTACATAGGCAACACTAACGATCTCCGAGTGCTTAAAGATCTATCAAGGTCTTTGTGTATTCAACAAGTGGTATCGTGAGCCTCTGAAGTCTCTACATACTAAGAACATTCATTCACCATGCCTCGATCCGATAATGAAACCAAGTCACCAACACAAACAACACCAACACCACTTCCATGCAACAAATCTCTCAAACAAGAATGGTAAACTTCCTTATTTGAAAAGGGAAGAATATGAACTTTGGGCTATGAAGATGGAAAACTGGATTTCCAATATTGATTGGAATCTGTGGGAGGTTGGAAAGAAAGGAAACAGCAAGAAGATGATCCCCGACAGTGGGAAATTTATCATGGCTCCACCAAAACTCAAGAGGTACTAGCTATGCAGAGAGCATAAAGTAAAGACCATTACGCTTCAAGCCATTCCAAGATCATTCAGTGTGATTTTCATCATATGGATGATGCAAAGGACATATGGATGGCTCTCAAAGCAAGGTTCGTTGGAAATGAAGAATCAAAGAGAATGAGGAAGTCCATGCTGAGACAACAATTTCGGGACTTCAATATCTCTCAAGAAGAAGGTATTCACAAAGGATACGACAGTTCCATAGGATCTTGAGTCACCGAACCACTGAATGCAAACCGATAATGATGACCAACTCAAAGTTCCTTCGATCGTTACCTCCATCATGGTTACATGTAAGTATTTCTCTCAAGGCTAAAGGAGTATCGGATATGCTTACCTTTGATGAGCTATATATAACGCATCAACCCTTGAACCGATGTCGAACTCCCTACCACATCTTCGTCCGCCATGCATTTTGTTGGGACATCTCACTCCAACGTGATGGTGCAAGCTCCTAGTTCCAACTATTTTCCATCGCTCCGAAGCTCCAACTACTTTCCATCATCATCTTCATCCCCCTCCACACATAACCTCGTCCACTCCACCATGTTCTCAAGCTAGGTCTAGTAGTGTGATGGAGGATGTTCTTCATTCATTTGTTGCTGACTATGATACTCAGAAGATCTTGCATATGAAGACTTTGATCGCTTGGACCCACTTGAAATGGAGGAGATGAAACCTGAAATGTGGCATTACGGACATCAAAAGGTTTGAAGAGAAGTCCGAAGGAAGTTTGCTTTCAAGGGAAAGGAACCACCTTTGGACAGAGGAAAGTCAAGTGTTTCACTTGTCACCGATGGGGCATTTCTCAAGGAATGCAAAGACAGAAAAGTGGAGATGGAGCTAATTACCTTTCCTATCGCCAAAACAATGAGAAACCGGAGCTTCTGACAGCTCCTCACCATGGATGAACAGTCAACTGGATCGCACATGAACTCAAGTAATGAAGAAGCTCATGATTCGATAAGCTTGATCGGGCAAGGTGTACTTGGATGAAAGGCATGATCAGTTGCCTTGATGGGACTATCTCGTGTACAAATCGATATTTGGTTGTAGTCTAAGATACAATGAACTTAAAGAAGAGTATGATGCTATGAAACCTAAGTTTGATGAATGCTATGTTGAAAATGAAGCTCATAAACTAGCACTAAAAACAGTTGAAAGACAAAAGGTATGGTTTCAAAAGAATCAAATAGCTTATGAAGAAAAGATAAAGGTTACGCGTTTGATCTTGAAGTTGCTAATAATTATTTAAAACTGCTCGAGAAAGCTAAGAATGAAGTCGCGGTTCGAGAACCTAGAGCTTAAAGAAAAAGTAGCCGAGGAAATAGCTAGGAATAAACAATGGTTGATTGCGGTGATAATCGGCTAGAGAACTCTATAATAGTCAATCAGAACCTCCGGCTTAGGATTAGGATTTCAAAAGTATGTAGAGAGGCTAGTATGATGGTCGTGAAATCCACACCGCAGGGTTAGCTAACTTTATTAAAGAGGGTGATATGCATGTCTGTCCCCTGGACCTATTAGAGGTGAATTCATGCCCACGACTGCCCATCACTATTGACTTTGATGGATCACATCATCTATATGGCAAAAGTCAAAAGACTTGCCGCACCCGATACCTCATCTAATGACTTTGTCTCTTGTTCTCGGTGACAATTCATCGGATCAAGGGTCTACTTCCTATGAAAGTCGTGATTCAAATGAAAAGTCGACCTTTCCAAGCTCGAGACCGCACCCCAGCCTACTTACAAGCCTTCTAAGGAAGTCACGAGGAATCAACTTCAAGACAGTTTCTTCAAGACTTGTCTTCTAAATCTTTGAATAATCAGCTCGTAAAAACAATTCCTTGAATGTTTCTAATTTAAGTACTTCTTCATGTAATCAAACATCTCCCCATTTGAATAAATCTTCCAAGAAGAAGACATGTTTTGTATGTGGAAGTAAATTTCATTTGATTAAGGATTGTGATTTTTATGAGCAAAGATTGGATGCATGTGCTACTCACCGTAAACCCAAATCTAAATGGACCAATGTTGCTAATATTCCACCTTATGTCAAATAATAATCAACTCTCATTGGAGAAAATCACCACCGGACCTTATGTGCAACCAACTAGCCCATACTTTAAACATGGTTATTGGCCTACATATGTTGACTCTATGTATGCTGGGCTGGGATATGGGAGCACCGTGAAGCCCTCGCCAGGTTGTTCTTGGACTAACAAGGGACCCAATTATCAATGGAGGACCAAGAACAATGGTGGATCCTCTAATTACTCTTGTCCTAAACTCGTGATTCATAAGTGTGTTCAAGTCAAGAATGACTTGAACCTCCATTGTTTACTAACAATTTGTATATATTTTGTGGTTGTTTGTAGGATCATCCCCTTAAGCATAAGAATATTGGTATTGTTGATAGTGGCCGCTCCGGAAGCATGTCCGGGAACGTGGGATATGATGCACAATTTTGTCCCTAAAGAAGGAGGAGGCAATGTAACTTTTGGAGGAAGTGATGGTAGTATCACAGGGAAAGGCACCATAAAGACACCTCATCTAGATTTTGAAAATGTGTACGATGTTAAGGAACTTCAAAGATTTCAACTTGTTCTCTGTTTCACAAACTGACACTAAGAACAAAGTCCTCTTCACAGAGAATGAATGTCTGGTGCTGTCTAAAGACTTCAAACTCCCCGAAGAAACTTCAATTCTAACAAAGTTCCTCGTCACAACTTATACACATTCAACCTTAATCAAGTTCAACCTGATGGTGACCTCACATGTTTGGTGGCTAAAGCATCACTTGATGAATCCACAAAATGGCATAGGAGGATGGCGCATGTGAATTTCAAGACCATTAACAAACTCTCTAACATGAGTCTTGTTGAAGGTCTTCCCACCAAAGTTTTTACCAATGATCATAACTGTGTCGCTTGCAATAAAGGAAAACAACACAGAGCCTCTTACAAAGCTATCAATGCTCTGAGCATCATCATCAACCGCCTGCTTGCTTCACATGGACTGCTTGGTCCAACTCAAGTCGAAGCATTGATCATAAGTACTTCGCTTAGTGATCACCGATGGCTATAGCGATTTTGTTGGTTTTCTTCTCGAACCAAAGATGAAACATCTCAAGTCGATTGAATTCATCACACTTGTTGAAAATCAGTTGAACAAAAAGGTCAAAGGTATTCGGTGTGATAATGGAACAGAGTTTAAAAATGTCGCTCTTATAGAACTCGTGGGTCAAAAGGCATAAAAAGGGACTATAGGAATCCAAGAACCCCACAACAAAATGGGGTAGCTGAAAGAAAGAATAGGACCTTAATAGAGGAAGCAAGATCCATGCTTGCACTCTAAACCGCCCACTATGTTCGATCAAGTCGTTGCACCGCTGTATGTGCTAAACAGGTGTCCATTACTAGACCACAACTCAAAACCCCATATGAACTTCTCTTTGGGAAAGTTCCACCATTCACTACCTAAAACCTTTTGGTTGTCAAGTGACCATTCTGAACACAAGTGATCCATTGGGAAAGTTTGATGAGAAGGTTGATGATGGTTATATTGTGGGCTATTCAGCTCATAGTAAGGCATACAAGGTGTACAACTTGCAGGCCAAGAAAATAGAAGAGACGTTGAACCTGAGATTTTTGGAAGATAAGCCTAATGTTCAAGGACAAGGTCATTCATGGTACTTTGATCTTGACTACTTAATCTGATTATCACGGGTTACCACGCATATCGGCTAACCAAAATGCGTGGTCCTCAAGTGTCTCCAACTAACAATGCAGGTCCCCTGATGGGCTCGAAAATGAGTTTGAAGATGATGAGCAACCCATTCTTGTACCTTCTTTCTCCCCAACAATATTGCGGTACCACCTCCAAGGATACTGGCCGAAAGTGATGAAGATGACTCTCATTATGTTGAGGACCTTGCTAGGCTCCGGACTCAAGAATTTGCACTAAGCTTGAAGCAGAGAAACCAATGGAGAGGTTAATAATGAAGGAGTCGGTAGAAACCATGTTTCTCGCCGAAGATTCTCCTCACACCTACCTTCCCCAAATTCAAGGCTATGCCGTTCCTTCTCAAGTATCTTCCGACTTTGGTGAACCCTATACACGCTTTCCAAAACCTTCAGATCTTAGAAATCATCAACCCAAAGTCATTTTCACCTCACCTCTTTTGATGCTGAATTTGAACCAACCATCACTAATCTTGATTCATCCATTGAAATCAACCCCACTACTACCGGAGGATCAACATAGCTCATCCTCAATCCAACATTATAGGTGATCTTCGGGCACCTGTTAGAACTAGAAGGGCTATCACCGTCCTCGCTGGACAGATTGCTTTTTCTCTTATGTCTCCAACCAAAGAAAGAGACAATCACAGACCTCAAGCATTGTCTGTTTGCTTGCTTTTCTCTCAAGTGGAACCAACTAGTTTTTTCTCAACGATCCAAGCTGGATCGAAGCAATGCAAGAAGAAATGCAACAATTTCACAATCAGCAGGTTTGGATTTTGGTTCCACTTCCTGATGGCAAATATGCCATTGGGACAAAATGGGTTTTGAAGAATAAGAGAGATGCTATGGGTATTGTGATCAAAAACAAAGCAAGGTTGGTAGCTCAAGGCTTCAGACAAGAGGAAGGGATTGATTACGATGAAGTGTTTGCACTGCCCGGTCTGAAGCAATTCATTTTCTTGGCATATGCCTCATACATGGGTTTCATGGTGTATCAAATGGATGTCAAGGGTTTTTCGTATGGTGAGATTGAAGAGGAGGTCTATGTCACTCAACCAGGATTTGAAGACCCGATCACCCAAATCATGTCTACAAGGTGGTTAAAGCTCTTTATGGCTTACATCAGACACCTAGAGCTTGGTATGCTCGGCTTTCATCGCTCCTGAAGCATGGCTATAGAAGAGGTGCTATTGATAAAACTCGTCCTCAAGAAGAATTACTCGCACATCATTTTGGTGCAAGTGTATGTAGACGACATTATTTTTGGTTCCACAAACGAAGCTTGGTGCAGGGAATTCGAGGAACTTATGAAGGTGAATTTCAAATGAGTGCTATGGGAGACATTCTTTTGGGTCTCCGTTCAGTAGAAATGTGATGGCATCTTTATCATCAAGATAAATATGAGGGACATTTTGAAGAAGTTTGGTATGGAAAGTGTTAGGACGCCACAACACCTTATGAAGCCTAAAGGAAGCAAATAATGAACCGATCTACCAAATGTTCATCTCTGCATGTGTCCATGATTGGTTCATTGATGTATTTGACGCTTCAAGACCGATATTACATTTGCCGTGAGTGTTTGTTCTCGACATCAAGTCACTCCCCTTGCTTCCCATCTCAATGCTGTCAAGAAGATCTTTAAGTACCTCAAAGGCCAACCTCTTTTGGGCCTTTGGTACCCACAAGAATATCCTTTCAAGTTGGAAGCATATAGTGAAGTGATTATGTTGGTGCAAATCGATAGAAGATCCACAACCGGGGTCGCCAATTTTGGCAAGAGGTTGATTTCTTGGCAATGCAAGAAACAAACCATCGTGGCCACCTCAACTAACAAGGTAATGCTGTTGCCGCAGAAATTGTCCGGACAAGTCCTTGGATTCGAACCAATTGTCGGACTATGGGTACAACTTTATGAACACTACAATTCATATAGATAATCAAAGTACCCTCTGCATAGTCAAAAATCCGTTTTTCATAGTCGAAACAAACATTGAAATCGTGCACCACTTTATAAGAGATGCTTATGAAAAACATTTGATAAAAGTGGCTAAAATCCATACTGATGATAATGTGGCGGACTTGTTAACAAAAGCGTTTGATGGACCAAGGTTTCAACACCTCGTGGTCAATATTTGAATGTTAAACCCTTGATGCATAGTTTGAGGGGAGGCATAGGCCTCAGGGGAGGCATATGCCTCAGGGGAGGATTTTGTGCAAACTCTGCATTATTTTTGTATATTAGTTTGTATTCTAACACTAACTTCTAATATTTCTCTAGTTTGTTTGTTTTTGTTGTTGTGTATGTTGTTGTGTCTGCTTTGCGCTTGTCTACTACATTTTGGTGTTCCTTATCCGGATTGCAGTGTATATATCCAATGATCAAGATCAAAGTCATCAAGTGTGGTTCATTAGTAAATGGTCAGATAGCTGAAAGGGTATTACTTGTTTCTTCTGATATCAAAATAAAAGATGCGGTCACGCCTACTTCAGAGGCTGATACCAAATGATTAGCACCAAATTTACCATGTCAAGAATTACATAGAGGTGGATAAACAATGTGACCATTTTTTAAATCTCAATGTAAATGAAGAAAAAACGCTACTGCTATAGCGAAACACAATGAAACAAGTCAAGGCTTTTCCTGATCATGTCCTGTATCGCAAATATAACCAAATCAAGAAGGACAGATCATCATCTACCAACTTAAAAAGGATTTAGAATGAAGATGCTCAAGCCAAAAGACTAAGTGATGATGCTCCAACCAAGGAATCCTCTTCAATATTCTCACAAGCAACTTCCTCAAGTTGCTTCCTCACTATCAAGGGTCAATCGAACCATCTTCCATTTCTCCCAAGCACTCAGAGCATCAACTCTCCCCTCAGAGCACCTGTTGTCACATCGGAAGACTGGTAAAGGAAGCCGATCTCACGAAACTAAAACAGAGGGCTATAAAGATATTCCACAGATGAATGCACTTCGCTCCAACCAAGTCTCAATCTACCGGTTCAAGTCCTACCACAAATGCACAAGATGAAAATGCTCCATCTAGGGAAATCTATCACTGGAGAAGGAAGAAGAGAATGGCCAAAAGATCTTCGATCTTGAAGTCGATGAATCAACTTTCATTATAAGGAATCCGTCCGATTTTCCGATGGAAATTCATGAGGTGTTAGAGTGGAAATTGAAGGATGATGAGATGAATGTTCTTCTTCGAAGGGACTCCACTTCAATAGAATTCACCTTTCTAAAGGAAATTCTACACTTGGTAGACAGTATGGACTTACTGCTCACTCAAGTCAACACCTATTATCGCAACAAGGAACCACAAGGTTCGATGATCTTACCGAGGAGATCTTCAAGTTCTGTTCAACTCCCACATTCCCAATAACAAAGCATCTTCCATTTGGGAAAACTCACATCGGGAAGCTTACATCCGGAGATTCTATCCCTCCCCGTGCATGTGCTTGAGACTAAGGGTGGAATCATCACCGCATGTTTCCTAAAGAAAGTATCCCTTGCCCCAAAGACTTATGGAAAAGATGCCGAGTCAAAATTGAAATTCCTCCGATCCTGGGAAATGAAAGCGTCATTAACACCGTGGGATTGATCAAAACTCAACTCCAACAACCCAATAGGCCTATTCTTCATCCATATCAGACACCGGTAATTTCTACACTACTTTGTTTTGTTCATTTAGTTCCGCTTTATTTATGTTGTTTGTCCATTTTTTAAGTAAAAGACTTTTATAAAAAGAAAACTTACAAAAACATCATTTTAAAAATAGTGATAGCGGCTATTTAATAAAAATTAAGTTTTAATTTCCCTTTTCAACTTATTTCACTTTATAAATCATCTTAGTTTAAAAAATCAAAAAAAAAAAAAAAAGAGTTTGTTTGTTGTCCAACTCAGATGGTCTTTAACTCACCGGATGTACCTTGTGTATGTCAAAGAGTTGGCTAGTCCAAAGGGTACAGCTTTGGTAAAGACTCATCAAATCTGTTGATAGCTTTAATGGTTTGCTCAAAATCATAGGGTATGCAACCACCCATGCTTAACTGCTGAGGGTTGTATGGTCATCAATTCACCATGGTCTATTCCTTTTGGAATCCAAGAATTGGCTAGCCCACATGTATATGGCATGTGGTAAAGGCAAATGACTCCATATTTGGTGCTCAATTCACCAATACTAAGAATTGACTAGTCCCGAGCAAACGGCTGGTAAAGACACATCAAATCCGCTTATATGGTTGCCGGTTTGCCAATAAATCAGATGGTTATCAATGTACCATAGTTTTCGAACTCAAACATGTGGCTACTCCAATAGTAATGGCTATTGGTAAAGAGACATCAAACCCATTAATTTCAATGATTCACCTCACAGGAGTTAACACACCTGGAAGTGATGAGAATAGTATGCAACTTATATGTTTTGATGTACATGGTGTCATATGTTTCAAAGATCCGCGATCACCGCTCCATCATAGAGATGTTCCTCTTTTTCTTTGTTGCTGATGTTTGAACACAATCCTCAACAATTTTACAGACTATCACGAAACTCGAACTTAACCTTGTCAAATTCCGTTTAGGGAGGATTGTTGGGAATTAAGGTAAACTAATGATTTCCAAGATTCTCACCAAGAGATTCTCACGAAGAAGAATGGATTCTCGCTGAAGTTATACTTCACAAATGCTAAAGCAGATATTGTGTTGTCACGAAAGTGCATTAACGTAGGAGAGATAAGTCAAGATAGAGTAAAAGTCATACCAGATTAAAGATAGGTTGCCGTATTATGTAGAGCTTAACGTAATAAACAAAATGATGAACAAAACAATATGATTAGTTGCATGCTTGTCTAGATGCATGCTTAGTCTATGTTAGTATTAGGAGTGTAAATTGTCAACGCTCATTAGGGTTTCTTGCCTATATAAGAAACCATGCTTAGTTAGTAATAGATAGTTTTTGAGGAAAAAGCTTTTCTAAAGTCTTTCAAGTCTTGTAAAACATCTGAAACATAGAGTTTCTATAATAAAAAGATCCATAGAGGATCAAAGAGTTCTTAGTTATTGTAACTTGTATTTTATTTCCGCTACAAAATACTAGTTGTAGAGATCTTCTATTAGTTTGCTTGTGATTACATAGGCAACACTAACGATCTCCGAGTGCTTAAAGATCTATCAAGGTCTTTGTGTTTTCAACAACATATATGCACTAAATTGGAAACATGCTAGCTTCAAAAGAACATATATGCACTCAATTGGAAACATGCTCGCTCTGAGAAAACATACTAGCTTATTTGAGAAGAAGAATAAAAAAAAAAAAAAAAACTTTATTTAATTAAAAAAAAATAAAATTTTTTTTTCACTATTATACCCATTTGGATTAAATAAAAAAAATTAATACTTAAAAAAATATAAATATTTTTCAAAAATGACATTTTGCATTGATATGTTGCACACTATGTATTATTAAGAGTACGTAAGTGGTTCTCGTAGTTCTCGCACTTAAGCAAGGTTCTAAAATAAAGCCCCTATATATATATATATATATATATATATATATATATATATATATATATAGATATATACTAGTGTCAAAACCCGTCCGATGGACGGGTATGACTTGTGGTTTTCATTTTTAGGATTTAATAGAACAAATATATACTAAAAAGTTATTAAAAGTTAAATTAAACGGGTTAAGAACTATAATTGATATTACCATAATCCATAAAATGGCTAAAAGGAGGTAACTACTTTATAACATTTTGTTCTAAACAATAATCATGAACATCTTTTACATTTGATAATATTAGTAACATTTATTATTATTATTTTGTTTTCGTTAATTATGTTTATTTACTTATTGTATATCGGTGCTTCCAGATGATTTTTTTTACCCAATTTAGATGATGTTGACGAATTTGAAATATTCAAATGGATTTACGGTTTGGTTTGTTGTTCGTTGTGATGAGAATATGTATGTATTGTCGTGTTACAAGTGGAGTTTTGTTGTTGATACCCTTTGTTTGTTAAGTGGTGATGTTTGTATGTTTACCAGGAATAGGGAAAAAAGGTTGTGGTTATATGCTTTTGATAATGATGATAGAATCCTTAAAGAGGTGGTTTTCAAAAGGCGACTTCTTTAAGGAGGCTACAATTACCATTCACTGAGTTAGAGCAGTGTTAGTGTTTTTGTTCAGACTTCTTAAATTTTATTGTTTAAATTTGATTTCATTTTTTTGTTAGTTTACATTATAATTATATTTTGGTGTGTTACGTGTTTTAATTATTTTTTTGATGACGTAGTTAGTAGTTATATAAGGTTTTATTTTCAATAAGTTTTTAAACGAAATTTTATAAACCAAGATACATGATTAAGATAGCTCGAGTATGTGTTTTTAGAATTCTCATAAACTTACGATATTTTTTTTAATAATATTTTTTAAATCCTAACTATGGTGAGTTATTAAAGCAAAACCCTTAATGGGGATTCTGGTTAAACACACAACATTTAGTGGGGAAATATGTATTTCAACGAAACTAAATCTTCCTTATTATGCAATAGTTAAATCATTTTTTTTATAAAAAACATAAATTATAATAAATAAAGCTTTTTCCTTATTTGCTAAATTGTTTGGGTAAATTTTGTTTTAAATAACACATGTCATTTGTATTGTATTGTTGATAGTTTTTGGTGTAGTTTATAAATTGTTTTAAAGAAAGGTAAAGGTATCCTTCTAATCATCAATAGACATATGTAAAAACAGATCTCACAGTATATGTCTCTTACATCATACACAAAAGTAAAAATAGATCTCAAATTTAGTCTTGGTTCATAGTTTGACATTGCATAGACCCAAATGTTGATGAAGGTGTTTCTTTCTGATGGAGTTTCGCAAAGGGTTTCCTGTTGCTAATTAAGGGTCGCTAAGTGTTTGTAGCTATTCATATTTGGTTTTTTTTAAGACCGAACCTGTTTTCAGATTTTCCTTCCAAAATTGTAAGTGTTTGCACTTTCCTTATTATTATTGATTAAAAAGAACTTGTATTTAGGGTTTCGTTTGTTTGTATTTTTGGGTTTTTTGATTTAGCCATTGAAATTTAATTTTTGAGTGCTTTCTGATAGCAGTCAAACTCATTTTGTGTTTATTTATTTATTTATTTATTTATTTATTTATTTATATATTTATTTATATTTTTTTTTCAAAGCCCGTCCTGGGGAAGGCATGACTTATAATTATCGTTGGCATATTTATTATAGCGAAAGAAGGGTGGTTAAAAATTGTTGGAAAGTGTACATGTTGAAAGAAAGGGTCGTACATACGAATAGCAAGATAAATAACGAAAAGAAATATACGTTTATCGAATATTAGATAAAATATAAAGCTTGACAACCTTTGTCTTTATAAACTTATTTATATGAATGTTGCATTTGCTAAATCATAGATTGGCCAAGATGCCTGATTGACATATTCATTTCAGAACCTGAATAGCTGGTACATTTCATTGAAGCGCCTGACTTTAGCCCGTTACTGCAATTTTTATAACTTCAGTTACACAACATAATAGAATATATTAAAATTTAGACTCAATGGACTTATTAATAATATACATTAGGACATCTAAAGCTACTTGGTTTCGTATTAAAAATTAGTATACATTTAACTACAATAGGCACACAAAATTGTTACAGGTGATTAATAAAATACCACTTACCGACGATAGTTTCGATAGAAGTTGTCAAGCTAATAATAAACAAAGATGGTGGCCTTCATTGTCTTTGTTACCTGCACATAAATGAGTCAATGTGAATATTAGGTAAAGAAGAAAGTTACTTTATTAGATCATGCAGTTCCATCGTTTACAATGACACTACCCACAATAGTGGAAGGAGACCGTCTTTTAGTAAATAAACACAAATTAAACCGAATAAATTTTGAGTAAATATCATAAATAAACCTTAATAAAAAATAATAATTTGCATGACAGTGAAACTTAGTAAGTACGTGAATGGGATATACTTGTTCATTTTTTATTGATTTTATATGGCTTAACAATTTAACATGAAATTTTGGATCCATTCATGTTTGCATAACATTATTAAAAAGTAAAAGAGTGTATATATATAAAACGATTTAGTTTTTGAAGACTTACCCGGCCATGTTCTTCATGTACCGGTTTGCTATACATGCAACGACACATCTATATATATCACAATTAACTGTATTAAAGAAATAATCTGTCTTTATTGTTGTATCGTGGAAGAAGCAATAATGGTATCTTCAAAATTAAACGTTAGAACGGAGTAGCCAAGAGAAGTATGTTACCTTTATATGTGTATAGTTACATTATATCCATGGTGAAATACACACAATAGTACCTATAGCATATGAAGAAAAAAGCTTTTTGAAACAATGTAGATTTGTTAGCTATATAAATACCTGTACAAATGAAGCTTTATACCCTTTTAATTGTATAATTTGTGAACCACAACAATAATCTCAAAATAGAATTGATTTAGGAAGTTGCATAAATTAGAAAATCAACAATAAGGTGACATTTCTACTTGGTGCGTTTGATATTTCAACAATAATCTCAATACTGATCTAATCTTTTTAGGATACTTGTTGCACCAATGCATCGTAACTCCCCACGACCAAGCATCGGCTTTAGGAGATTGCCAGCATCAATTGCACCGTGTAGTGTAAATTATGAATATAGAAGTGCCTGCGACTTTTCAAGTAGAGGCAACCTCCATTCCATGAAAAGAAAAGAAAAATAATAAATAAATAAATAAATAAATAAAATTAGCTTATATTTTTGAGTAAAATGATTCAGATGGCTTTATGTATATAAAACACTCCAGGTTAGTTTTGCCCCATTTGACTCATTGAGCCATTTCCATCAGGCCAACTATTTTTTTAACATTGCCTCATTAGAGTTAATTAACTATTCAAATCAGTGTAGCTAAAAGTTAAGGACCGAGACCGACTCTATCAACCATCACATAAGCATGAATATGCATACCAAAGAAGATACCAACCGGGCAGCCAATATAATCTCTAACAGGACAAATGGGTAAAATTTAAAGGTTTAGCTACAATGAAAACGGGTCAAATATGTTAAAAGGAGTCAAAGGTAGCCAAAGTGTATTTGTAGTGTGTCAATATCATAAAGTAACCTTAGGATCTTAACAAAAATTAGCTTAAGTTGAACTCAGAGAGTACACATAAGTAAGTTTTGTGAGATACCTAAGTACTCTTCAATGACAGCCTTCACAATGCTTCCATCGGGTTGCATATACTAATGTCATACCCACTTTTCAAAGCCGCTATGAAATCATGAGCATTGGCGGCCTTTGCGGCCTCTGTGATCTCTGATTCACTAACTTACTTCAGGTTCTATACAAGTGTAACGGTCCAATATGGTAACACAGACTTCACTGCATCAAACCCTTTGTATAGATCATTCGTCATGGTTGCAGCTTCCGCAATGACTCTTCCAGTCCTTATTAAGATCAAATATGTTGGCAAAACGCTTTTGCATCAATTTGGCCTTCGCTAATCAATTTCGCACCACACCAGTAGCTTAAAGCCCAAACACAACCGGTTAGGCATTGAGAAAACTCGACCCCGAATCTAGCATACAATTGTTGTTGAAAGTTTTCACGCATTGGCTCTTTTTTGGTACTCTCCTAGTATTTTTTGGATTCTTATTTGAGATGAAAACGTAGTGATTGTACGCACATTTGAAACAGCTTCTGCTGCGAGCTTGCTACTTTCAACTTGTGATTTCATGGCTTTTCGTGACATGTTCTTTAATAGAACAGTTTTACAATAAAAGCATAATGGTTGTACTTGCATGCCTGTCAGCTGTAATGAACCCTTTTTACTCGCTCCATGTCCTTCGTTTTCCAAAAACCCATTCTGACACGCAACATCGATGTCTTGTTTCATTTCACTAAGCTCCTGAAAAAATAAATTGATGTTTGACGAAGCAAAACAAACAGAGAGACAAACATTATAGGAACAGTGAATAGGTTAGAATATCCAAAAAAACATATCTTTCCGAGGGAAGAATGATAATGATAGAACTACATTATCTTAAATCAATAAGTTAATCATTAAACTTAGAGTATTATGTATCTATACAATAATATGATAACGATAGAACTATAATGATTGTCTAATAAGTTCTTTCAATATACAATTCCATACACCCTTTAAAAGCTAATGTTGGTAATATATATTAAAAAATAAAGAAGTTTAATAGAAAAGAAGATTATTCACATAGCTCCAACTTTATTTGACTGGTTTCATTGTTTAGACATTGCTTGGATGTAATGCCAAAGATGGAGACCGAGCTTGTCAAGTGGCATTGTGATGATTTCAATTTTAAATCTTCATAGAAAAAGAAATCTGCATTTTCAGGACATGTAAAAGCAGCAATCCATTGTAAGAAGAACCAAAATAATGAAAGAGACAATGCTTCTATGATAGCAGGGACAAAAGAGGTAAATTTTTGAGAAGCCGGCGTGCTTGAGTACAATGATGGGAGAAATCTTTTAATTTCTGAACATTCACCAAAGGAACATCGTGCAAAAATTAAAAGGATTTCAGCTTTCTTGGATGCAAAGAAAAAGGATGATAAGCTTCTATATTGCTTAATGTCAGAAATAATAAAGGCTTCGGGGAATTGTATCACTTGTATGGAAGGAGGTTCAGAGAATAAGAAAAGTGTGGTTTACTCTTCAGTGGAGCAAGTGGATGAATCTCAAGTGTCCGATCCATCTGAAAAGGTCATTTGTGATTCATTTTTCATGGAGAAAGAGTCTGATAAAACTATAAACCTTGAATGCCAAATGGAATCCGGCACTAATGTTCCTCAATCAGTGGAGTTTGGAATTAATAAACAAGAAAACTCTTGTAGACATACAAAACCTGTCCCTGATCCAAAGGTGGAGGTAAGGATTTTGATAATCATTTATTTGCATGCTTATATTATCTATTTATTTATTTGTTATTGTCACTTTTAATTGTTATTTTTTCATAGGAGATATAGTTAGGCAGATCATGTCCCGGTCATGTTTTCAAAGAGTGGGTAATGGTTGAGCTAGGTTAACCAACAAACACTCGTTTGTCAATTAAAATTTTATTTTCTTTAAGTAGCTAATGCATTAACTATAATTACAAAATCAGTAATATTACACAAATAATGTTTGTCTTTGAAGAATATGACATTTCAAGATTTGTATGCTTTAAAGATGTTGAGTGACTTTCAACCTACAAAAACACAACCCAACTGACCCATTTTGTAAGTAAACGGGTCGATATTGTTGTCACCTCTACACGTCTGATAGCTAACAGGGATCTCCAAACTCTATACACTGTCTGTGATGTAGCATCTAATACATTAGAATATTACCGATTTGAATATCTTTAGTGTTCTTGCTCTATTCTCTGAAAGACTGAAACAAGCTTATGCAATAGAGACATTAGAATGAATGGGTGGAAACTTACTCTGAACGTGATTTTATTTATAGTTATAAAACTACTGTAATTAAGTTGCACACTTTTGAATGTTACTATGTTTACTATAGACATATACAAGCCTTGTTGGTATAATGTTACTTATTTTATTCTCTCAACATTGCTTAGGGGAAGCTTCAATATTGGTGGTAACGATTATGAGCTATTCGAAGGCATTTTTGCTCATTTATCAAATAAAGCTTGTTATCGGGTCTAATGAAGCAAATATGATGCCATCAGTGCTTGGCATAGAAATACAACCCAAGACTCTTCTGTGGCCAGAACGTTTCGAGGAGTGTGAACCATCTGATAATAATATAGCCCTTTACTTCTTTCCAGGACACCTAGAGTAATGACCCCTAATCTATATAATTATTTAAATGTTTTTTTATACCCAAATTTTAATACTTTTATTTTGGATTCAGAATAGAAAAGGCTTTTGATTTACCCATTCTGGTAATCTAAAGCGGAAGTACACAATCTTGAAGCATACACAATTTACCTATGAAGAAGCCTTGCATTGACAGAAAAGTAAAGAAGTTCGTTAACTGAGACTCTAATTACTGGAATTGCTGGTGCGGGTCATTCGGCTTTACAAAGGGCACCTGTAACAGAAAGTCATATAAGTAGTAAGTAGTTACAATGTTACCTCGTCGACTCATTTTTTTTCAACTCCTAATTATTCTTCAATTTCTTCTTTCAGTCTCCAGTCTCCACTTCTGATATTGCAATAATATGCGCGGTTTATCTCGCTGAAGGAGCTCTCCTTGGTACCACATTACCCTCACGTTCATGCTATCAGTCACATGGAACCTTTTTCTTGCAATAAGAAGCTTAACTCCATTCACTTTTGTATAATTATATCCATTACTAAAGAATATATGCATGGTCTACATAAAAAAGCAATATTTGACTACCTGAGTTATAGTTAACTGTTATTATGCACACATTTTTCGATAGCTCTGAGTAAGGAAACCATAATTAAGTCTCGATAACTCTGAGTACGGAAGAACATGATACACTTGTAGACTCTTGTTTCCTTGCAATACCTCAATGAGTAAATGACTAAGTCATGAACATAGGTCATGATTGAGCTTCTTAATCAATAGTGGGCTGACCTACAAATACTTTTTTTTTTCTCTTTTTTAGAAATTTTATGCGTTAATTATAATTGTAAAACAAAATCTTTATATAAAATGAGTTAGGAGGTTGCACGCGTTAATAAATAGACTTTAGGCTACTTTAACGTGTTTGACCCAACAAAAAAGATGTATTCCTTTGTAGCATTGATTTCGATTTGATCCATATAAGATAAAAACACAACCGTATAAACGCGCTAGGTAAAAAGGTAAAACTTTCTGCAAGCTGATATAATTAATAACTTAAAGTTATAGCATAATCGAGTAACTCCCATTTTCAGTTTAAAAAACTCGCACCTTAACTTCCCGGGGAATAGACAAAGAGATCTCTGGATTGGAACTCCTACGTGATTTTCCTCTGTATCATCCTCGGAAAATAGAGTGGTGCTTTTGGTATTAGCATCACTATGATCTGAGTGCATTGGATCGAATTCAAAGTTCAGGATGTTTTTCTCAGCCAGGCCAAGTTGTTGAAAGTAGAATTAATAAAGCAGTAACATAACACAACATACTATAATTAGTGTGGGTTGTAAAAATAGATTCAAACGAAACATGTCTTTCTTTAATCAATCGATACACACCATGCTTCTTCTCCTCCACATGTGTGTACACAAATTCAAGAACTCATTCGCTCAGGGTTTCATAAGATAATCACCGCTCCAAGCCACAAGCATTTGACAACAACAATAACCTCATCCCGAGCGACATCACTGCAAAACCCCCACAAGGAAACATAAAACAATCTCCAAAGATCCTGAAGAACAAAATGAGTAACTGAAAACATAAATTTCAATAGTCTTTACTCGATCATGGAATTCGCCGCAAATCTCTATCTCTCATAATGCATTTCAACATCTTGAAGCCTTTAGCCATGGGAAGATTAACTTCGTGAAAGAATAATATCTATGCCGGCCCCTTCGCATTCGTGGAATCAATCCACACGGGGATCTTACTAGAGTCATCAGAGTAACCGATCATACTCTAAATCGAGGTATGCGATGTTAATACAAAAAAGCACCTATATCAATAGCAGAGGGGGAAATTTTCAAAATAGTTTTCGTTAAAATGGTTTCATTTAATAAAGTGATGACATGGTTTTATGCTTTTGAATACACTTTTGATTTCGACATATTTGACCCATTACCTTTTTAGTTATATTGTTTAGAGTTTAGACTAACCAATTCGGACCGTTAGAAATAAAGCATAACCCCATTCGCTCATTTATGAGTATATAAATGCTTAAAAACACATTCGAGTTTCAACATCATTATTACAGCAGGCAAGATTGGTCCAGTCTAAACGGGTTGAGTTTGAAATGAGCCATTTTTGTATGGTTTAAAATGAAGCTTGCGTAAAGATAAGATAAGGCTCCTTCCAGGTTTTAAATCCAAAGAAAAATGATTTTCACAGAGCAAGACTGGTAATTATATGATGGACTTAGATGAATCCTATTAATCGAAAGAGAAAAGAGGCATATCACTCGTTATCGTTCCTTTTCTATACGCCATTTTAGTGAGACATATGTAAACATGCAATGCACACTACACCCTTATTTTATTGACAACGACATATCCAAACACTTTAATCTAGCTAAATTGACCCAAACACCCCTTAAACTACTAAAGAAAAGCGTTGAGCATCCATGGCCAAACACCATATAGCCCTTCTTCATTGACTCGATAAGTCTCCGTGTACACTACTACTCCTTTGACAAAGGTTCAAGTTGAGGTTTTGGTTCAGGTTATCATTTGTGGGTTATCAGGTTATGGTTAAAGAGTGGTTGTTTTTGGTTTTAGTTATCGATTTCGTGGTTTGGTTTTCGGGATCTAAATGATTAGGTACTCTAATCATCATCACACTCCCCTAAAACCTACCCATTTAATATGCTGTTATTTGTTAAGACTGTTCGTGCTCACCGATGATTACAACAGAAAGCACCGATTCTAAAACCACACTCACCCCTACGATGTTGCACCAGCTAATATACCCTTTAATATAACACTCTCAACACCGCCTTGTTTAGGCTCACCTAAATGAAACTATAACACCGATTAATGATAAAAGTATCATCAAAAGCCCTAATAAAATTTAATTTGTCGCACCCTTTACCCTCATTTTTGCAAATCTTCACAACCAATGCACTCTCTCGAGCCCATTAACGCATGAGAGCATATAACCTATGACACAACCACTTGGCTCCCCCGATACAATCATCACAAATTTAGCTCCATCACCCACTAATAATTACGATCATCAAAACTCCCTGAATAATAACCCTTGTAACATCCGACTAATCCAGTGATTCTTTATTCCCGATGCACCATGTTCTAGTATCGCCTACTTGCTCGGGGCTCGGTTTTAGAATCACACTTTTCGTGACTCATTCAGATCGAGACTCAAGGAACCATCAGGTTCAAACCCATTTATCACACAATATTATACTTGATCAGACCCCTTTTAAATCTCTACCCACTATCTGTTTCATCCAATCAAAGATGCCTACTTACAACAACAATCTCAGTCCTTATCCAATGAACAAAACACCACAACCAACTCTACAACATCACCTAAACCTATCTTTCATCTCAACCATACCCTTAACAACAGTAATCGCTGATCATCCTGAGAAAAGCGAGACCAATATCACTCAGCTCTTTCCATAGCCTTTGTGACCGGCGAAGTTATACCTCGCATCTCCACCTATGGGCATTCACATCTGGAGATCCCGAGCAACAGTCTGAAATGTGACTTTTGACATCGTATGTTAGACTCAACAAATATTTTCCATGTTGCTGCTATCAAACCAATAACATAATCATCAACTTAACTAATTGGTAAAAGTAAATACATGGCATGTCTCGTTTCTATCCTTTTATGCTTCACACCAGCAGATATCTTGTTCAAACACCAATACTGACAAAAACATAGAAAATGGGCATGAAATTTGCATACAGAAAGTATGAGTTTGTCACCCAAGTCCAAGCAGCACTTTTCTTGTTAAATCTGGGTTCTGCGATTCCTTGATATTGAACATTATTGATTTGTATTTATACTTTTGTGCACCATTGGATCTACACCGCTTTTCAACCATTCCTGACTTGACCAGAACAACAACTTTGTACAGGTCAGTAGCATTCGCTTTAGCCTTCAATTCAGCCTCAATCTCCCCATGAACCGTGCATAATGCTTGAGCTCTCTTCTACAAGAAACACATAAAGTTGGAAAAACTTATGAATATGGTTGTTTACCTTAACAATGTATGCACTAAATAATATATATTTATATGTCATTGTGGAAATATTAGGCTCATCAAGTGTTAAATTATGAGCCCATGATCCTCAACATAACTTTTACTCATGAAAGAGATAAAATCACATAGATGTATTATAGTGAATGTTTGTAACAAATGACATGACATTTGAATGGAACTGAGACCGTAGGAATAAAAAAAATACCAGGAGTTACTTTTGATAATTAATAAGAAGATAATTTGATGTTTCAAGAAGAAATATGTTAAAGAATCTGTTCGTATGTGCAACACTGTTTGATTAAAGGACCAAAAGGAAACTCATCTTTGTTCTGCTTTTTTAAATCTTTTAATCTGCGTTCTGCTTCTGAGATACCCTCGGAATCCTTTCATTGCCCTAAAAAGTAAGAGATTAAAAAAACGACAAATTGTCATTTTTTTCTTATATTGTGGGGATAAAAAGTTAACCTTTTCTACATGAGCTGCTGTGATGGACTTCATATGAGATGAAATTGGTTATATAACAGGTTGGCAACATAAAACACCCTTATATTATATACCTATAAGAATGAAGTGAATAATCGACTAAAAGTTCCAAGCAGTAGTTCAGCAACATCAGGTCTGTATAGCTCTTGAACTGTATGAACCAAGCCAATTCGTAATTGGAAATGCCAAGTGTCAACAGCCCTGACCAAACCTGTCGTGTAATGGGAGCATAACGTAAGCACTTTTTAGAGATTAACGGATAGACTTGTTACATTTTAGCAATAGCAAAACCAAGTGTAGCCGACTTACCACTCTCACGGCCATCAAGCAAAACCACTGTGCTACTAATGAGTCTCTCATCCAAGATGATTACCTTTAGAAATGTCTCAACAGTGTCATATGACAACCTATGAAAAAGAGTATATACCAAACGTCAAGAAATACAACCAACCACCAAAAACGATTTTATGAATAAAATTACACTGAAACCAAAAACTTAACGGCATAACTTACTTGCCTCATGAAGAAATTGAGCACATAACATCAAGTGACGCAAACATAGACAGCGCAAACATAAACCAAGCATTTTATACTCATCAATCCAATAATCCAAACACAACCCGAAATTCGTTACCCTAATTGTCACAATCTTCAAAACCAAATATACAACAATGCCCAAGTAATTGGAAACACAATATCAAAATCAGGACCCATTTGCATGAGGTACGTCATATGAACACAACCTTTTCACTTTCAGAAATCAGTTATACTATAGTCTTTACATGTATATACTGCAACTACAAACATATATGAACTCTATTTTAAGTTATGCAATAGGACTTACAGTGGAATGAGAAAAGGTGACAAACTTTAGGTATCTTCTAGAGTTGATGAAAATTATTTGTCAAAAAGTTGGTGCTCTTGCCGGAAGACCTGTCAAAATGATTATAGAAAGAAGTTCATATACTCATAAGTAAAACCAAGAACCGGAGCCAAAAGGACCAAAAAAAAGGATTCGTTTCAAACAAAATTTATTATATAGAAGAATTTGGTAATTTTAAATGAATTTCTTTACAACACCAATAGATACTGAAAACCATGTAAGATGAATTTGACTGATTTTTTTGGTTGAACAAATGGACTCCAGCTTGAATCTTCACTTCCATTCACCACCTGATATCTTTATGTTGTTGATATATGCTCCTTTACATATAATACAAAAATAAAGTTTTTGTAGGTGTATTGTTCAAATTTAGCAAACTTCAGGAATAAAAAAATCAGTCAAATGTATTTTTAAAACAAAGAATAGTTTAGAAGAGCATATATCTCACAAATAATGCTCACCTTTAAATGCAAACAAAAATAAAAAACAGGCTGCGAGTGTTAAGAATGCGTAGGAAACATCAAGTGATGTCAAATTTAAAGCCGACGCAGCGATAAGACCGGAAACTAACAGATGTGCATGACATCTGTGTTAGTGATTCATTGGGTATGTGTTGTTTCATTGCTCTCTCATCCACTGCTGATTGTTTAGATTGATGCGTACCAACCATCCCATTATGACCAACAGACGTCATTTTCATATGTAAATAAATGCTTGCTCGAAAGAACCTACATATTAAACTTGACAGTTAGAACCACGCTAGAAATTATATCAGGTCACAATAAGCAATTCACATAATGGATCAATAACTTACTTGCTGGTAATAAATTCTGCTTCTTAGTCTCTCTTGTCTGCGTAAGCTCAATCAAACTCCTTATAAGATCACTCATGGAACTCAATCAAAACAATATTAGATATCTGATAACACTATAAAACTAAAAAAACTACAAAACTTTTTACACTTATAAGTCAATAAAAAAAAACTTGTTCAACTGATAAATCTAAAAAATTAATTATTAGAAGTCGATTAAACTTTTTAGGGATTCTTATGTTTAATAATATAATAGGGTGTATTTATACACAAAAAAATAGGTTAAAAATATATATGGTATAATTATCTCATAATTTTTTTTAATTGTAATCTTCATAATATACATTCCTAAAATACAAATTGGGATTTTTGTATCATCTCCTTATTTGTATTGATTTGAAAGATATAAATCAAAAAACAATTTACTCTAGTGGTAAGTTGTTTACAAAAATCATGAATGACCCAAGTTCAACTCCAACAAATGTCTTCTTTTTAATAAAAGAATTTTAAAATTAAAAAATAACAAAATCTTTAAAAAAATAAAAAAAAAATGGCATGTAAATAGAATGATGACATGGAAATATGACATGACATTATATTTGTACATATATTAATTAAAACGCTACATGTCATTTAAAAAAATTAAAAAAAATGCCATGTAAATAGAATGATGACATGGAAATATGACATGGCATTATGGGATGCCAAGTGGCATTTTATGTGGCATGTCTCCTCTTATATATAATGTATATATATATATATATATATATATATATATACATACACATACATATATGTGTGTGTGCGCCTGTGCGCGCTTGTACTTCAACTTGTTTTTGTAGCACGACACCAAAGCTCAAATCCCCGGTGCCCTCAATAAAGGGGAGCACTAATCAAGGGGAAGCATACACATCGCCGACTTCTTTTCTTTCTACCCATCAGCGATACCTTTTCGGTTCTAGAAAAAGGGGGAGAAGTGAAACCATACTCATTAAAAACTTATTAAAACATAATGTTACCTAAAATGAGTTTATATTTTGTAATCATCAAAAAGGGGGATATTGTTAATACAAATAATGTCAAAAACGTCATTTGCATTATTCAATCTCTATACGTTTTGATAATCACAAAATGTAAAAACACTTTACGTAAAAATACACTTAAAAAGTTCTTAATCGAGAAAACTCGTTTCGACTACAACATTACTTAAAGTATGAACAAACACTATACCAATTTAGTTAAGTGATCAAAGAAGTTATTTTTCCTAAAACTTCACATTTTTATGTGACAAAACATTTTTACAAATTATTTTGGTAATTATAAAGAAATATTTTAATAAGAAAAATTAATTTGAATTTGAAATTCCCTAACAGCTATTTTTCCCGCCCAAATCAGTTAAAATTTTCACCAGATAATTTTCAAAACATCAGAACAAAAATAGGAGCGACCCATGGGACGGTCCCGTAAAGGTAGACGGTCCCTTATATATACGAGACCGTCCAAGGTTTAAGAGACCGTTCCCCGCTCCTCCTGATGCTTATAAATACTGCATTGTTCTCAGTAGAAAAATAAGACCTTTTAGCCCAAAAACTTTCTGGTTTCTAAACCTCTCTTCTTTGATCACTATAACTTGTTGATATGTGTTATAAGTGATCCCGCTACCTTCTACCTTCTACCTCGAAGTGGAAGAGAAGAACGCTCGTATTCTCCAAGAAACGTAAGTGATTAGAAACACACACGTAACTTGTGTTACGATTCTCTTTTCATCTAAACTCTCTTTTATCCTCCTTGTACTTTGTGTATCCGACTTGTGTGTGAGTTGAGATTAGTTGTGATAGGATAGATTTGGACAAAGTGTATGTCCGTGAAGCGTTGTATGTAGTTTAGGACGTGGTGTAAGTCCGTGCATTGTTGTGTGAAGATTAGGACGAGGTGAAAGTCCGTGAAGTGTAGTGTGAAGACTTGGATTGTGTGCATATACAAGTAGATGAGGTGTAAGTCCGTGTTGTATTGTATATTGGTGTGTAGATTTGTTCTAGCTACGATTAGGACTTGACATTCCGCTTAATGTCATAAATTGCTGTAAACGAAGATGTGCGGTTTTCTCCTCCTGAAAGGAGTTTGTTGACATAGTGATTGCAAACTCTTGAGTGTGATACTCAAGGAGTGGAGTAGGGCGAAGAGTGAGCTTCGTGTCGAACCACTATAAATCCTCGTGTCTCGGTTTGGTTGTTTTTATCTCTTTATCTTTCTTGTATCCATATATTTTTTTACTTCATGCATATCTATTGTTTTTGTTAGGAATTGGAAATTCCATAGTGAAGTGTCGGTCACCCCAAATATAATTTAGCATAAGTTAGCTCGTAGACATATCGTTATTTATCAGTTTATTAGTTAGTTATTAGTTTAGTTTAGCGTAGAGTAACACCGTGGAGGAGGAAGGACTCAATTTATGCCCGATCCATTGGCCGATAGGAGTTCGGAACTATAAATACCCCTTCCATCCATGGAAGGGGTGGTGCTTCATTCAATCTAACCTTTTACATTTGAGAACCAAGTCTCTAGCAAGAACAACCTCTCTATATTTCTCTCTCTAAATATGGCAAACATGTATTTTGATCATCCAAGACCACCCGAATCATCAACACAATAATATATTCGATCTAACAAATGGCATCAGAGCCCAGGTTGTTGTGTTTTGATGATTTTTCTTGTGGTTTTGATATTTGTTTTAAACTGTTTTGTGTATTTGGGTGGTCGGATTATTTTATTTGGGTAAACTGTGGTTAACAAGTTTTGTATGTTTTTTTGTTTGGTCAAATATTAAATGTCCTGGTACTATCCGTATGTCCAAAACTGCTAGTTGTATTTTCATATTTTCCAGACTTCTTGGTACTATCCGTGGATACAAATGGTCTTTGTTTGTGGTCTAAATGGGTCATCTGGTTACTTTTCACGGTCAAAACTGTCATAAAGTGTCATCTTTTATGCAGTTTTTCTGGGTTTATATATGAATATGGTCGGAATAATGGTCGGAAAACTCATCGGAAAATGTCACATATCATGTTAGCGAGTTGTACACAAAACCGCCCGATTCATATAAAGTAGAAGTTGTGCTAAATATTGTAGCGACTTAACTTAGCGATTTGTTATTAAACAAATAGCGACTTGACTCATAAATCTGGCTAGCGACTTGAAAAAAAAACACCATTTGACCTAGCGACTTGTTTTTTAACAAGTCGTAGCGACTTGGTTTGGAAAAAGTTGTAGCGAATTGGTTTTGGAAAAAGTCACAGCGACTTGGTTTGAAAAATGCTAGCGACTTGTTTACAATAATGAAGTAGCGACTTGTCTAACTTTGTTTGACAACTAGCGACTTGGCTCATATTATTGTTACAACAGAACGGAAGAATGAGAAGAATAGACCATGTACCAACATCAACTTCAGGCTTAAACCATCATCAGTCCAAGATTTACAAAATAAAAGGGTAAATCGAAGGAATAAATAACTGTTAAACAACTTCAATCCAAAACCTACAACCACCATTCTATCATTATCTCATATCAATCATCAACTTCAAATCAACCTAAACCTAGACTCGACTTAAATCAATGTGCAACTTATCTCGATTTATTTCTGTTGCTTCAAAGTTCTATCCAACCATCAAAGGTTTTATACACGAATATAAATTCATCACTGATTTTATTTTGAAGATAATACTTCAACTATTATCCGAATGAGTAAGAAAAGGAGTGATAACAATTTTGTTATTCTCTTTTTCTTGGTTTCGCTTAAATGGTAATCAACACAGGGTCACTTAAATATGAATTGAAGGTAATGATCTCAGCTTGTGTCTTTTGTGTGTGGTTCATTAAACTCTTAGATCTTTTAGGATCTATACACAAAATACCTAGTGCCCCATGGATCTAAATTTGTGTTTTCTTTGTTGTTGATATCTGAACGTATAGATTAAGAGATATAACATGTTTGCTATTCTCTTTTTCTTGGTTCGTTTCTTTTTGTGTCACATGGACGAGAAAACCAACTATTCGACAACAATTAAATCGAACTACCTGTGACCGGTTTGGTCAATCTTGAAACCTCTTCAAGCATCTACCATCCCTGTGGCATCTAGATACCCAAAGGCCATCCCTGTGGTAATATTTTAAGAACCATTCGAGCTATCATATTATGAGACCTTTAAAGATGTGAAGCTGATTTGTAAGAGAGAGGCTGATGGTGGGGGCGGATTATCTTGGGAGAGTTTTTTTTTAGGGTTTGAGGTGAGAGAGAGGCTGAGTGTTTGAGATAAGTGTGTTTTTAGGGTTGGTGTGATTACGATATTTTAGGGTAATGTGTGTATTAAGTGGCTTTTATATATCCCTTGTGTTTTGGGTTGGAAAGGCTTTTGTTCGGATCTTCCATTTATCTAATTAGGCCGAGAATGTAAATGGGCCAGGAGGAACAGATTTTGGTAATTGGCTAATATTGTAATTTTAATTGGACCGAAATCTATGCCTCTTGGTGTTGGAAATATTGTTGGGAAATTATTGAGCCTCGTGTATTCAATTGACATGGGCCGAGATTTTTTTTAATCATGATCTTTCTTTATGATATGTGGTAATTTGAAATACTAATGGCTCGGGTATATGAGTTGTGGTGCGATAATGTTTAAGCTGAAGTTATTTGGTTGTGCGGATTTATTAAGGAGGTCAGTGATTATTATGGTGGACTTTGTGGACAAAGGAAACAATGTTTGGTCATTAACTTTCGACAAATGATACATTTGTTTACGGCTAATGTTGGTATTTCATTTGGCTAAAAGGTTGTGACTTGATATTGAGATTTGTTACGATGATGAGATTTGGTTATGAGGGTTGATACTTTGGGTTATGCATTTTCACGAAATATTGTATGTCACGGCTTGGATTGATGATTGATCAAAGTAACTGCTGATTTGTTTTAACGGTATTTCTTATTTGAATTTGAAGTGAGGTTTTTCCGGCGCGCTTACTTATTTCATCTTCTTTCTTTCTACCCTTCCACAAAGATGACTTGTTTGGGCGTTTATTGAGTGTGATTAAGACTTGGTCATTTAATTACGGTTGTGATTCTTTTAACTCAACTCACAACATACTATCACTTCGGTGTCTCACCTCATTGAGAATGTCAAGAGGTATTGTACATCAAGTACGCTTCTTCTTCACAAGGATTAGTACAAGTTTAAGTAACAAATCTGAGAATTTTACTTCATGATCAAGTTTGGCATATCTGGTTTACTTCACCATATGGTCACCATAACAGTTGACAGAATTCGTGAATGGTGTGTCTACCAAAGTGTTTAATGGATGTTGATGTTGGTGAAAGAGTCGTTGATGAACCGCTGTATGTTCCCCTAAAACATATACTCACCAAAACCAAAGTTGTCATAACACATTCAAGCTAACATTGTTTACTGTTTTGTCTTGATTTTGTAAAATCCCGCGAAAGAATCTATTTCTCGGTTTAAATCTTGGACTTGTAAAATCCCGTGACAATGGAAACATCCTGGTAATAGTAAAGTGCATTTCCGGATCTATTTACGGTTTATTCTTGGTTTTGTAAAACTCCCAAGAAAACTATTTAAACCATAGAGTTGTAAAATCCCGATTGATGGAACCATCCCGAGAAAAGGAAAGTGTATTTCGATTTTTTCCTCGACTTTGGTGATACGGTTTCGCTCGAAGAAGGGATAGGGTGTACTTCATGAATTGGATGTGTGTTTGGATATTCGTCATGGCAGATTGGCTATTACATGGTTTTACGGGGTTATGTGCTTTTAACCATGGTCGGGATGAAATCATTATCAGAGTTCACTTAAAACGCAAAAGAAGGCTAGATTTGAGCTTTTGGACAGAAGATGTGACAACGCGTTAATTCAAGATTATTTATTTGAGGTTGAAGTAAATTTATAAAGTGTACTTAGTACCAAGGTATCGGGATGGATGGATGAAGATTCTTCAAGATCCTTGTTCGAGCTTACTATCAAAAACGAAGACATGGAAATCTAGTTATTGTTGGGTGACTTTACCTTTCTTTTACCACTTGGGGAATTGGGCTCTTATCACCACAAAATAACTATCACTTTAAGAGTTACGCTTGTAGTGCTCGTCCACATTCAATTATGGATTTTCAAGAGGTAATGTATGTCTTATACTTGATGGTTGGTTGGTTGAAGAGTATAGAGTACATAGAAAGTACTTAGAGATGCTAATGGAAATCGGCACCGCTCTTTGTTACATTTGTGCAAGTTTAAGTCACAGTTCAGTTGTTTACTTCTGTCAAATTCATTATATCGAAAGTTTTCCATCACCGGCCACTACAAAGAGCCTACTGAATGATAATGGTGATTGATTACATGTTTTGCCAAGAGATTAAAAAGAGAGAGATAATGACGTCTGTTCACATCAGTTCAGGCCTCGTACTTCAACATAATGATGTTTGAACACAATAGTTCAAGCCTGCACTTCAAAAGGAAAGAAAAGTGTACGCTTCAAGGCGCTTTTATCTTCCAAGAAGAGAAATCTTCATTTATGACCATTCTCATCAACATGTTTCATACTTTTTCATGCGCTTCGCCATCGTTGAACCGGCTACCACGATTGTTTCTCATTCCACTTGCTCATTATAACAGATGCATGATCATGTGCTTATTATTTTCTGGAAGAGAAGTGTGAATAGAACATTCGATGATTAATTATTTAATCAAGAATGGCAACCCATAGCAATTCTTGTGGGGAGAAAAGTGTGGCTGTTGTATGTTGTGTTATATCTGAGAATAAATGGTCAAGCGTCCAAACTCATGTAAGAACCGAGCTTCTTCTTATGCGGTCATCTTCACATGGAGTTTTCTACTAAGAGTCGTTGGTTAACATCTTCACGGTGATTTGATTAATGACAAAGTGCTTCTAATTTGGTGATTTCTTTGATGAACATCTTTCTGTTCTTGTTTGATTGGGAGGGATCTTAGTTAAGGAGATTTGCTACATATAAGGTAATTGGAACGCATTTGGTGATTTGAAGATGTTGACTTTCTATTCCCCAACTGGACAATCTTGAAGAAGGTCGAGTCTACAGTCGGTTCTACATTCTCTGCTACATGTTAGAAGACTAAAAGACGAGTTGTATTTGATTATCAAAAGACTTCTTCTTAATATGGGCATTTATCAAACAGATTGTCGGTTTAGGGGAGAGCACTAATTGGGGAGAGTGATATGTCAATTTAATCCCCAATTAGACTTGCTCAGATTATTCAACATGTTGATTCTCACAAAGACTTCAAGTGTTCTTCTCATAAAGATTTCAAGTATTTGGGGGATAAGATGTTGCTGATCGAGAATGTCAAAACGGCAGGGGAAGGAGACTCTAAACACAAAAGCGAGTAAACTTGATGAACTTAATTCTTCTAAGTGATTGAAGATAACCCGGGAAGACAAATGTTACTACCGAGAGAAACTCAAGGATTGACTCTCATGACGTAAACTTGATGAACTTAACTCTTCTAAGTGATTGAAGACATCCCGGGAAAACAAATGTCATGACCGCAGAGAACCTCAAGGTTTACTCATCAAGGCGTTTAGTGTTCTTATTCCAACTACGTGGGGGGAAGAGATGTAGAGTTAATTTAATGATAAAAAGAGGTACACAAGTGTGTGATGATTTTGATGTTATCGCAATCATCAGGGAGAGGATAAATTGTTTCACTTGAGTGCTTAATCGATGATTCGGATACATAATCACTTATTCCGGAGTTGAAATCCAGAGATAGTCCTCCTTGAGAGATAATCGATGATTGATGCTTCTTCAATGTTATCGGTTATTCTCTCTTTGGGAATTCGGGTTCTTGAGCTTCATACACTTTCTTGAGGGGAGAGAAAAGTATACATCGGGGTTATTCTTTGGCTATCGGACTTAATCTGCTACTTCGATGGTATAAGTTTCTCGGCTTGGGTATATGTGTATGGGTTCGTGAGCTCTAGTCTAAGAGGTACGCATCAATTCAACTACGTGGGGAAGTGGTCTCTTGACACCTTTTGGAATGAATTGCTTCGACTTGATGGAATGAAATTTGAGAAGATTTATTTATGTGTGGGATGATACGTTGTTTGTTCTATTGGATGATATAACTCGATGAATCGATTATTCTTAAAAGGAGCAAATGTTCGATGATAATGGTGTGCTTCTTTGTGCACCGCTAAGAGAAGAAGAAAGCTTTGAATGCTTCAGACTATAGGATTTTCGGTTTGGGGAAGCGCCAAAGTCTCACTTTCAGATAATTCTTTCTTCAATGCAAGAGCCTCGGAAGCTTTGGTGGTGAATGTTTAAGAGATGATGATTTCTATCTTCTACAACGGGCTGCTCGATATCCTTATCTCGGTACTCGTATCATCATCCTCTTATACAATATCATCTACTCTATCTTTGTATATATTTATCTGAAAAACAAAATACAAAAATATAAAACTAAAAAATAAAATAGAAAATTATAAAACCTAAAAACCCATAAAAATCGAGAAAATTTGAAAAATACCAAAATATTGTTTTCTCATGACATGTCTTCCGGTATCGATAACATCTGCGGTCTTAGAAATGTCATTCAATAATGGCACGGGACCATAGATGAAGTTCGAGCGGGAGGTGTAAATATTTCTTTTCAAAACATGTCTCTAAATATGGCTTGCGATTACTGAGGCTAACTTGCTTTCAAAACTATGGCTTGCTATTATTTCCGATAGCAACCCGTTCTTAAATAAAGGAAAGTGCTGCGCTAAACAAATTTTCAAAATATTTCGTGCACTTATCCTAAAATCAAAATAAGGAAAGTATGTCGAAGGACTGCTGTTCCTACACAAATGTTTTTCCGTCTAAAATTCTTCAGAAAAATATTTGTTGTATTAAAAAATTGATGGAAAATGAGTTGCTTTCAAAACAATCGATTAGTTTTCGTAAAATAAACTCAATCATGACTTCAGTAACTTTTAAACTTTTCAAAAATTGAGTCATTAATTGATGGGGATAATGTTTTCAAATCTATATCATCTAACGGGCTTTCTTAATTATCCTAATATGCTTAATTTAAAATGATGTTAACCTGCGTTGAAGGACTAGGTGCCTAGGATATGATTGTTAGGTTTAGATGATTAGAGTTTGATGAACACATTATTCCCATGCTTTATATGATCTGATTGATATGTTGGATTGACTTTAATTAGTCGATTCTTTGTTTGGGTGATGTCGACCACCATATATCATATGTGTGTTCACTAGCATATCAGGTATATTGGTATATAAGAATGTTCCCGATCCGGATCCCACAATTGAAGATGATTGGATGGCGAAAGGAAAGGGTAACTATATCTTGGGTTGACAAATGAAGAAACGAAGCTTAATTGGACTTCTATGGAGAGTTGGCATGGAAAAATGCAACGTAAGAGGTCTCACTGCATCAGCAGATGGTTTTCTTCATCGGCAAATGAAAGCGAACTTAATTTGACCTCGGTTGGCATTAAAATGCAACGTAGGAAGTCTCCTTGCATGTGACGGTTTTTCTTCCAAGCCTACGGCAACATCATCAGCGACTCAACCACCTAACGTGTCTTTGTGCGGGGATACCATTTTTAGACAATTATTGAGTAATTTGATTAAATTGTTTTGAAAATGGAAAGTATTGTTTTTGAAAATAAATTGAACTTAATTTTGAAAATCACCGGACTTCATTTTTATCAAAACCTAAGTCACTCAATCATCGACTACGGTCATCGATTGAGAGGGAGAGTGATTTAAAATAAATTATTTTCAAACGATATTTCTTCATAAAAGTTCGGATTGAACAATATAAGTGGTGATCTAAAGATTTAATGTTATGTCATGGTATGATTTTTCTTTAGAATCAATATCTTTCAAAATGAATTTTTACATTCTTGTTTGATTGTGAAATTGTTGTATTTTACTTAAAGATCTCTTAAAACTATCATACCTGACACTAACAATCTTTAACGTCTTAAATTGGTCCTTATCTGTCATTTTTCAAAATTAACTCTTGCCACGTCTTTCCCCTAAAATTTTCTAAATAATTTAAATCAATTGGGATCACAAATCTCAAGAGGTTTGATATTTTTTATCGGGGGAGAGATCGTGATTTAAATCTCTTATCTGTTTAAATGGAATTGGTTTTAGTCCGTTAAAGGCACTCCTGCCTCCATGTGCCAAACGATTTCAAATATACAATGCACATGTTGAGGAGGAGGATTTATCCAAAAACATGATGAGTATTTAAACCTGGCCACATATTCTCCAATGTTTTATAAACCTTATTAAATCACTTGGGATCCAAAATCTCAAAGGGTTTGATATTTTGATCGGGGGAGAATTTGTGATTTAATAATGAAATTTGATAAAAGGTGATCGTTTTGATGAAAATGTCAGTTGCTCTCTCTCATATGTGCTAAGCGCTTTCGAATCTCGAAGCACATGAGGGAGCAAATGGTTTTCTTAATGGCTTTTGTGATCATGGATGTACTTCTCTTGCCTCTATGTGTTAAAATGATTTCTCTTATCCTATACACATATTGAGGGGGAGAATTTTACCAAGAAAATCAAATGGCTTTTTTCTAAGAAAATTGTGATCAAAGAAAATATTTCAAAGTCCTCTCTGCCTCCATGTGCTAAACAATTTCTAAATCATATGCACATGTTGAGGGGAGGTTTTCTAAATGATCAAAACTATAAGGTACAAAATGCTTTGATCTCGTATCACAAGTACCTTGATTGTTTTTCCAAATGGTTTTCAATTGGTTCCAATGGCAGATGAACAATACCAAAAAGACCGACCAACTTTACGTTATGTATGGTGATATAAGGATGATAAGGTTAGGTTGAGGTCACATGATCCGCCAGAAGGAGGGATCTACCGGGGACAATCCACTAGATAGTGTAGAAGTCCTTAGGTATGATGAAAAAGGAGAAAAGTGAGATATGGGAAGAGTGCAGGCGGAGGCGAGCTAGTCTTTGGAGTAAACCCAACAAGGTTCTAGTAATGAAGTCTTGGTAAGCACTGAAGGGGTTGAAGAATAAAAAAGATTGTGATGTGAAAAGGGTGAAAAGAAATAGCCCTCCATTTATTCAACCTTAGGGCAGAAACCGGGTTCAATTCATATACTATTGGTGGTTACCAAGGTAACATCGGTATTGAAGACAAGACGTCATAGACCCAGTGACGCACTGCACTTCAACTTTCCAAAACCACTCAAGTTCCTCTTAAAAGGGCTTGTTTCATTCTCACGGGGAACCGACATAATCTATCGACTTTCTCTTAGATTTTGTTGATATTGAAGATCCACTAGTCTCAGGCATAGAAACCAAATATGCACAATTGAGTCTAGAGCCACGAGATCATCAATAAATCTCATTAGGACACTTTCAATGAAGACTCTCTGTTTCATACAATGTGGAAAGAGAGATTATATCTTATGATTCCTACGCATTATCCTTGTGGTATTGCGGGAACATCAGTGATATGCAAACATATTCACAATGAAGATGGAAAGCCTTCTGGAGCCAACATCAAACAAGCTCTTGGTGGGTGACATGTGAGATCTTTTCTAAAGATCAAGCTTGTGACAACTGGATAGAAATAATGGGGCGATTCATTCTTGAATCAACCTTGGTCCAGGAAATGAATTGACGAATACTTTTGGAAAAACCGTTCGATGTGCAAATATTCTATTCTCTAGCACATCGAATGTGTATTCATATTTCAAACTCAAAAAGTATCTCTGATTGATAATATGCTTTTGGAAAAACCGTTCGATGTGCGAATCTCTTCTTTTCTCTAACACGTCGAATGTGTACTCTTTTCAAATACAAAAAGTATTTTTGATTGAAAATTGATCTTTCTCATAAAACCTTCGTCGTATTGCAAAACTCTTTCTTCTAAGCAATACGCGATTTTTTCAAATCAATTTTTCATCAATCGATGAATCTCAATTATTTGGTTCACTCCGTGTTGTCTTCTTCTTTGAGGCGTTCGGTTTGAGAACGACTAGAAGCATTACTTGAACCACTGCAAGGAGATTCTTAGGAATCCTACGATCCGCGAGTAGTACTTGCGATCAGCAGGGAGTGGGCCGTGTACCTCAATTCAACGAAAATGATCAAAGACACCTTCGTGCGCTTTATTGCTAACTTGTTGTTTGCGGTACATTTGGGCGGTTGCGGTGATGTAATTGAGGAGTCAATCAAAGCGCATGCTCACATCATCCACACTTAATTTGAAGAAATCATGACAAGTGCTTATCTACATAACACAGCTCGGATATTTTTATACTATGCTACGCTACTGCTGTGCCATATCTTGAACTAGTAAAAGCTTCCACTACTCTGATGGAAGATGTCATGATCCTGAAAGTGTGAGCATGTCGGTCCAAAAGTCTCAACATCACATGATGGCAACACAATAAAGGGTGATCCAGAGATTTACTGTAGCTGATGATCTCAAAGAAAGCTCGAAGATCATCAAAGATGTGGATCAATTCAAAGACCTCCACTCAAAGTACAACATTATGCGGACTTTGAAGAATCGCTACTAAAGCACAAAGATGCAGATGTTGAAGAATTATCGAGGCTCAAGGCGAAGATTAAATAGAATGCTAAGATTGAAATGTAAAACATGGGGTGACCTCCCTTAGGGGAGATTGTTAGGAATTGGAAATTCCATAGTGAAGTGTCGGTCACCCCAAATATAATTTAGCTTAAGTTAGCTCGTAGACATATCGTTATTTATCAGTTTATTAGTTAGTTATCAGTTTAGTTTAGCGTGGTGTGCAACCGTGGGAGGAAGACGGGTCTTTACCCACTTGTATGCCGATCCACGTGGCCAATAGGAGGTCGTGTATTGTGTAACTATAAATACCCCTTCCATCCATGGAAGGGGTGGTGCTTCATTCAATCTAACCTTTTACATTTGAGAACCAAGTCTCTAGCAAGAACACCCTGTTTATCTTTCTCTCTCTAAATATGGCAAACATGTATTTTGATCATCCAAGACCACCCGAATCATCAACACAATAATATATTCGATCTAACAGTTTTCATATATATTGTTGATTGATATCAGATAACCTCCAATCAAACGAATTTTCAAAAAAATAACAAAAAGTTTTAAAATATAATTACCAACGGTAAAAACTATTCAACCTAATTTTCTAGTTTCTACATGTTCGATATTAACTTATTAAGTTACAATATTTCAAAGGTTAAATTATAATCTTGTAAGAACCCAACTAATGACAAAGCCAGAATTTTAGTTAAGGGTGGGCTAAAAAGCAAATTAGTGTTTAGCCTACAAATTGATATCGCTAATACCATAGCTTATTCTTAAAGACATAACCATTTTTTTAGAATAATTAAAAAAGAAATATTAAATTACTACTAAAGGACAACAAAAAATCATAACAAACTAATTTTAATCGTTGAACACTATATAATACAACATATTTTACGATTCAAATCCGCATATAAAAAATAGATGAATTTTAATTGCACTAAACTAATTGCAAAATGCTTCAAAATGCATGACATTTTAACGCGGATGGGCCAAATGGACATAGAAAGACCAATGTAGTACAAGTCTAATGAATATATGGGCTTCTATTCAAAATTTTGGGGTTAGCCATGGCTTACCCAATTCATAAGGTAGCTCGGTCATGACACGACTTAAGTACTACTTTTGGTTAAACCTAAGGGTGTTCATCGGTTCGGTTATCGGGTTGTTCAATTCGGTTTGTTCGGTTAATTTTTTTTCTGGGTATAACCGAGAACCGAACCAAACCGAACTTAAATTGATTCAACTGAACCGAAAACGAATCGAATAAGCGAAAACCGAACACCCATAACCGAAAACCGAACCGAATAACCCGAATTACGTAAATTTATTTATTTATATAAATTTTTAAAAAGAAAAAAAAATTAAGCTAAAAAAACGTTATATTTAAAAGAGTTTTAATATTATTTTTATATAAATTAAATATATAAAAAAAAGATATATATTTATTTAAATTGATTTTGGTTTGGATTGCTAAAACCATAACCGAACCGAAAACCGAATATTTAATTCGGTTCGGTTCGATTATGGCAAGTTCGGTTCGATTATTTTCGATTCGGTTTAGTTTCGGTTTTCGATTTATTCGAGTATTACCCAACCCATGAACATCCCTACTTAAACCCCATTATACTTATCTACAATTCTGAATTCTCCTAATACCAATCATGACTAGTTAAGTTTTTGAAATTGTTATGAATCGATTACATTAAAGGGACATCCATAATTGAGAAACAACCTGACAAGTAGGACAATCTCAAATATTCAATCGTGGGATTCCCCCTCCCATGTGACAAAGAAACACATGCATTATATGATGCCTTTGACGTATCAAATTTCAAAATAAGACAAAATCTTTTAAATGAAATTTGTTATATGCAACAAAACACAACTGACATACGGCATTTACGTTAACGTTATAGAGTTATATAGCTTTCATTGACCATGAGAATGACAATATTTTCAACGTAGTTCGATGGATGATACTACGGGCCGGGATTCAATGAACATTCATACAAAATTTTCGACACGAAAGCAACCACAAATTAACATTGCTTGTGAAACGTCACTATTTGTGTTTACGTATATTTCAAATAAGTTGACAAATCGGGGTAATTTACATTTTTGTAGCCTTAAATCCTAACAGAAAACATCAATCGTTTTTAATTGGTCGGAAATTCGAAAGTCTCGTCGAGAGATATTTAACAGGAAATAGATCTTCCAGTTGCTTTCTTGCATATGTAGTGTTAGACAAATACACCACACACGTACAGTAAATATAACATAATGATACTTGAACAAACTAGTTTCTTAAAAATACTCGGATAGATAATAATTTCGTAAGGATCAAATGACCACTTTTTCTTTTTATTTTTTTCAGATATAAGATAGAAATATTTACGTATTTATAAGACCTCGCCTAAACATCCAAATAATAGGTTCAAACATGTTCATATGAATTACAAAGGTCGTTAAGAAACAATGAATTAGAAAGATCAAAATGAGAACTACACTATTCTCATTATTTTGCATTAAACTCGAATTTGAATGTTGACTAGTGACAACTTTCACTATCAACGTATATATCATGTTCCCATGCTTTGACAGATCACACTTTACCCCGATGTTCTAATCCAAGGCTTGTGGTAATGGAAACACACAATACAATAGGGGACCCCTACTCCATAACCTAAGTAGACAATAGAAATCGACGAAATATCACACTCCCAAATAAATAACCTCCCTCTACCTCTACTTCTAGGGATAGACATGTCCTTTCGTTTTAGCTTGCTTCTATAAAAAGGATTAATAATTTCAACATTTTGGAGATTAGTTCAGTATAATATAATAAACATATAATTTTTACACTAGGTTCCATAAATTTTGGGATGGCTGAAACCCTCCCCTGCCCTCAAAGAAGTCCGCCCCTGATTACAATGACAAAGATTAGGTAATTTTAGAACAACAATAAATAAAAAGTCTCATTTTTAAAAAATTTCATAAATAATATCAAAATGATAGAGAGCCAAAAGTTAGGCTAAACTTAGACACTAATTAAGTGGCATCATCGCGATGGGTTGTAGTATATAAGTAGATTACTGCGTAAATCAAAATGATGCCACTTGGAATTAGGTCTAACTTTAGGCCTCTCTATCATTTCTCAAATAAAAAAAGGAATAATAACATAACAGTAATTCGACATTTATCGTTTTTAAGCAACCCTTATATAATATTATATATGATTAAATTACTACTATGTGTTTTCCAGAACTTATATCTTAGAAAGAACGGTGTAGGTGACCAACAACGTGTTGTTGGTTTATTTTAGCACCAACAACATAGCCATAATGCACTAGTCCACACAAAATGGCCATTAGATCTCTTCATGGTTTCACCCATGGCCGTTGTTGGCTTTTTCCCTTTTTTGGGAGTGTGATATTTTAAAAGATGTGTTATGAGACTTACATACATCAATAACAATTATTGCTTTGAAAATTATTTTAGTTATTGTGATGTTATTGAGTATTTATTGAGGTGGCACACCAATAATACTTATTGATATTATAGTGCTCCAAGCACTCTTATAGGAAATACATACCGTTTTAACTTGGCGATATATTTATGTTAGATTAATGTTCGCTCATCTTCCTTTGATATTGATGTTTGTTTGCCTGATAATCTTAAGCATCGTAGAGATGTAACTTTTTTTTTATTATAAAACGACAATCTATTAATTCTAGGTCATCAAAGGTTTTTTGTTCCAACTATAGATGAATGGCACAACAACTTAGTGATTGTGGGTTTAAGTCTCGTTTGAAATATGCGAAATACAATTTATATAATTCAACGAGGTTATCATATGATGTTATAGCCTTTAGATCATAAGCACGTAGTTTTTAAAAAATTGCCTTTGCTGATTCACTAAAAAGACGGCCTTTGACTACAACCGTTTGCCTTGCACCTCTATGTAAATCGAAAGAATATATGATAACTATTTTTAATTGGATTGAAATTGATGGTTTAAGTTATAATAATTTGTAGTTCAAAAAAATACTAAAAATTTATTCTAGGTCGATAAAACTCTTCGGACATGAAAGTTTTAACAAAATAAAATGATATTTTCCTTCTATAAAAACAAAATAGTGCTCGTGTATCCAGAATTCCAGATTGTCTTATTTGATTTTAATCATGTATCACAAACAATATGACATATAGTAGTTAGCATTATTTCTTTTTGATTTATTATGCTAAATGATTAAACAAAAACATTGGTGTATAAGTGGTCATTTTGTCATAAGGGTGGGAAACAAGTGAATGATTAGCGATATTATATTCTCGGATCCGGTCAGTCGGTCACTCAAATTATGTTCGATTCTTACCACGTTTACTATGGTAACTTTATGTTGACAAAAAGTTTAGAGCATATTGATCTAGCTGGAATTAATCCACGGGTTTAAAAGATTGTTTAAATATTGTCTTTTTAAATGATGGATCAGATAAATATAGGAAGGTATATATGCAATGTGATCCCCATTAAAATGTTGATTACTTTGGGCTAATAATCAGAAATTTCGTTGAGCTTATTAAGTACCGTTTTGGTGGTTGTATTCACGGTTATCAGAGAAATAATGTTTGTATCATAATTTTAGCATTTCATAAAAACAAGATAAATAAGATATTTAACTATTACCTAATCTAATCAACGATTGAAATATATATTACACTTTTTCATCGGCATTTATAATTATCTTTTTCATAATGTGAAGTCGTTACTAACAACCGAGAAGCAGGTCTCTCGTGATAGCTCATCGGATCATGCAGACTCCACGCTTTCGTTAGACAATCCTTTAACTTATTGAGTTTGTCCAAAGGGTGTTGTCAATTGTCATGGTAACGGTTTAAATAAATATAAAAGTAAAATGGGCTTACTAAAACTATACACTTAGAACGTAAATGAACAGGAAAAATACTGAACCTGAACCTATTGTATTTGTTCGTTAATTTTAACCGAATAATAAAAGATTACGGCACGCTAAACGATGAATTTTTTATTCATGTTAGTTATTAAGAAAATGAGTTGTTCATATTCGTTTATTAAAACACTAGCATTACAAAGGTGATTTAGACCAATCGGTCAAAGTAATGCAATTTTGCCTCTAAACTTTAACTAAGAAAGTGAAAAAGGCGGATGTTATAAAACAAATGCCACATTTTTTCGTAACTTGAGAATTGAAAACGAGATTATTCCTAAAACGCCAAACCATCCAACATGTGGAAGCAAAAATGACATAAGCTCGGTCTTTCTCATCCTTTGAAGCTCTCCACGAATTAAACCAAGAATCTCAGTCATCACAGGAGTTTAAAAGTGAGATCTTTAACTCACTCCATCTCTGGACTAGCCTCAAAATATTAAAAGTGAAACACAAGATAAAAAGGGAGTTCGACTCAACAGACTCGTTGCAAACTGGACACATAATCGAATCGATGTCCAGACCACAAGATGAAAGGTTAAGACGATGAGGAAGCCTATCAAGAAATATACGCCACATAAAGATGTTAACCTTCCGAGGAATAATCTTATACCACCTTGTGCATGGGAGAGAGTTAGGAAGCATGATCATCAATATGTTTCCTAACAACGTTCAGCAGTAAATACCATTCATGGAGAAGGAAGAGACAATGAATCACTTTCAACATCGATGTTTAACGGTGATTTCAACTAGAAGCTTGTTAAGGTCCACTTGTGTTCTCACCTCCATTTACCGACCTCATGATCCACGACCAAGTGTCATTAACAATCCTATCTCTAATTAGGCAGTTTTGATTCTTCTTAAAATGAAACAATATGTTAAAGCGAGTACAAATAGGAGAGTCTCCCAACCATGTGTCTTTCCAAAATCGAATCAAAGAACCATCCCCTACTTGGAAGCAAAGAGAATCCAAGGGAACATAACCATTTGAATGCAGATGATATATCGAACCAACAATACGAGCCCATAACCCATTAGTTTGACATCCTTTAAGCTCAATACCCGCTTCATCACCATGAATCAATTTAAGAACTTCAACCCAAAGAGCGTACAGACTTTTTAGCAAACACCATCTCCATTTGAGAAGCAATGAATAGTTGAAAGCTTTAAGACTACCCACACCTAAACCATCTTTTTTTAGAGAAGCTAAAATGTTAGACCATTTAATCCAAGCAAGCTTTCTTTTTCAACTCAAGCATGGCAAAAGAGCGAAACCGAAGACTTTCAAGAACCTTAATAACCGCTTCAAGAGCTTTAAATATTGATAAATAATAGATACTAAGGCTACCAAGCACGAATTTGATGAGAGTAAGATGACCACCTAACGATAACATGTTGGCTTCCCATCGTGATAACCTAGCTTTAAAGCGGTCAATCAAGACATTCCAATTCGAAATTTGGTTCATGTTCGAACCTATAGGTAAACCAAGATAAGAAAAAGGAACAGAGCTAGCCGAACAACCTATACGTGCTACCATACGATCTACTTCATTAGAGAAACCCCATAAAGATTCGGAAGACTTGGAGATATTAATTTGACTAAAGTAAGGTAAAAAACATTGAGAATACGAATGATATTATCCATATTATTTTTGTTCCATTCGAATAAAATTATGACATCATCTGCATAAAATAAGTTAGATAGCCGAATACCAGGAGAACCGATCTTAACACCTCGAAACATATTTGCCATCAACCCGTCCCTAAGATTAATGTGAATGCCTTCCATAACGATAATAAATAGAAAAGGCGATAAAGGGTCATTTTGCATCAATCCTCTTTTTAAAGAGAGCTCCAAAGTGGGACTTCCATTGGCGAATAGAATCCCTAGATGACACTAAGCCCACCTTGATCCATCTACGCCAAGTACTACAAAAATCTAACTTATCCATAACATGGTCAAGGAAGCGCCATTACGAGAATCAAAAGCTTTTCAAAATCAAATTTAAACAATAATAGCTTCTTCTTTAAGCTTCTTATACGGTCAATAACCTCACTAAGGATAAGAGGCCCATCAAGAATTTGGCGACCCGAAATAAAAGCGAATTGCTCATGACTGATGATCGAATCAATGAACTTAGATGACTGTTTGCTAAGATTTTCGCAACAATCTTGAATTGAAAACCAATGAGGGAAATATATCTAAAGTCTTTAATATAAAGAGGATTGGACACCTTTGGAATTAAAGTGAAGAAAGAGGAATTCGTACCTGGTAGGAACGAACCAGAAGTGAAAAACCGAACCACGAAATTGTGAATATCAAGCTTCATAAGGTTCCAATATTTTTAAAAACATAAGCGAAAAACCTTCCAGGCCCGACACTTTTTGACTACCGCAATCCCAAACCGCATTTTTAATTTCCTCCAAGGACACCATGGAATCTAAATAAACCCGATCCGAGTCTCTTTAAAGATTTGCAACCGACATAGGAGGAAAAATGGTTGAGGAGTCGTGACATGAAAATTTGTATTTATAAAAGTTGAGGAAAGCCAACTTTATAGCAGAGGAGTCGTGACACTATATTGTTTTATAAGCGTTTTTTTGTTTAAACAACCAATTTTAAAATTATACAATTAAAGATATGATATATGAACATAAATGAACAAAAACGAGCGTTAGCATAATCGGGCCAAGCCGAACATAAATGAGCAGTGCGACTTTTTGATGGATCTATGAACCACGCACCTTACTTTTCAATGATATTTTATATGATATTATTAAAGCACGAATTTACTTTTGAAGATGGATCTTAGCTATTATTATTGTATTGTAGTAAAACGATTAAATATTACAAAAGCTTAAGCTCCAATAAGTATATAATAGAATATACACAGATCTATCTATAGCTTATCTACTGCTTTACACCTTGAAGCTCGTGAATAACTAATCGCATTAGGTAAATTGTATACTTAACGGATTATTCCCAACAATCCTCCCCTAAACTTATGATTTCTCCGCAAATCAATAAGTTTCTTCAATATGCATTATCTTCAAGGATTTGGGGAATTCAATCAAACACTTCTCTTCTTCCTTAACCGTATAGCTCTTGAACATTGATCTTGAAGTCTTTGTAACAATGCTCTGACCTTTTCATTGTCTTCATTAACTCTTATTGTTAAGGTTAACATCACTTAAAAGAGCTCGACTCTAAGTGGATATTCTTTCGGCAAGCATGAAAAAATATTCTCCATTAGTCGTAGAGACATGATGAACTTCACATGAATCATAGTAAAACCGTTTAGTACCAAAACTTGTGAATAAGGTTTTCGAGAAGTCATCATCAACATTTGGTTCATAGAGCCTTCTAAGATTCACCCATAAGTGCATCTCCTTAGTATCTTTGAGATCTTGAGTATTAAACCTTTCTTGAACTAACCTCCATAATGTATCAAGGTCATCTCACATCAAAAGCTTTTATAAGATCTTCAAATTGAATGAACGATGAAGTTGCACCACCTAGCCTTGTGATCTTCCATGTTGGAGCATAATTGCTAGCAGTGTAAACTTCCTAATCAATAATAGGATGTCAACTTGCGGTGGTTACGGATAAAAATCTCTTTCTTCAATCAAAATCATTCCGGTGAATTTATCTTGATGAGTTTCTTAGTAGGAATTTCCTTCTCAGTAGACATTGCTTGATCTTCATCAACCTTAGTCTTCTTAACAGTTTGAGAATCACTTACTTTAGCCTTTCTCTTCAATCTAGGAACCGTTTTTGCTTCTTCTTCAGAACCCATTGGAATAAAAGCTTTATCTTGTTTTTGAGTTTTGTAGTAAGCCTTTTCAACTTGATCATCAGACATTCCTTTGAATTGATGCATCTTCCAACCACCAACATGACAACAATAAGTCTTCATATATGAAAGAATTTGTCTCTTGGTAGGTTTTCTTGATTTCTTTTGACCCCTTTTGTTGTGCTAATCACATCTTCAAGTGCTTGATTGTTCTTCATTTGAATGAAATCCTTCAATATTTGTTTTTGTTCCTTAGTTAAGGATGCATAAGCTACGGAGTCAATTGCCTTTTTGGATTTCTGATTATTAGCAATCAAGAATTCAATATCATCTTAGGAACATAACTAAATTCGGAGTCTTCTCTCTAAGAAGCTGTAGGTTGAGCGATTGGAAAGTGGATCAACAAAATATTCCATTCTATTCAATCTTTTAGCTTCCAAAAAGCTTGCAACTTCCATTTCTTTCAATCTTTTCTTCTCAACAACTTGTTCTTACGCTATCTTCTCGCAAGATCTCTATCAAGAGCAATCTGAGTTTGTCTTTTCTTTGAAATTTTGCTTCCTGTTTGCTCTACATCTTCCATAGCCTTTACCCTTCTTTCTTCAAATTATCAAAATTTTCACTTGCGGTGGCAAAGTTGGCTCTGCGTGGAAATCAAATCGATGGTAAAATCGGTTCTGCGTTTGGAAAATGTCTTGATCTTCAAGTTTCTCTCCATGAGTTTCAGTTTCCTTTGCTCCTTTACTTGTATCTCCTTCATCTTCAAAATTAATTGTCCTCCCCTTAGTGTCGGCTTTTGTTTTCCTCCTGTTTGGAAGAATTTCCCAAATCATGATCACCGAATCACCATCAGGGTGAGGATGAAGATGAAATCACCAACTTTGATCCTCTTATCTTTGTTTCAACCCTTGTATCTCTTCCTTTAAAATCTGAATCTCTTTCTTTAAATTTTGAATATCTTTGGCATGCTGCTTCTTGACTTATGCCAAGACTTACGTAGAATTCAACACACTTTGCTAACTTGGTACTCAAAACCATCAATTCCAATTGGTTCCCCCACCCTCATCGGTGTTACACACATTGGGAGAGGTGAATCATGGGGTTCCAATTCCTCCCTAGTTGGACTAGGTTGAAGTCTAGAACCACCACTACTTGTTCCTAGACCATAAGGTTCAGAAACTTGTTGTGTTGTCATGAGAGGAGTTGGTGTTTAGACCTTCTCTCATAGGTTCTTGGCGGTGGGGTATAATCAATGTTTGGAACATTAATTATGGGTGTGTTTTGTTAGGTTGAAATTTTAGCAAGCATTTGTGGTAGGAGAGTGTAAAATCATATTGCCATCTTTGTTCAAATTTTGAAAAACTTTAGGCTTTAGGCAACTGATTTGATAAACATTAGTGTGGGATTGCAGTTGAAACTCATTAAGCACTACTTGTACAAACCTTGGGTACATTAAAATTTTTGTTTTACTCGCATACATTGCCTTTCATACTTGTAAAAATATAGTTTGACCAGTTAAAAATCTTATCGGTGACTAGACAAACCAAAGGATAAGCCATGGTTGAACTAAATTGCTTATAAGATGTTTTCTTTGGGTGAGACAATGCAAGAGTATGAATCAAAAATCTCCATTGGGGACAAAACCACTCTTTTTGAAGTAGCCTTTTGTCGGTGGTATCATACCCCATGGATGATAAAGTATCATGAATTTCGGTGATAGGTAATGTGATGAGACCATTGAGATCACCCAATTGGAGTACTCTCCTCAAGGATGCCTCGGTAACATCAATAGTTACCCCATCCACGATGGCTCGTAGAGCATCCATCATTTCATGTGTATCTCCAATCTCAAGTGTTATGGATGGTGGCGAAGTCCAAAATTGTTTGATTTGAGAGATATAAATTGTGGGTTTTAAAAGCAAAGCATACCGTATATGTGTGGTATGTAGAAAGTCCACAATTTGATGATAAAGCAGGGCATTTCTTCTCATTAGACTTTTGTAGATAGGCCACGAGGTTGTGCTCATCACGCAAACTTCAAAGATGCCGTAGAAACTTTTAATGAAAGCGATATTATGTCGGTAAGAATGAAAGTAACTAGCCAATTGAGAGAGAAAGATAAATAGGGTTAGGGTTTAGAATTATTAGCAAAGTAAAATTATCTTAAGAAAGTATTAAAATATGGAAAGAAGATAATTCCCTTAAAATTTTAACCATATATATATGGCAAAGCGAGGGTTACTTTCAACGGCTAGTAAAAATAAGTTCTTGACACAATCATTGTAACGCGGCTAGAACACAGGTAAAAATAACCTGTTAGTGGAAGCTGTGAACTAGCGGTGGTAATTTTTCACAAAAATTTCAAAGAGATGGTAAATAAAATCATGATAACAAGGCGCTCTTATCATAGTTTTTAGCAAACTACCGTATCATCGCGGTTTGATATGTCTTTACCATGAGCCGGTTGCTATGGACTAGCCAACTCTTAATCATAAAGAATATGGTGAGTTGATAACCATATAGTTTTTGGCAAACTATCAACCATAAGCGGTTTGTCAAGTATTTACCATGGCCGTTTGCTCACGGACTAGTTGATTCTTATGTGTATAAGACATGGTGAATCAATAACCATTTGTTGTGTATCTCAGATATACACCTTTTAAGATCAACTCCCATGAAGAAAGCATATACAAACTCTTACAACAATGTCGATACCCTATAGCCTCCCCAACACGAGAGAACATTTTAACAAAAATGTTATGGATTAAGCATTCAATACTTGTTACCAAGTCTGAAATCTCCCACATCAAGGCCTTTTGTTAACAAATCAGCATAGTTGTCATAAGTATGAATTTTGACAACTTGAATTAGTCCCTTTTCATAGCAATCTCGAATGAAGTGGTGTCTAATTTCAATATGTTTGGTCTTTGTGTGTTGAACAGGATTCTTAATGATGCAAATGGTACAGCTATTGTCAATATGAATGATGGTATTCATGAAATTGTACCCATAGTCCAAAAAGTTGATTACGAAGCCATAGAACTTGAGCACGGCAACTAGCGGCCAGCATACTACGCACTGGTTGAAGAATTAGCCACCATAGTTTGCTTCTTGCCTTGCCATGACACTAATCTATTGCCAAGAAATTGGCATCCACATTGTGGATTTTCTATCCAAGCTAGCTCCGTAGTCACTATCTCGAGTAAGTAACGGATCTAGAGAAGAATCTCAGGTACCACAATCCCAATGTTGGAAATGCTTTAAGATATATGAAAATCTTCTTCCACGGGATCAAGTGAGATACCTTGGGGTAACTTGAAACCTTACGCGAGCACATCTTTGCAAACATGATATCAGTGTGGATGATGTAAGATACATCAAAGAACCAATCATAGACCTATACATGTGCACATCAACTGCTTTACCACTATTTTCCTTGAGTAGTGTGTAGTCTTGTCTGCTGAGGTCTTTGGATGACTTTGCATCGGTGAACAAACTTCCTTTGTATCTCACCACATATTTATCTTAATTAATGAAAATACCATCATGCTACGTAGTACTTGAAGTCCCAAAGAATGTGAGTTCACCCATAGAACTCATCCAATTCTTCTTTCATCGGTTTCTCAAATTCTTTACACATCTCTGTCTTGGTAGACCCAAAAATGATATCATCAACATACACTTGAACAAGCAAGATATCATTCTTGTCTTTCTTGATGAACAAAGTTTGATCCACTCTGCCTCTATGAAACCCATTAGTAAGAAGATAAGTTGTTAAGGTTTCATATCATTTCCTGGTGCAAGCCATACAAAGCTTTAACTACCACGTATACTTTGTTAGGATAATCGAGGGTCTTCAAAGTGGAGGTTGTGAGACATAAACCTCCTCATCAATCGCTATAGAAAACACTCTTCACATCCATTTGATAGACCTTAAAGCCCATAAAGGATGCATAAGCTAAAAATAGCGATTGCTTCAATTGCACAAGCGGGGCAAACACTTCTTCATAGTCAATACCCTCCTCTTAAGTGTATCCTTGAGCCACAATCCTAGCTTTGTTTCTGATAACAATTCCCCTTTCATCTTTCTTGTTTATGAACACCCATTTAGTACCTATTACCTTCTTGCCAGAAGGCAAATCACAAAACACCCAAACCTTTTGAAGCTTAAATTGGAGCAACTCTTCTTGCATTGCTTCCACCCAACTTTCATCTTCAAGTGCCTTGTAAACAGTCTTTGGCTCCATTTGGGATGAAAACACATAAATAGACATTCATTCTTGCCTTCATGAATCTTAGACTCATATATTTTACTAATGAATCCATGGACATCAGCTGACTTAGTTTGTCTTCTAGTCTTCACAGGTGAATAGATATCCCCAATTACATTTTCAAGAGGGTGTGATTTATGAATAGAAGTATGGGGAGTCTGAGGCGTAATCTCACTTGGCATATTTGAGATTTCAACATCATTGGCTTGAGCTTCCTCCGATTGGCGGGTTGTGGTTTCCAGTGGCTCTTTTCCATTACCGACATTCAAAATACCTTTCCTTCCTTTCTCAAATCACTAGAAGGATGAACATCTCGGTCTTTGACATATCATCAGATCTGCATAGTCCCAAAGAGGTAAAGCGAATTCATCTTGATCATCGCATGATCTTTTCTTGGTTCATCATCATCAAGAAACTCTTGAACTGCAAAATCAAAAGAAGATGTTCTGTAGAAACAGTACATAATTCATAGTATTGGTTAGAGTATCAAGATCAAACAGCCTTTACGTCCGGTTTCTTTGAGATTGACTTTGTTTCGGGAATTCCACATGCGGATTTTCTTCAATCTTTTGGGTTCTTAAGTTGAATACTCTAAAAGCTTTACTAACCATGGAATACCCAACAAAATACCTTTCATCAGCCTTTTCATCAAACTTGCCCGGATAATCTATGGTATTGAGAATAGATACATGACACCCAAATGGTCTCATGAAGTCAAGAATAGGTGTTCTACCCCTAAACAATTCATAAGGTGTCTTGTTCTTTGTCTTTACCACTAAAACCACTGTTTTTTTACACTAACATGCGGTGTTACTGCTTACCCAAAAGTAATTGGCAATTTAGAATCGGCCAACATGGTTCTAGCGACCTCTCTATCGGTGTTACGTTCCTCCTCTCGGCAACACCATTTTGTTGAGGAGTTCTAGCCACACTAAATTCTCTTTTAATACCCTTATCTCTGCAAAATTCATCCATAACTCTATTCTTGAATTCTTTTCCATTGTCACATCTAATGATTTTGACTTTCATATCATGGTTTTTCTACTTGATGATAAAGATCTTGAGGATGCGGTTGTTTCATCCTTGGTTCCAAGAAAGAAAACCCATGTAAATCTGCTAAAATCATCAGTCACCACTAGACCATATTTCTTGAGATTCAGCGCTCGATGTAGGACCAAATAAGTCCATATGTAACATTTGAAGTGGGTGAGCAATAGAGTTAACCAACTTTGACCTGCAAGAAGCTCTGTGTTGTTTGCCTTTAAGACAAGATACACATGTTTGATCATTTTCAAATCTTTTCCGAGGTAAACCTCTCACCAAACCATCTTTGACAATCTTGTTAATGGTTTTGAAGTTAACATGACCAAGTCTTCTATGCCATAACATGGATTCATCCACTGTGGCCTTTGAAAGCAAGCAAGTATAATCATCTTTTGCTACAATGTTGTTCATATCAAAGCTATAGAGATTGCATTTTCTAGGAATTTTGAGAAGAATCATTTGTCATCATGCATCTTAAAATCCTTAGAAAACAAAAGCACATATCTTTGGTAAAAAGAACATTGTTTATCTTGTCACACATTTGTGACACACTAAAAAGATTGTACTTAAGCTCTTTTACATAGTACATAGGTTCAAAGTCCAAGTTACGGTTTAATCACTCTTTACCGGCAACTTTTCCATTTACTCCACCTCCAAAGCGACATCACATCCATCATAATGCTCAAATCGAAGATAGGACTTGTTGCCAGTCATGTGCCTTGAACACCCACTATCTGTATATCCTTGATCCGATCTTTTTGTCCTTGGATGTTCCTGCACATAAGAGTAAAGAGTTAGTTTCTTTTGGGGACCCAAGCCATGATTGACTTGGATATGCCTCGTGTATCAATATAGTTAAATCTATCAAAGGTCATTGATACACCATTGGGATTGGTTTTAGAGGTATTTCCTTTAGGTTTCCATTCCCAGCGTCTTTGAGGCCTTCCGCAGCATTGCCCATGTCCCCCTTTTTTTGTTCAAAACCCTTGCGGTGGTAACTTTTGAATGAGCGATGGTAAGTCTTTGGTTTCTTTTAGGCACCCACTTTTGGTTATAATTAGCCTTTTAGCTTGAAAGGTTCTTTTCCCTTTTGTGCGAGATTTTGAAAAAGTTGTTTTGAAGTTTACACTTTAACGGTGACTTAGGGTGGCGATGTTAACAGTTTTTCTTGATGGCAAAAGTTTTGAGGCCACTTCTAAGTTGGAACTCTTGGGACCTTTTGCAATGTGAATTAGGGTGTACTTTATTTTGAAACCTGTTAGTCTCCACCCTTTTTCTCCCATGGACTTCCCTTCTCCCAACATGATAGTCATAATAAGCATGTAAATGATCAAAACTACCTCAGATATAGCATGCCTTATTGTACATTACAAAATCCTTTGCCTAGTTATTGAGATTTAACATGATTCCAACTCCTTTACCCAGGAGCTGTAGGCTTGTTCCTATACATCTCGGCATACCTTAGGTTGGTCTAGGTTTATTAACTGGTTTTCTAGGTTCCTCTGTAATAGTATTAACAACTTTTGGGATAGAAGCCTCTACATTCCTTTTAACATTCTCATCAACAACATATGAGTCACTAGCACTCTCAAAAACATCATTATCAAGCTTACTCTCTTCCTCCTCTTCTTCACGTGTCTTTTAAAGGACCATATTCTCTTTCAAGATCCTTAAAATCCTCTATGATTGTATGAGCTAAATCTACTGAGGTGATGGAACACCTCTTAGTGGTGGAGGCCATTATAATACATACACCTTAGCTTTATTATATATTTGAGCATTCCAAATTTTATCAATTGACTTAGGCTGATGATAACATGTGTCTAAAGTTAAATTGACATTTTCATTTTTCTTTTGGAGTTTTTCAAGCTCCTTTTGGTATGCTTCATTCACGGATTGTATATTGTACCTCTCTCCTAAGAAGAATCATATCATCATTATATTTTGACTCATTTGCCTGATAGTGCTCTATTTGATTTTCTATCTCTGCCATAGCTCTCCTAAGATTAGAACCAGATAATTAGCAGTATATAACTCTTGCCTTTCATTATAGTACAAATCATTAAGTCTTTCAACTTCTTTAGCTTGACCTACATGTTTTAGAACAACTATCAAAGTTTTGTACCTCAGTGAGAGAAAGCCATGAGAGCATTCATTAGCAACAAAAGCAGCATAAGTATGTTCTTCTTCTTGTTCATCAACCATGAAACTCCAATCATAGCTCACACCATCAATAGCCAGCATTGCCTTTGGTTCTTCCACAGTTGGTCCCTTCTTTTGCTTGTACCAAGTAGACCTGTTGTCCATGGTCTTTGGTCTTCACGCTCTCTCTAGCAAAGTGTCCAAACTTGTGGCGGTTAAAGCACTCCACTTTCTTCTTATCAAAGCTGCGGTTTCATCACCATTGATGTGAATAGGCTTTCAGGTCTTCTTGTAGAATTTCCTAGCCCTCATGCTAAGAAGAGCTATCTGCCATTTAATATCCATCTCCTCCATGTCATCTTCATTAATTTGCTCTATGTCTTCATGAGTTAAGACGAGCCATCAACTGTGTGGATATGAAAGCATAAAGGTAGGATCTCCAATACTAGCAACCTTCTTCTTGAACCTGCGGTGGTAACACTTACATTACCGGTGGAAACTTTTTAACCAGCGGTGGCAACTTCATCATCAACTGTCATCTTGAGAATCATCACTGTCAAGAGAGGTTGTGGCAATGCTAAGCTACTAGAGCTTGTACCAAGTTTCCCAGCCTTCTTCAACATTTGCTCAATGAGTTTGAAGTTGTTGTAAAGATCATTGAGCTTCATTGTTTCAATGCCTGACTTGTTTTCCCAAAGCGGTGACATTAGTTTGAAACTTTGAAGGCAAACTTCTTAGAAACTTCAAATTGAGGTCTTCCTTTTGTACCTCAATGCCAAACCTTTGTCGGTTGAGTAAAAATCTTTTGTAGTTTGGTGAAGGCGCTATCAAGTGAATCATTTCTTGAAGCGAGAGAAGTTTTCATAACTTTGCTTCAACAAAGTCTTATGTCTTCTTAGTAGCATCATTACCACAAATCTTGAGCAAATCTCTTCAAGCGGTTCTTTAGCGATCTTGAACTTTACGAATGCAATGATACGGTCTAGGAAGAGTCATGAGCAACAAACTTCTAGCCTTAAGATCATTTTTCACGCAAGCTTTTCAATACTAGATTAGAGGCACATACACTTTTACAACATCGTTTCACCAACCTTCACGATTACTAGTCACAAGCATGAAAGAATCACCGGTTTGAATGATCTCCCATAGAAGTAGTCTGTATGAGGAAGTATTGCTCAATCGGTATCCTCCACATCTCAAACTCATTAAGTTTGAGCTTTGGTAGCCTTGGTGTAGAAGAGTTTGATTGGTTGTTTTCCATCTCCATTGAATGAAGTGAGTGAGTTAAGCTAATTCCTTGGATCTTCTAAAACAAAATATCGAACCTTCGGCTCGATATCACTTGATGGATCTAGACACACACCTTGTGTCAATGATATTTTGTATAATATTATTAAGCACGCGAATTTACTTAGTAATACTTAGAAGATGGATTATATGATGTATTGTATAAAACAGTTAAACACAAAACTTAAGCTCAATATTATTGATGAATATCGAGTGATCTTAGCTTGTCACTAGGGTTACACCTTGAAGCTCTTGTGAGTAATACGTAGGTAAATTAACAAGTGAACAATGACCTAGGACCTCCTTTTATACAACAAGGAGTCCTTTACAAGATAAGTATAAAGCTAACATAATAGAATATACACAAGATCTATTCTATACTTATCTAGATGCGTTTAACTAAACATACGATAGCGTGGTAATAATGGCTGGTGGGAATACGTTTCCCTTTGCTAGTGTTAATCAAGCAGTGTAAACCACAACTATCCGTGGTAACGGATTATTCCCAACAACTTTTTTCATGTTCGTTCATTAAACTAAATGAACGTAAAATATTGTACATGTTCGTTAATTTAATAAATACACGAACATAAACACACTTTTTACGGAATGGTTCATGAAATGTTCATTGAGCGTTAGGTTCGTTTACACCTCTATTACGCATATTATTAAATTAATTTAAAGTTTTATTTAATGGGCAATTGTTAAACTTAATCATATTAGGAAAATGTTTCAAGAACTTATTGTGTAATTTGTGTATATTATAGTTTAAGAAGTTTAGGGGTGTTTAGTTTGAGGGTATAGGAATGAGAGAATCACTTTCATTCCTATTATAGATGTTTGGTTTGTAGGTTTGGTTTTAAAATCAAGAATCAAATCCATAAATATAGGCATTTTCTAAACCCACCAAGTAAGTTGGGTTTCCAAACTCATTCCCATTCCAATACCCATAGTAATACCCTAATGTAAACCAAGCGCCCCTTACACATGGTAGTGTGAGAGGTTGGATATGCATTTGTGAAAGATAAATAGTTGATGGTGTCATTCTGGAAGAAGATATGGTCAAAGTTGGTCAAGTGCTATATAAAGAAAAAAAATGATATGGTTTCTCATAACTCACAATCGCCACTCTCAATTTTCTATCAACTCAAGATATTCATTTTTTTCTCTTGTTATACACATATTAAGGTTTTGTTTTGGAATAGCACATTCATTAAGTAGATGAATGAGTTAAAATCATAGAATGGTAGAGAGAGGTTGAATACACTCTTTTTGACATTTTTAAATTTAAATATATTTAAGTGTCAAATTTGCATAAAGTATGAAAACATAAACAAATACAAATCTTATATAAATAAATAAAATAGTTAAGGGAAGAGAGAACAAACACAATGATTTATCTTGTGGTTCAGGATGAGGGGTTTAGATCATCCATACGTTGGAGTTTGAATTAGCGACACATATGCTACTCACTGAGTACAAAATCCTTGAGTGGACAAACCCGCTACACCTTAGCTTTCACCGATCTACACCTAGATCCAAGCTAGCACCTAACAGAGTCCACACCTAGAAACGTACACAAGATCTCGCGAACTCTCCACACGATTTTAAACACTTCTACCAAAGAAGTACCAAACCCCAAGCTTGACTACACACGGTACACGACTTTACCCCATTGCTTCTCTGCACCCGGAGTAAGACTTTGACACACTTGCTTCTCCGCGCTCGGAGTAAGACTTGACACTTAGTTACAAATGATTGTGAGAGTTTAAGTATTGTTACAAGAATACAATAATACTAGACTAGAGGATAGAAGAAAAGAAATACTCTAGACAACACATAAGAGTGTATTAAGTTTTTGTGTGCAAAGAAGTTTGCTTCCAGTAGATGATAGAAAGATGTTTAGACACAAGAATGATTAAAAGACTTAGAGAGATATAAGGAAGAAATAAAAGGGGACAAATAGTTTGGTAAGGGGTGAAGTTCAACAAGGCAAGAGATTGTTATTTACAAGGACAGGTCACGACGCGTTAAGCCAGCGTGTTGGACCTGTATTTGTTTCTTGCTTATAATTAGTCATTGCCTCAAGCTAAACCCCTATACAAACTTCACTTTTATGCTTCTCAAGAGTTACCCCATATGTAAAATTCATTTTTATGCTTCTCACGAGGGTTTTAAAGCCTAAAAAATTGTTAGGTAAGACCACCTCATTATCCATGGGTATTAAGGAGGTAAAAGGGATTTTGTTAGAGAAAAAGGACGTAAACGCGCTATTAAACACTTGTAAAGAGTGAAATGGGGTCCAAGCATTGCAAAGAAAGAAAGATGGTTCAGGCAATGCAAAGGGACTTTTGTTTGAAATTCAAATTCAAATAATTTAAATGTTGTAATCTTTATTACTTTCATAATTAATTTATAACTAATTATATTGATTCAACTAAGTTAAATACTTTGCATATTTAGTAAATTATTAACCCACAAGAGGAAAGTGTTTAGCTAAATACTTAAAGTAAGCTTAACTTATTTGTTCAAAAGTGAGTAAATCCATTAGTAATTAGTCAAGTCATAAGTAAGATTATATCATTTGTTTATTTTTATTTGATCATTTTATGAAAACATAAACCTCCAAGTATTAAACTTTTTTTTATAAAATGTTTTAAGTAGGGTTTTATAAAATTTTTTGAGTTGGGTTTTATAAAATTGGACTAGAAATTTTGACATGATTTCTCTAAGTTCTAAACCACTTTTGATATTACAAATCATCTTAAATATCATGTATAACTGTGTATTGAAAGAACAAACATTGTCGGGTATGAGAAAAACCGATTTTGAAAAATCAAGTGCGCGAAGACAATAGTCGGCACGTTGTTCTGGCGCACGAGCCCAACGTATTGGACCATTGTCTTTGTTTACTTTCATTTTGAGCTACTCTAATGATTTTATATGTCTCATAATATATATCTATCATCATTAAAAGATAAATAAGATATATACATATTTGAACTAACACACCTAATTAATAGTAGTAACTAATTTCGGTCGATATGTTGATTGTGGTTTGTAACATATTGAATTTCATAAACCTCTGACTCTTCCTTTGTAGTGTTGACATTATGTGATGTTGTGACATTGGACCGACATGCTCACATTCTGGATCATGATTTCTTCTCATCAGAGTAGCGGAAGCTTTAGTTGATTCATGATATTTGCAGCAGCGTAGCAGAAGCATGGACTGAAAATATCAGAGTCATTGATGAAGATATGCACTTATCATGAATTCTTTAGACATGAATGTGATGTGTGAGCATGCGGCTACGGATTGACTTCTCAATTCTGAACCACTGCAAACGTTGGATGTTCCTGCATACAACAGTTAGCAATAAAACACACGAAAGTGTCTTTGATCACTTTCGTTGAATTGAGGTACACGGCCCACGGTTCCCCGTTGATCAGTACAAGAATTGCCTGTGATCAGGTATAATTCCAGAGAATCTCCTTGACAGGGTTTCGCAGCTGCTCTAGCTGTTCTCAAACCGGAACGTCTCAAAGAAGACAACACGGATATAAAGTGTTTTGCAATACACTGATTGATCAGGTATAATTGAGATTCACTGATTGATGAAAAGTGATTTGAAAAACAATCGTGTACTGCTTAATATAAAGTGTTTTGCAATACAGCGAAGGTTTTAAGGAAAATCAATTAACAATCATAAACACCTTTTATGTTGAAATATTAATACACAGTCGATGTGCTAGAGAAAAGAATTTTAAGCACAACGACCGGTTTTTCAACGGTATCCGTCAATCCATTTCCTGGACCAAGGTTGATTCAATATTGAATCGCCCCATTATTTCTATCCAGTTGTCACAAGTTTGATCTATTGGATAGATCTCACATGTTACCTACCAAGAGCTTGTTTGATGTTGGCTCTAGAAATATTTCCATCTTCATCATGAATATTTTACATATCACTCAGATTTTCTGGAAATACCACAAGGATAATGCATAGGACTCTTAAGATATAATCTCACTTTCCACATTGTGTGAAACAGTGAGTCTTCATTGATTGTGTCCTAGAGAGATTTATTGATGATCTCGTGGCTCTAGACTCAATAGTGCACATTTGGTTCCTATGTCGGAGACTAGGGAGAGGGTCTCCTTCTTCAATATCAACAATCTCTAGTAGAAAGTCGATAGATAATGTAGGTTCCCCGTGAGAATGAAACAAGTACTTTTAAGAGGAACTTGAGTAGCTTGGGAAGTTTAGTGCAGTGCGTCACTGGGTCCATGACGTCTTGTCTTAAATAATGGTGTTACCTTAGTAACCACCAGTAGCATATGTATTGAACCCGGTTTCTGCCCTAAGGTTGAATTATTGGAGGGCTATTTCTTTTCACCCTTTCACATTCATTTCTTTTTCATTCTTCAACCCTTTCAGTGCTTACCGAGACTTCATTACGAGAACCTTGTTGGGTTTATTCTAGTTCTAGCTCTATCTCAGCCGGCACTCTTCCCTTATTATCACTTTTCTCCTTTTTCATCATACCTAAGGACTTCTACACTATCTAGTAGATTATCCCTGGGTAGATCCCTTCGGCTCTGGCGGGATCGTGGGAATGAATACCTAACCTAACCATCCTTATATCTCCATGCATAAAATAAATTTGGTCGGTCTTTTTTGGTATTGTTCTTTTGCCATTGAAACCAATTGAAAACCACTTGAATAATCAATCCAGGTACTTGTGATCTATGATCAAAGCATTTTGTACCTGAATTGTTTTTTATATTTCAGAAAAAGCTCCCCCTCAACATGTGCATCGTATGTTTGAAATTGCTTTGGCACATGGAGGTAAGAGGACTTGAAAAATCTCAGATTGAGAATGAAGAATTCACTTCTTTGATCAACATTTTCTAAAAATATCGACATCACTTTCCCGATCAAAAATTAGTATTTTAAATACTTTGTTAAAGATAATTTTGGGAAAGGATGTGGTTTTCAAAAAGTTGCTCCCACTCAATATGTTCATCGAGATTCGAAAGTGTTTTACACATTTAGGGAGAACCTGCACTTAGAGGCAAATCAATCACGTTTCAATCCTTTTTGGTTTGATATAGATGCTCCCCCTTAACATATGCATGAAAAATTACTAAACCATTTGGAAAAAAGTTCCTGCAATCGTTTGGCACATGTAGGGAGGAGAGCTTGTTATAATATTACTAAACCATTTATCGAATTATCAGTTTATACCCAATTTAAATCACAAATTCTCCCCCGATCACAATTTTCAAATCCTCTGAGATTTGTGATCTCTATTGATTTAAATTATATTTTGAAAACTTTTGAGGAGAATAGTGACTTGCTTATGAAAAATATTTTAACTGATAAGGATCAGATTTTGAGACTTTAAACTCCAATGTTTAAGCATGCTTAAGTATCTTATGAAAACATAACATTAGCCAAGGTCTTGAACCAATTGTATAAGACAGTGCAATTGTTTGACAAATAACCTTTTTGATTTAATTGAAATCATTCTCCCCCTCAATCAACGGCATAATTTGTTGATTGGGAGGTAGAGATTTAGACAAATGAAAAGTCCAGATGATTTTCAAAAGTTGAGTCCGAGTTATTTTTCAAAGCTATTGGTTTTCATTAGATGACAAATATTTTTTAGAAGAATTTATAGAAGGAAAAATATTTATAAAGGAAACATTTGTCTTTTTGGTGACAAACATTTGTTTTTAGAATCACAGCATGAGATTTGAAAAATAAGATTAAGCATGGCTGTTAGGAATTGGAAATTCCATGTTAAAGTGTCGGTCACCCCAATTATGGTCTAGTATATGTTAGCTCGTAGACGTGTCATTATTTACATTATTTAGTAGTTTATTAGTTAGTTTGTAGCGTAGTTTAGTTTAGTGTAACACCGTGGAGGAAGGACGGGTCTTTACCCACTGTATGCCTGATCCACAGCCCGTCAGGAGGGCGTATTATGTAAAACTATAAATACCCTCTACCTCCCAAGGTAGAGGGTTGGACCTTTCATTCTAATCTAACCTTCTTTCTTTTGTTTACTTTCTCTCTCTAGAAAGGCTCCCATCTTCCACTTTCTCTCTCAAAACTCTAAACTATAAGCCCCATATTTGTGATTGTTTGTGTATTTATGAAATCCAATATGTTACAATTGGTATCAAAAGCCATGGTTTGATCATCTCTCTTTCATGTTCTTGGATTTCTAGTGGTTTTATATGGTTTTTGGGTTTGAAAAAGTTTAGTGGTTTTTACATCATTTGGATCATTTCTTGTGTTAAAGATTGAATTTTGATTGTACTTTTGTGTTTAGAATCATTGTAAGTGCTTGGGTTTTGATTTGGAAAGCTTGAATCACTGTGGTTGGGTTGGTTTTGGATTGAAAAGTGTTGTGGTTGAACTTTTCTTGGTAGCGACTTGAGTCTCGGATTAGTTTTCTTGGTAGCGACTTGCTTCTATAATTATTAGCGACTTGTAGTTGTGGTGGTAGCGACTTGAGCACTAGCGACTTGTCTTTTGAGACAAGGCGACAAATAGTACAAAGTAGTGGTTGTACCATTATGGCTAGCGACTTGGCAATGTAGCGACTTGTCTTTGCTAACTATAGCGACTTGACTTTGTTGTGGGTAGCGAGTTGTTCTTTAGCGACTTGCCCTTTTAGCGAGTTGTTACTTAGCGACTTGTTCTCAAGGTTTATAGCGAGTTGTCTTCATAGCGACTTGAGTACCTAGTGACTTGTATACCTAGCGACTTGGTGCTAAGCGACTTGTATTCATAGTTAGAAGCGGTTTGACCATTTCATCAGTGCGTTTTGTTGACTTTTCCTGACAAAACTTCAAACGGCTATAACTTTTGAACCGTAACTCTGTTTTCAACGTTCTACCCATCAAAACGACCGTGAGAATAAGGAGAATGGCACGCCGAATAAACTAAAAACCCTGAGGCCTAAATCCGCTCAGAACAGAAGTTATTGAGGTTTTTAAGTTTTTAGACCCAAATTTCTTCGTAAAATCGTGCAACAACCAACCCAAATCACAACCAAACAACATCTCTGCTAATCCTACAAACAATAATAAGACCTAACACACAATTGTCTATCACTGTGTCGATCCATCAGTTATCTTAACACGTTCTATTGGTCACTATATCACGGTTTCTTCTTGATTTTAGTAAAATCCCGCGAAAGAACCTATTTCTCGGTTTAAATCACAGACTTGTAAAATCCCGTGTACACAGCAACATCATGTCTTACACTCCTGATTCAGTGATTTCAGAAGTACTTAAATTGTATGATACTGTGGACAACAATGATAATGTATGCTACACTGAACGATTAAAGATGATTGAATCAATCAATGAGGATGTGAGATCTTCATGTTCTGAGTACAATGAGAATGAATTGCACCTGCTAATGCTACAGAATGCCATGCAAAAGGAATGCTGTATTATACCCTATCAACAACTTCACTCTCACCTCATGTTACTTCTACCCACAACAACAGAACGAACATGTATTGCCCTTTTTCGTCAAGATTTATCCACATTAACGGGAACATTACTATTGAACTTAGAACAATTAGAACAATAACTTGATAAAGAAAATGTTCAAAAGGATAGTTCCAATGCTGCACTTCAAGTGATCCACAACCAATTTCAGTCATTCATCAGTGGGGAATTTACATCAGACTATGATCAAGACATGACTGAAATGTCTTTCAAGAGACACTCTGGAATGGAAATTAATGTGTTCATTGAGACATTTATCCAACTCATGGATAATGTGGTGAAGTACATTGAGGAAGTTACACAGAAAGATGAAAAAGTGGATGACTGTCAGGTGCAGTTGAGAGATTGTTGTGATGAGTCGGGTAATGTATCAGTCGAAAGATCGGGTGTTGCTGAATGTACAATATCAGAGACAACAAAGAATGATGTAACCAGCTGCTCAGTAACTCCTGGCACACAAGAAGTGGATGCTGTGATCAGAAAGGTGAATGAATGTCGGGTACAATCAATAGATTGTAGTGTTGAGACCAGTAAGGCATTGGATGATGTATCAGTTGACACTGAATACAGAGGCTCAGAGACAGTTAAGCTTGAAACAACCACTAGTTCAGTGACTCTTGTTACACATGATGTGGATGCAGATATCAGACCGATAAATGAACAGGTTTCATGTGATGAGGTACCCTTAACTTTTCAACATAGTGCATCTGCTAATGTACCTAAACAAACTGATCTCAATGCTGAACATGATTCTGATAAATGTTCCTTGGTTGAGGCTGAGTCTAATAATTTCAAAAAAAATGATATGGTTGATAAAAAGGCTTTTGATGAACTTTCAAACAAACTCTTAAATCTTGAAAAACATTGCATTTCACTTGAAATTGCGATACAGAGTAAAGAAGAAAGTTTTCAAACTAAGAAACCATGTAAAAATCCAGAATTTCCTGAATTTCGTGAATTTTTTGAAATAAACGATTTAAAAGCTCAGCTTCAAGCCAAAAACTCGACTATCAACAATTTGAAGAAACATATTTCTGGTATGCATGTGAAAAGTAATTTTGTTACAAGTATATATGATATTAATGCTATTTATGATATTCAAATGAGAAATGATGAATTAGCAGTGTGTGTGGCCAAATTACTAAAGGAAAATGAGTCTTTGAGAAAGCATCACATAGAACTAAGTGACTCTGTCAAAGAAGATAGAACTAAGTCAATGGAAACAAATTCTTTGATAGCAAAAATTGATGATCTCAAAGCTCAACTTCAGGAAAAGAGTTTCGCTATTGTTGCTTTAAAGAATGAGCTTAGGAAAACTGTAGGGAAAAGTGTGAACACTAAGTTTACAAAACCATCAACCTTGGGGAAACCAGTTTTTCATCCCATTAGAAACCGGTTTGTTGTTAGGCAGCCTACTGCGTTTATATCCGAAAGGCCAAAATTTACGGTTGCCTCACCAAGTTGATGAGATACAATTTGTCAAAACCAATCACTTCACAACTATATACCTAAGAGTTATGTTTCTAGTTCCTCTAAACCTCAACATGCAGCTACCTTTATTCCCAACACCTCTAGGATTAGTTCGAAAACAGTGTCAAAACCATGCATTAAAACCCAGAATTCATATGATATGAATGACTTGTGGAAGAACTATTATCTAGAAGAAGCTAGGAAAAAGGTACATATTTGAAAAGACAGAATTTTAGGTGCAAGACCTATGGTGATGAATTCTACAAGATTTCAAGGCACTGCTACTAGTTGTAAACCATTACATAGGAACACTCAAAAGACTAGGGGTTGGCTTGCATCTAAGAGTAGTTATATGAAGAAGTATACTAAGCATGTAGAAAATGAAACTAGAAATTCTAAGTCTTTTCCGAATAAGAAACATTTTCCTAATTCACATGCTAAGGTACAATGCACTAAGACTACTAACGTGACTAAGGTCCAACATGTTGTGAAGCAAAACAAACCAAAAACGTCGCCTAGATGGATACCATCTGGTAGAATGTTTAAGGATGTTGGACTTAGGTGGATACCTACTGGAAAGCTGCTTACTGATGGAAAAATCAAGGTTGACTGTGAAATCCCAAAGGGTTTGGATACTAATGTCACTAACCAATATATATGCAATCAAGCTTGTAATGTTAGTGCAGGTAGTCCTTACTCAGTTGCAGATACTTCGATCCTTCAATACATGGACTGGCTTAAAGTATGGATAACAAATGGATTGATATCTCATAACTCACGGGTCCAAGTAACTCAACCTTGATATTCAAATCGGCAATGACGTCTGTTCACATCAGTTCAGGCCTCGTTCTTCATCACTATGGCGTCTGCAGATAACACTTCAGGCCCCGTTCCTCAAAGAAAAGAAAGGTGTACGCTTCAGTGCGCTTTATCTTCAAAAGAAGAGAAATCTTCATGTGTATGGCCATTCTCATCGACATTCATCATCAACCAGCTTCATGTTTTTCCACGCTCTTTCAACCCTCAAGTGGATCTACGTTCATTGGTGTATATTCTTATTCACTTGTTCAAATAAAAAATGGCAAATTCGGATGCAATTTTTGAGGGGGAGAAGAGTGCATATAATACATGTTGATGGATGCTTGAATTATGGTCATATGACTCTCCTTCAACGCCTAATGCCTCACTTACTAAGGATAACTGGGATTCATTGTTTGGGATTCATTGTTTCATGATATGTTTGATGAGTACTTCCAACCTCCAATGAATGTTGATCATCTAGTTTCTGAAGCTCATGCTCCGGTTCCTACTGACTCAACTGGTTCACCATCTAAGAAGTACTTCTCGAAATCCTCAAGAAACATTACCTCCAGTTATTTCGCAAGGCGTTGATAATGACTATCATGATATTGTAGATGCACTATTGAATAATGATCCGCTCTTTGGTATTCCTTTGCCAAATCTTCACGGATTATTGTTCATGAATAATGATCCACTCTTTGGTATTCCTTTGCCAAATCTTTACGGATTATTGTTCCTCTCATTGTGCACGCTATAAATCAACCACATGACCATTAAGGAAAATGACTACCTCATCTGCTCGAAGACATTATTGGTGAATCTTTCAGATCAGTCTCTACATGTATACCTTTAGGAAGAATGCATTGATGTTGAGGAATCATTTGTTTCGGTTCATTCAGTGGGTCAATGTACATCCGATTGTATGTTTATTCACGTGTTGGGCATTTGACATAAGTTGATTCCTTCAGAGTTAATCATGTATCACTTATTTGAGATTGAAGTTGACTTTCTACAAAGGCGTGTTCTTATTTGATAACTTGCTCGGGCTTAAGAATTTGAGTTGAAGACTTGGTTTATCTAGTTACCAGCATACGGGGTGGATGGTTGAAGACCTGGTTAACTATCACTATTAGGAGTTACGTTGCTTTACTCAGTGTCACATGCGGATGACGATGTGGATAATCTCAAGAGGTGTTAATGTCTCATACTTTGTTTGAGTAGTGAGTACTTAGAGATTTGCTAGAAGCATAGATTCTCGACACTGTTCTTCCATCATTAAGTGCAAGCTTAAGATACAAATGCGGGGAATTCGACTTCAGTTTCAAGTTTGGTATATCAGGTTTTCTTCAACAGTGGTCACTTTAAATTGTCTACGTATGGGTTGATAAAGATAGTCAGAGAGAGTTTCTGTAGTAGTTGATTCTCACAGGATTCATTTGGGCTATTTGAGTTCTTCTCACAAGATTTCAAGTTTATGGGTATATTATGTTTTGCTGATTCTGAGGTATCAAAACAACGAGTACACATGATGAACTTAACACTTCTACCTGATTGAAGTTATCCCGGAAAGACAATGGTCATGACCGTAGAGAAACTCAGTGTTTAACTCGTAGCCTTTGGTGTATTATTCCAACTATTTGGGGGAAGGATATATTATTCCAACTATTTGGGGGAAGGATGTATTATTCCAACTATTTAGGGGAAATGGTCTCTGGAGACTTTTGGTATGTGTTACTTCAGCGTTCAGTTGGAAGAAATGTGAGAAGAATATTTGGTAGGTGAGATGATATTGCTTATCGACATCTTCTATATGATTTATGATAAAGTGCTTCCGGTTAATGCTTTATGTACACAATGTAATGATGATTCCAATGAGATCGCAACCATCAGGGGAGAGATATGTGTACATCAAGGTCGCACAACATATTTACATGATCGAGCTTAATCAGTTATTGATTCCTCCCGAACTTCCTCCTTTTATTTCTCCGTCATACTTGTCAACCGCTTGTGAACGGTCAACCGTAACAGATGATAAAAGGACGACAGCCCGGGAGAAAATGCAAGTTTACCAAGGATTAAAATATCCTTGGATCGTTTATGTCCTGGTGAGGCGTGATATTCTGAATATAATGACTTGTGAATTGTTGAAAAATAATATTAGTATAGGAAAACAGGAATCTGATTGACTAACACTAGGAATGTGAATAGTAATAGCTCTGTCACAGCTACGTTGTTAAAAACATACAATCAGAAACCTAAAAACGTAAAAGATATATAAACGTACGTTTAACATAAATTAAACGTAAACGTATAAAAACAAAACGATTATAACTATAGTAGGGATTTGCATGTCTTAGCGACTTAAATGCAAATTAAAAGAGATTAAAAAGTTAAAATATATTAAATAAACGCTATCACTATTTTTAAAGTGATGAACGTTAAAAACCTAAAAACGTACGTTTAAATAAAATTACGTAAACGTACAAAATAAAAAGTGAGTTTAAAGAAATAAAAGGCCTACAAATATAGAAATGACATTTTTACAATCTTAATAATAAAAGAAAATTTATAGAAAAAGAAAATTATTTTTATAACTACTTAATTAATTATTATTAATTAAAAACTATTTATAACTATTTATAAATACTCTAAAATATAAGAAAATACAAAATAAGGCTAGAAAAATAAACTTATGATTCTGAAAAATCTAAAATACTATAAAACTAATCTTAAAATTAAAAATGTATTTTTCACACTTTTAATTTAATTATTATTAATTAATAACTATTTAAAATACACTTAAATACTAGAAAATATAAAATAAACTTGGAAAAATAAAATTTAAACTTTGAAAAATCTAAAATATGATAAAACTAATTTTAAAACAGAAAAGATATTTTTTATGCTTTTTATATATTTATTATTAATTATTTACTATTATTAATTACTAAAAACTATTATTATTTATTAAAAATAATAAATGAAAGAAGAAAAATCTGAAACTTTTTACAAAATTCTAAAATAAATAAAAGAAGCAATGAAAAATATAAAAACTATATGCTATTAACAAAAATAAGCTAATAAGCAAATAAACTTCTAACTAGAAGCTATCACTTAGCTTAAAAATGAGCTTTTTGGTTTTTCTGTTTTCTGAATTAACTACATACTTATATTATACATATAATATGAAGGTGAAACTGTGCAAACATAGAAATAAGCAGTGTGGAGCTTATTAGCTTAAAACAGTTAAGCATTTGCTTAACTGTTGGACTTTAAAGTTTGAATGAGCTTCTAATAAGCCACACAGTTGAAACAAAAGGAAGATAAAGGTTTATACATGTAATATTAACAGGTTTATAGAAAATGAAACTTATAAACATGGGGAATAAGCTGTTTCACAGCTTATGACCACTTCAGTTAAGCATTGAGCTTACAGTTGGATCATAAGCTTGAAACAAGCTAGAAAAAGGCTTATAAAAGGAAAAAAAATAAGAAAAAGAGATGTATGTACAAGTTATATAGACAAGTATTACAAGTTTGGTGCACTGAAATAAGCCAATAAGCTCACAACAGCAAATAAGCAATTTCAGCACACCTACAATCCAAACACCCCTGCAACTTATTTGATGGACAGATTCAGCTTATCAAATAAGCTGAATAAGCCATATAAAGAGTTGAAGTAGCAAGGCATGCTGGTTGGCTTTCCAAAAAGCTCAAGCTCAAGCTGTGGGGACCACAACTGAGCTTTTGAGGAGCTCATGAAAATGGCACCAAGTAACTGAATATGCTAGTGAACTAGCATACACAGTTAAATGGGACAAGCTAAAAGCTATGATCAAGCTTATCAAATAAGCTTGATAATAAAAATAAAGAGCTGGGCCTTGGATTTGGGTGGATTGGCTTCTCAAAAAGCTAATTCACATAAGTTGGGACCCACTGAGTAGCTTTTTATTGGCTTATGAAGTAGGCTAGATTTCACTGAGTTTAAGTGTTTTCAGTGAAATGGTGATAAGTACAAGCTTATTGCAGACCTTATTAATAAGCTGCAATGTGAAAATTAGGTACTGGATCAAAGAGTTTGGTAGATAAGCTTTACAAAAGACTCAATCACACAAGCTCTAGATCATTAATGAGCTATTAAGAGCTGTAGGTAATAGTGTAAGTCCAAACAGTTAGACTGTTGTGAGTGGGCAAACTACCAGCTCTTATTGACTTATCAAATAAGCTCATGAGAGCTCAACCAACACTGGATATTGAGTATGAATAATTAGCTTCCCAAGAAGCTAAAATTCACAAGCTCAAGATAAGTAGGGAACTTTTCATGGGTTATGGAAACAACTCACCTCCACTGTTTGCTTCAGTGGAGGGAGTAAGATGGAACAAAATGTAGAGAGTGATTAAGCTATGCAATTAAGCTAACAACTGAAAAATAATCATACATATAACAAAAAGGCCACAAAGGCAACATAAATAAGCCAAATACACCAGCTAGTATCAAGTCATGAAGCTTATGCAAGCTCATGAACTTGACACCTAAGGCTGTGGTGCAGGGCATGTATTTAGACAAGGGATTCAAACTAAGCTAAAAATTAAGCATTTAAAAAGCTAAATGAAAGTAAGCTATTATTTTTACAATTAAGATAAGCAACAATATTTTAATATCCTAGAAGGTTTTAAGCTAAAACTCAATAATGAGCACACAATAAAATTCTAGATTATATTCAAAAACGACTATTTGAGAAATTGACTTTTTACAAGAACATCAAGGTTTGACTTTATTGAACTTAAGACTGAATCTATGGACTAAATATGATGTAATAAGCTATGATAAGGTGATATTAATCTATGGTAACAAGTTTTAAGCTAATTCTATGAATTTCACAAGCTAAATCTATGACAGTAAACTGTGTAAGTAATTTAAAAGGAAATTTGACTTTTAACTGAGCTAGGACTGAATATTATAACTAACCTGAGCTATTAAATGCTAATGAAACATGAAACAATAACAAACAACTAAAGACATACACTGGAGGACTATTTTATCAGCAAATCCAAACATCCCTTTGATTATCACTTGTCACATGAACTTCAAAGTTTTGAATGATTCTGAGCATAAACCAGATTCCATACATTATATTATCACATATTAAGACTAATTGAGCATTAAACTTCCAAGAACACAGTCAAGAACACAAACTTGTCAAATTTGCATTTTAACTGAATAATTTCTAATTTTAAGCACAAGTGAATCTCAATGAACAACCTACTTATTTTATGCTATAATAACACTAAACAACAACATAGAAACAGGAAATCATGAAAATCTGAGCATGAAAAGTAATGAAACAGTAAATGGGTAAAAAATGGTAATAATGGAACTTACAAGTGATCAAAGTGAAAACTGAGTACCAAGGTCCAAAAACTACTCCTAGCTTACTGTCAATAAGCTAGAAACCAGAAATCCATCTAGCTTAGTTTCCATTTCCCAGAACTGCTTATAGGATCACAGTAGACTTCCATTGACTTTCTTTGATTTTTAATACTTTTCTGAATTTTAAAGGTCTAGCTTGTTTAATGGTTCTAAGAGCTTTGTGAGCTTTTGTCAAGAGCTTATGGAAGCTATAGAACTCATACAACAACTATAAAACATGAAATTAAAAAAAATACGAAATTTAAAGGACATTAAGCAAAATTTGAAACTGAAAGATAGACTGAATTTAAACTGAAAGTAAAGATTCATTACACTAATTTAGGAAACATAACAACATTAAAACAGTAAAAGACATTTAATTTAAAGAAAGCATTTAAAGGTTACACTATGTGAACTAAGGTAAAAACCAAAGTTAGTTTATTCTTTGTCTTCCTCTTGATCTTTATAGCATTCTGAGTTCCCAATAGCTTCCTTGTCAAATCCCACTTTAAATCTTGGCCTTTGATTGCAGATATGATCCTAGCCGTTTAAATTCACTTTTTGGCGCCAAAGTCATTGGGGTAACTTGCAGCCTGATATATTACAATTAAAGAACTTTGGGGTTTAGTGGTGACTAAGGGGGAACAATTGAGATATTCCTGAGCAACTTGGGGTGATATGGAAGAAAACAGAGGATGAGTATGGTTTGGAGGGAAAAAGTGGTGGAGATGCATTTATTATGGAGTGGGATAGGTTTGAGAGGTGTAAGGGAGTAGGTTATGAGCTGGTATAGCAAGTGGAGGGGGGAGGTGGCATAAAAACCACCCTGGTTTTGATGACTGGCTGGTGTTGGGGATGATGAACAGTGTCTGGTTTTTTGACCATGGGTTGACCCCGCGTTTTTAATATAAAGGGTTTTGGGCTTATGCTGGGCTTGGATATTGGATTGGCTAAGATAATAACAAGGGTCCATTTGTATAGGTTTATTAATCACAAGGACCAATCATGTAATATTCTGAAACTGAAGGACCAAAACTGCCACAATACCAAAGTTATCACAAGAACCTATATTGCCAAGTATCAATAATACAAGGACCATTTTTGATTATTTCCCATTTTTAAACTTAAAAGGACCTTAATTGTCATTTTTGTGTAAACTTTTATCCAGGGATGTTTTTGTGAACATTTTTGATTTCCCAAGGACTTAAGTTGAATTTTCATTCATTTAAAACATTTAGGGACAAGTTTTGACCATTTGTGTAACTTCAGGGACTGAAAACGACAATTGTTGTGAAATTGATCATTTTTCACTTGTTTTTCAATCTTTTGTACCTGAATCACATAAAAACACATTTTTATGAATTTGTATCATTTTGAGAGTCATTTGTGTGTTTTTGGTTGTTTTTGTGGGTTTATATAATACAAATATATGTGTATTTAGACACATATCAAATCCCCCACACTAAACTATTGCTAGTCCCTAGCAATCTTTTATTTAAAACTTAATGGATTTGAAAAACTCTTTACCAAAAGCCATCACTTCTGGAGTAGCCAAATGTTTCAGTTCAAGTAAGAACTTTGGCACAACGATAACCAAATGATTTTGAGCAAATCATAAGCTGTCAACGGATTTGATTTGTCTTTACCAGAAGCCGTTTGCTTCTGGACTAGCCAACTCTTAGATAAATTATAAATATTATCTTTGGTGAGTTAATTACCAATTATGGTTTTTCCACTGCCTTTACCACAAGCCTTAAACTTGCGGGCTAGCCAACTTTTCACTAATTAAAGATATGGTGAGCTGAACACCATACAATTTTGGGCAAATAGCAAGCCATAAACGGATTTGAGATATCTTTACCAAGAGCCGTTTGGCTCGGATTAGCCAATCTTAGGTGGTAGACATGGTGGATGATTAATTTGTTGTGTTTAGTAATAGTATTCCCTAAATAAAAAAAATTTTAAAATTTGACCATTTTGGGGAAAAAGGGACTAAAAGGGTACATTTTATGATCAAATTCGCCAGAATTTCCCCCCCACACTTAGAAATGAATATTGTCCTCAATATTCAAAGTACCGGTTGTTATGTCGAAACTTAGAACGTAAAAGAAACATACTAGCTAAGTGTAGAAACACAACAATTATTCTCTTTTTTAATATTTACAATTTTCTCAACGTTTTATAAATCTATGTACAAAATGTGGGGCACACCCCCACACTTAGGTGTTAGAAATAGGTAAGAAAAGTGAAAATGATTTGACGAGAAATTGGAGTGGGGTTCACTCACAGAATTATGAAGATAAAGGTAGAGGGAGAATCTTTTGGGTTTTTTTTATAATATAAACAGAAACAAAAAAATGTTTTTGGATATTTTTTTAACTTTTATATATAATACAAAGAAATGGCTAAAAAGGAAACTAAATGAGATTTTTATACATGATACTGATTAAAACTAATCTATCACTTCCAGGAATTATACTAAGCCAGCTAAATCCTTTTAGTGGAAACATGGTTTAGCCAAAATTTAGTAGACCTAGGAATATCAAGATAGGAAAATTGATAGTCAAATGCAAATCAAAGCACAGAATAGATTTTAACCATAAAATTTTTTGTATTTATATTGTTTATATGAAATGAAGTATATGTAATTTACATACAAGGATAGGTATTTCAACAAAGTTAAATACAAGTCATAATACGCAGATAGCCCACGGCAACGCGCCAAAAATTTGATTCCTCCCGAACTTCCTCCTTTTATTTCTCGTCAAACTTGTCAAACCGCTTGTGAACGGTCAACAGTAACAGATGATAAAAGGACGAAGCCGGGAGAGGGGGGAAAAATGCAGGTTACCAGGATGAAAATTATCCTGGATCGTTTCTGTCCTGGTGAGGGTGATATTCTGAATATAATGATTGTGAATTGTTTGAAAAAAAAATATTAGTATAGGAAAACAGGAATCTGATGACTAACACTAGGGACTGTGAATAGTAATAGCTCTGTCACAGCTACGTTGTAAAAATGACAATAAGACAACCTAAAAACGTAAAAGAATAAAAGTACGTTTTAAAATAAATTAAAGTACGTATAAAAACAAAACGATTATAACATATTAGTAGGTATTTGCATGTCTAGCGACTTAAATGGCAAATTAAAAGAGATTAAAAAGTTAAAAATTAATTAACTAAACGCTATCACTATTTTTAAAGTGATGAACGTTTAAAACCTAAAAACGTACGTTTAACTAAAATAAGTAAAGTACAAAATAAAAAAGTGAGTTTAAGAAATAAAAGGCACAAATATAGAAATGACATTATTTTACTAATCTTATAATAAAAAGAAAAATTTATTTAGAAAAAATGAAAATTCTTTTTTACAACTATTTATTTAATTATTATTAATTAAAACTATTTTAACTATTTAATAAATACTCTAAAATAGAAGAAAATACAAAATAAGGCTAGAAAAATAAACTTATGATTCTGAAAAATCTAAAATACTATAAAACTAATCTTAAAATTAAAAATGTATTTTTCACACTTTTAATTTAATTATTATTAATTAATAACTATTTAAAATACACTTAAATACTAGAAAATATAAAATAAACTTGGAAAAATAAAATTTAAACTTTGAAAAATCTAAAATATGATAAAACTAATTTTAAAACAGAAAAGATATTTTTTATGCTTTTTATATATTATATTATTATTACTATTAATTACTAAAAACTATTATTATTTATTAAAAATAATAAATGAAAGAAGAAAAATCTGAAACTTTTTACAAAATTCTAAAATAAATCTAGGAATCTAAGAAAAGTATAAAAATGGTAGCTTATGTGCAAAAATAAGCTAATGAGCAAAAGACTCAAATGGAAGCTATTACTTAAGCTTGAAAAGTGATTCTTTTTGGTTTTTCTCTTTTCTGAATTAACTACATACTTATATTATACATATAATATGAAGGTGAAACTGTGCAAACATAGAAATAAGCAGTGTGGAGCTTATTAGCTTAAAACAGTTAAGCATTTGCTTAACTGTTGGACTTTAAAGTTTGAATGAGCTTCTAATAAGCCACACAGTTGAAACAAAAGGAAGATAAAGGTTTATACATGTAATATTAACAGGTTTATAGAAAATGAAACTTATAAACATGGGGAATAAGTTGTTTCACAGCTTATGACCACTTCAGTTAAGCATTGAGCTTACAGTTGGATCATAAGCTTGAAACAAGCTAGAAAAAGGCTTATAAAAGGAAAAAAAATAAGAAAAAGAGATGTATGTACAAGTTATATAGACAAGTATTACAAGTTTGGTGCACTGAAATAAGCCAATAAGCTCACAACAGCAAATAAGCAATTTCAGCACACCTACAATCCAAACACCCCTATAACTTATTTGATGGACAGATTCAGCTTATCAAATAAGCTGAATAAGCCATATAAAGAGTTGGAGTAGCAAGGCATGCTGGTTGGCTTTCCAAAAAGCTCAAGCTCAAGCTGTGGGGACCACAGCTGAGCTTTTGAGGAGCTCATGAAAATGGCACCAAGTAACTGAATATGCTAGTGAACTAGCATACACAGTTAAATGGGACAAGCTAAAAGCTATGATCAAGCTTATCAAATAAGCTTGATAATAAAAATAAAGAGCTGGGCCTTGGATTTGGGTGGATTGGCTTCTCAAAACGCTAATTCACATAAGTTGGGACCCACTGAGTAGCTTTTATTGGCTTATGAAGTAGGCTAGATTTCACTGAGTTTAAGTGTTTTCAGTGAAATGGTGATAAGTACAAGCTTATTGCAGACCTTATTAATAAGCTGCAATGTGAAAATTAGGTACTGGATCAAAGAGTTTGGTAGATAAGCTTTACAAAAGACTCAATCACACAAGCTCTAGATCATTAATGAGCTATTAAGAGCTGTAGGTAATAGTGTAAGTCCAAACAGTTAGACTGTTGTGAGTGGGCAAACTACCAGCTCTTATTGACTTATCAAATAAGCTCATGAGAGCTCAACCAACACTGGATATTGAGTATGAATAATTAGCTTCCCAAGAAGCTAAAATTCACAAGCTCAAGATAAGTAGGGAACTTTTCATGGGTTATGGATAACTCACCTCACATTTTGCTGATGGAGGGGTAAGATGGAACAAAATGTAGAGAGTGATTAAGCTATGCAATTAAGCTAACAACTGAAAAATAATCATACATATAACAAAAAGGCCACAAAGGAAACATAAATAAGCCAAATACACCAGCTAGGATCAAGTCATGAAGCTTATGCAAGCTCATGAACTTGACACCTAAGGCTGTGGTGAGGCATGTATTTAAACAGGGATTCAAACTAAGCTAAAAATTAAGCATTTAAAAAGCTAAATGAAAGTAAGCTATTATTTTTACAATTAAGATAAGCAACAATATTTTAATATCCTAGAAGGTTTTAAGCTAAAACTCAATAATGAGCACACAATAAAATTCTAGATTATATTCAAAAACGACTATTTGAGAAATTGACTTTTTACAAGAACATCAAGGTTTGACTTTATTGAACTTAAGACTGAATCTATGGACTAAATATGATGTAATAAGCTATGATAAGGTGATATTAATCTATGGTAACAAGTTTTAAGCTAATTCTATGAATTTCACAAGCTAAATCTATGACAGTAAACTGTGTAAGTAATTTAAAAGGAAATTTGACTTTTAACTGAGCTAGGACTGAATATTATAACTAACCTGAGCTATTAAATGCTAATGAAACATGAAACAATAACAAACAACTAAAGACATACACTGGAGGACTATTTTATCAGCAAATCCAAACATCCCTTTGATTATCACTTGTCACATGAACTTCAAAGTTTTGAATGATTCTGAGCATAAACCAGATTCCATACATTATATTATCACATATTAAGACTAATTGAGCATTAAACTTCCAAGAACACAGTCAAGAACACAAACTTGTCAAATTTGCATTTTAACTGAATAATTTCTAATTTTAAGCACAAGTGAATCTCAATGAACAACCTACTTATTTTATGCTATAATAACACTAAACAACAACATAGAAACAGGAAATCATGAAAATCTGAGCATGAAAAGTAATGAAACAGTAAATGGGTAAAAAATGGTAATAATGGAACTTACAAGTGATCAAAGTGAAAACTGAGTACCAAGGTCCAAAAACTACTCCTAGCTTACTGTCAATAAGCTAGAAACCAGAAATCCATCTAGCTTAGTTTCCATTTCCCAGAACTGCTTATAGGATCACAGTAGACTTCCATTGACTTTCTTTGATTTTTAATACTTTTCTGAATTTTAAAGGTCTAGCTTGTTTAATGGTTCTAAGAGCTTTGTGAGCTTTTGTCAAGAGCTTATGGAAGCTATAGAACTCATACAACAACTATAAAACATGAAATTAAAAAAATACGAAATTTAAAGGACATTAAGCAAAATTTGAAAGATAGTGAATTTAAACTGAAAGTAAAGATTCATTACACTAATTTAGGAAACATAACAACATTAAAACAGTAAAAGACATTTAATTTAAAGAAAGCTTTTAAAGGTTACACTATGTGAACTAAGGTAAAAACCAAAGTTAGTTTATTCTTTGTCTTCCTCTTGATCTTTATAGCATTCTGAGTTCCCAATAGCTTCCTTGTCAAATCCCACTTTAAATCTTGGCCTTTGATTGCAGATATGATCCTAGCCGTTTAAATTCACTTTTTGGCACCAAAGTCATTGGGGTAACTTGCAGCCTGATATATTACAATTAAAGAACTTTGGGGTTTAGTGGTGACTAAGGGGGAACAATTGAGATATTCATGAGCAACTTGGGGTTGATGATATGGAAGAAAGTAGAGAGGATGAGTATTGGTTTGGAGAAAGATCAGTATTGAGGATGATGAGCGATTAATGCAGTTTTTGACCATGGGTTGACCGTTTTTTAATATAAAGGGTTTTGGGCTTATGCTGGGCTTGGATATTGGATTGGCTAAGATAATAACAAGGGTCCATTTGTATAGGTTTATTAATCACAAGGACCAATCATGTAATATTCTGAAACTGAAGGACCAAAACTGCCACAATACCAAAGTTATCACAAGAACCTATATTGCCAAGTATCAATAATACAAGGACCATTTTTGATTATTTCCCATTTTTAAACTTAAAAGGACCTTAATTGTCATTTTTTGGATTTTGAGGGACTAAAAGTGTAATTTCCCAAAAGTTATCAAAAGTGTTCCAATTTGTAAGTTAATGCATAGTACAAGGGTAATTTGTGAATTTTCCGAGTTTTGAATACCCAGGGACTATTTTTGCCAATTTTGTAACTTGAGGGGTAAAAATTGTCATTTTGTGTAAACTTTTATCCAGGGATGTTTTTGTGAACATTTTTGATTTCCCAAGGACTTAAGTTGAATTTTCATTCATTTAAAACATTTAGGGACTAGTTTTGACCATTTGTGTAACTTCAGGGACTGAAAACGACAATTGTTGTGAAATTGATCATTTTTCACTTGTTTTTCAATCTTTTGTACCTGAATCACATAAAAACACATTTTTATGAATTTGTATCATTTTGAGAGTCATTTGTGTGTTTTTGGTTGTTTTTGTGGGTTTATACAATACAAATATATGTGTATTTAGACACATATCAATGTCAACCCCTTGAGGGCTATACTTACATGCAACCATGATGGAGGCAAGGATC
>OU343220.1:198029954-198048382 GCA_910596185.1 Chrysanthemum makinoi | reverse complement strand
GGAATTGGAAATTCCATAGTGAAGTGTCGGTCACCCCAAATATAATTTAGCTTAAGTTAGCTCGTAGACATATCGTTATTTATCAGTTTATTAGTTAGTTATTAGTTTAGTTTAGCGTAGAGCAACACCGTGGAGGAAGACGGTCTTTCCCATTTTGTATCCTGATCCACGTGAGGCGATAGGAGGTCGTGTATTGTGTAACTATAAATACCCCTTCCATCCATGGAAGGGGTGGTGCTTCATTCAATCTAACCTTTTACATTTGATAACCAAGTCTCTAGCAAAGCACCACTTGTTTATCTTTCTCTCTCAAATATGGCAAACATTGTGTTATTTGATGTGTTTATGAAATCAATCCAAGACCACCCGAATCATCAACACAATAATATATTCGATCTAACAGTTTTCATATATATTGTTGATTGATATCAGATAACCTCCAATCAAACGAATTTTCAAAAAAATAACAAAAAGTTTTAAAATATAATTACCAACGGTAAAAACTATTCAACCTAATTTTCTAGTTTCTACATGTTCGATATTAACTTATTAAGTTACAATATTTCAAAGGTTAAATTATAATCTTGTAAGAACCCAACTAATGACAAAGCCAGAATTTTAGTTAAGGGTGGGCTAAAAAGCAAATTAGTGTTTAGCCTACAAATTGATATCGCTAATACCATAGCTTATTCTTAAAGACATAACCATTTTTTTAGAATAATTAAAAAAGAAATATTAAATTACTACTAAAGGTAAACAAAAAATCATAACAAACTAATTTTAATCGTTGAACACTATATAATACAACATATTTTACGATTCAAATCCGCATATAAAAAATAGATGAATTTTAATTGCACTAAACTAATTGCAAAATGCTTCAAAATGCATGACATTTTAACGCGGATGGGCCAAATGGACATAGAAAGACCAATGTAGTACAAGTCTAATGAATATATGGGCTTCTATTCAAAATTTTGGGGTTAGCCATGGCTTACCCAATTCATAAGGTAGCTCGGTCATGACACGACTTAAGTACTACTTTTGGTTAAACCTAAGGGTGTTCATCGGTTCGGTTATCGGGTTGTTCAATTCGGTTTGTTCGGTTAATTTTTTTTCTGGGTATAACCGAGAACCAAACCCGAACTTAAATTGATTCAAAAGAACGAGCAGAAAAGCGAAAACGAACAACCAGGAAAGCCGAAATAGAATAACATTAAATAAATTTATTTATTTATATAAATTTTTAAAAAGAAAAAAAAATTAAGCTAAAAAAACGTTATATTTAAAAGAGTTTTAATATTATTTTTATATAAATTAAATATATAAAAAAAAGATATATATTTATTTAAATTCGATTTTCGGTTTGGATTGCTAAAACCATAACCGAACCGAAAACCGAATATTTAATTCGGTTCGGTTCGATTATGGCAAGTTCGGTTCGATTATTTTCGGTTCAGTTTAGTTTCGGTTTTCGATTTATTCGAGTATTACCCAGCACATGAACATCCCTACTTAAACCCCATTATACTTATCTACAATTCTGAATTCTCCTAATACCAATCATGACTAGTTAAGTTTTTGAAATTGTTATGAATCGATTACATTAAAGGGACATCCATAATTGAGAAACAACCTGACAAGTAGGACAATCTCAAATATTCAATCGTGGGATTCCCCCTCCCATGTGACAAAGAAACACATGCATTATATGATGCCTTTGACGTATCAAATTTCAAAATAAGACAAAATCTTTTAAATGAAATTTGTTATATGCAACAAAACACAACTGACATACGGCATTTACGTTAACGTTATAGAGTTATATAGCTTTCATTGACCATGAGAATGACAATATTTTCAACGTAGTTCGATGGATGATACTACGGGCCGGGATTCAATGAACATTCATACAAAATTTTCGACACGAAAGCAACCACAAATTAACATTGCTTGTGAAACGTCACTATTTGTGTTTACGTATATTTCAAATAAGTTGACAAATCGGGGTAATTTACATTTTTGTAGCCTTAAATCCTAACAGAAAACATCAATCGTTTTTAATTGGTCGGAAATTCGAAAGTCTCGTCGAGAGATATTTAACAGGAAATAGATCTTCCAGTTGCTTTCTTGCATATGTAGTGTTAGACAAATACACCACACACGTACAGTAAATATAACATAATGATACTTGAACAAACTAGTTTCTTAAAAATACTCGGATAGATAATAATTTCGTAAGGATCAAATGACCACTTTTTCTTTTTATTTTTTTCAGATATAAGATAGAAATATTTACGTATTTATAAGACCTCGCCTAAACATCCAAATAATAGGTTCAAACATGTTCATATGAATTACAAAGGTCGTTAAGAAACAATGAATTAGAAAGATCAAAATGAGAACTACACTATTCTCATTATTTTGCATTAAACTCGAATTTGAATGTTGACTAGTGACAACTTTCACTATCAACGTATATATCATGTTCCCATGCTTTGACAGATCACACTTTACCCCGATGTTCTAATCCAAGGCTTGTGGTAATGGAAACACACAATACAATAGGGGACCCCTACTCCATAACCTAAGTAGACAATAGAAATCGACGAAATATCACACTCCCAAATAAATAACCTCCCTCTACCTCTACTTCTAGGGATAGACATGTCCTTTCGTTTTAGCTTGCTTCTATAAAAAGGATTAATAATTTCAACATTTTGGAGATTAGTTCAGTATAATATAATAAACATATAATTTTTACACTAGGTTCCATAAATTTTGGGAGGGCTGAACCCCTCCCCTGCCCTCAAAGAAGTCCGCCCCTGATTAAAATGACAAAGATTAGGTAATTTTAGAACAACAATAAATAAAAAGTCTCATTTTAAAAAAAGTTGTCAATTTCATAAATAATATCAAAATCAAAAAAGAAATGATAGAGAGACCTAAAGTTAGGCCTAAACTTAGACCTAATTCAAAGTGGCATCATCCTGATGGGTTGTAGTATAAGTGGGTCTCTGTCTGTAACCATCAAAATGATGCCACTTGGAATTAGGTCTAACTTTAGGCCTCTCTATCATTTCCCAAATCAAAAAAGGAATAATAACATAACAGTAATTCGACATTTATCGTTTTTAAGCAAACCTTATATAATATTATATATGATTAAATTACTACTATGTGTTTTCCAGAACTTATATCTTAGAAAGAACGGTGTAGGTGACCAACAACGTGTTGTTGGTTTATTTTAGCACCAACAACATAGCCATAATGCACTAGTCCACACAAATGGCGCCATTCGTCTCTTCATGGTTTCACCCATGGCCGTTGTTGGCTTTTTCCCTTTTTTGGGAGTGTGATATTTTAAAAGATGTGTTATGAGACTTACATACACCAATAACAATTATTGCTTTGAAAATTATTTTAGTTATTGTGATGTTATTGAGTATTTATTGAGGTGGCACACCAATAATACTTATTGATATTATAGTGCTCCAAGCACTCTTATAGGAAATACATACACGTTTTCGCAGCGATATATTTATGTTAGATTAATGTTCGCTCATCTTCCTTTGATATTGATGTTTGTTTGCCTGATAATCTTAAGCATCGTAGAGATGTAACTTTTTTTTTATTATAAAACGACAATCTATTAATTCTAGGTCATCAAAGGTTTTTTGTTCCAACTATAGATGAAAAACACACTTACTTAGTGATTGTGGGTTTAAGTCTGTTTGAAATATCGAAATACAATTTATATAATATTAAAGAGAGTTATATACTTGATATGCCTTTTAGATCTATATAAGCGTAGTTTTAAAAATTGCCTTTGCATTCACTAAAGGTTGCGCGTTTGTTCTTTCGTTCGCTGGCATACATGTAAATCGAAAGAATATATGATAACTATTTTTAATTGGATTAAAATTGATGGTTTAAGTTATAATAATTTGTAGTTCAAAAAAATACTAAAAATTTATTCTAGGTCGATAAAACTCTTCGGACATGAAAGTTTTAACAAAATAAAATGATATTTTCCTTCTATAAAAACAAAATAGTGCTCGTGTATCCAGAATTCCAGATTGTCTTATTTGATTTTAATCATGTATCACAAACAATATGACATATAGTAGTTAGCATTATTTCTTTTTGATTTATTATGCTAAATGATTAAACAAAAACATTGGTGTATAAGTGGTCATTTTGTCATAAGGGTGGGAAACAAGTGAATGATTAGATATATTATATTCTCGGATCCGGTCAGTCGGTCACTCAAATTATGTTCGATTCTTACCACGTTTACTATGGTAACTTTATGTTGACAAAAAGTTTAGAGCATATTGATCTAGCTGGAATTAATCCACGGGTTTAAAAGATTGTTTAAATATTGTCTTTTTAAATGATGGATCAGATAAATATAGGAAGGTATATATGCAATGTGATCCCCATTAAAATGTTGATTACTTTGGGCTAATAATCAGAAATTTCGTTGAGCTTATTAAGTACCGTTTTGGTGGTTGTATTCACGGTTATCAGAGAAATAATGTTTGTATCATAATTTTAGCATTTCATAAAAACAAGATAAATAAGATATTTAACTATTACCTAATCTAATCAACGATTGAAATATATATTACACTTTTTTCATACGGCATTTATAATTATCTTTTTTCATAATGTCTGAGTCGTTACTAACAACCGAGAAGCCAGTCTCTCAGCTGATAGCTCATCGGATCATGCAGCTCCTGGCACTCGTTAGACAATCCCTTTAACTTATTGAGTTTGTCCAAAGGGTGTTGTCAATTGTCATGGTACTGGTTTAAATAAATATAAAAGTAAAAATGGGCTTACTAAAACTATACACTTAGGGCTGTAAATGAACCGGAAAAATACGAACTGAACCTTATTCGTATTTGTTCGTTAATTTTAACCGGACAAATAAACAGACACGAACACGAACGCTAAACGATCGAATTTTTTTATTCATGTTCGTTTATTAAGAAAATGAGTTGTTCATATTCGTTTATTAAAACACTAGCATTACAAAGGTGATTTAGACCAATCAGTCCAAGTAATGCAATTTTTGCCTCTAAACTTTAACTAAGAAAGTGAAAAAAGACGGATGTTATAAAACAAATGCCACATTTTTTCGTAACTTGAGAATTGAAAACGAGATTATTCCTAAAACGCCAAACCATCCAACATGTGGAAGCAAAAATGACATAAGCTCGGTCTTTCTCATCCTTTGAAGCTCTCCACGAATTAAACCAAGAATCTCAGTCATCACAGGAGTTTAAAAGTGAGATCTTTAACTCACTCCATCCTCGGACTAGCCTCAAAATATTAAAAGCTGAAACACAAGATAAAAAGACATGGGAGTTCGACTCAACAGACTCGTTGCAAACTGGACACATAATCGAATCGATGTCCAGACCACAAGATGAAAGGTTAAGACGATGAGGAAGCCTATCAAGAAATATACGCCACATAAAGATGTTAACCTTCCGAGGAATAATCTTATACCACCTTGTGCATGGGAGAGAGTTAGGAAGCATGATCATCAATATGTTTCCTAACAACGTTCACTGAGTAAATACCATTCATGGAGAAGGAAGAGACAACAGAATCACTTTCAACATCGATGTTTAACGAGCTGATTTCAACTAGAAGCTTGTTAAGGTCCACTTGTGTTCTCACTCCATTTACCGACCTACGCCAATCCCACGACCAAGTGTCATTAACAATCCTATCTCTAATTAGGCAGTTTTGATTCTTCTTAAAATGAAACAATATGTTAAAGCGAGTACAAATAGGAGAGTCTCCCAACCATGTGTCTTTCCAAAATCGAATCAAAGAACCATCCCCTACTTGGAAGCAAAGAGAATCCAAGGGAACATAACCATTTGAATGCAGATGATATATCGAACCAACAATACGAGCCCATAACCCATTAGTTTGACATCCTTTAAGCTCAATACCCGCTTCATCACCATGAATCAATTTAAGAACTTCAACCCAAAGAGCGTACGGACTTTTTAGCAAACACCATCTCCATTTGAGAAGCAATGAATAGTTGAAAGCTTTAAGACTACCCACACCTAAACCATCTTTTTTTAGAGAAGCTAAAATGTTAGACCATTTAATCCAAGCAAGCTTTCTTTTATCAACTGTAGCGCCCCAAAAGAACGAAGCACGAAGACTTTCAAGAACCTTAATAACCGCTTCAAGAGCTTTAAATATTGATAAATAATAGATACTAAGGCTACCAAGCACGAATTTGATGAGAGTAAGATGACCACCTAACGATAACATTTTGGCTTCCCATCGTGATAAACTAGCTTTAAAGCGGTCAATCAAGACATTCCAATTCGAAATTTGGTTCATGTTCGAACCTATAGGTAAACCAAGATAAGAAAAAGGAACAGAGCTAGCCGAAAAACCTATACGTGCTACCATACGATCTACTTCATTAGACGAAACCCCCACCCCATAAAGATTCGACTTGGAGATATTAATTTTGACACCTAAAGTAAGGTAAAAAACATTGAGAATACGAATGATATTATCCATATTATTTTTGTTCCATTCGAATAAAATTATGACATCATCTGCATAAAATAAGTTAGATAGCCGAATACCAGGAGAACCGATCTTAACACCTCGAAACATATTTGCCATCAACCCGTCCCTAAGATTAATGTGAATGCCTTCCATAACGATAATAAATAGAAAAGGCGATAAAGGGTCATTTTGCATCAATCCTCTTTTTAAAGAGAGCTCCAAAGTGGGACTTCCATTGACGAGAATAGAATCCCTAGATGACACTAAGCCCACCTTGATCCATCTACGCCAAGTACTACAAAAATCTAACTTATCCATAACATGGTCAAGGAAACGCCAGCTTACAGAATCAAAAGCTTTTCAAAATCAAATTTAAACAATAATAGCTTCTTCTTTCGCTTCTTATACCGGTCAATAACCTCACTAAGGATAAGAGGCCCATCAAGAATTTGGCGACCCGAAATAAAAGCGAATTGCTCATGACTGATGATCGAATCAATGAACTTAGACAGCCTGTTTGCTAAGATTTTCGCAACAATCTTGAATTGAAAACCAATGAGGGAAATATATCTAAAGTCTTTAATATAAAGAGGATTGGACACCTTTGGAATTAAAGTGAAGAAAGAGGAATTCGTACCTGGTAGGAACGAACCAGAAGTGAAAAACCGAACCACGAAATTGTGAATATCAAGCTTCATAAGGTTCCAATATTTTTAAAAACATAAGCGAAAAACCTTCCAGGCCCGACACTTTTTGACTACCGCAATCCCAAACCGCATTTTTAATTTCCTCCAAGGACACCATGGAATCTAAATAAACCCGATCCGAGTCACTTTAAAGATTTGCAACCGACATAGGAGGAAAAATGGTTGAGGAGTCGTGACATGAAAATTTGTATTTATAAAAGTTGAGGAAAGCCAACTTTATAGCAGAGGAGTCGTGACACTATATTGTTTTATAAGCGTTTTTTTGTTTAAACAACCAATTTTAAAATTATACAATTAAAGATATGATATATGAACATAAATGAACAAAAACGAACGTTAACGCATAATCGGACGTTGACGAACATAAATGAACGGAAGCGACTTTTGATGGATCTAGACACACACCTTGTGTCAATGATATTTTGTATGATATTATTAAGCACGCGGAATTTACTTTTAGAAGATGGATTATATTATGTATTGTATAAAACACAGATTAAATACAAAACTTAAGCTCCAATATTATTGATGAATAATACGAGTGATCTTAGCTTATCACTAGGGTTACACCTTGAAGCTCTCGTGAGTAATACGTAGGTAAATTAACAAGTACCTAAGACAATGACCTAGGACCTCTTTTTATACAACAAGGAGTCCTTTACAAGATAAGTATAAAGCTAACATAATAGAATATACACAAGATCTATTCTATACTTATCTAGACGCGTTTAACTAAACATAAACTGATAGCAGTGGTAATAATGAACTGGCAGTGGGAATACGTTTCCACTGCTAGTGTTAAGCCAAGAAGTGTAAACCACAACTATCTGTGGTAACGGATTATTCCCAACAATCCTCCCCTAAACTTATGATTTCTCTGCAAATCAATAAGTTTCTTCAATATGCATTATCTTCAAGGATTTGGGGAATTCAATCAAACACTTCTCTTCTTCCTTAACTTCTGTATAGCTCTTGAACATTGATCTTGAAGTCTTTGTAACAATGCTCTGACCTTTTCATTGTCTTCATTAACTCTTATTGGTAAGGTTAACATCACTGTAAGAGCTCCAGCTCTAAGTGGATATTCTTTCTCAGCAAGCATGAAAAAATATTCTCCATTAGTCGTAGAGACATGATGAACTTCACATGAATCATAGTAAAACCGTTTAGTACCAAAACTTGTGAATAAGGTTTTCCAGAAGTCATCATCAACATTTGGTTCATAGAGCCTTCTAAGATTCACCCATAAGTGCATCTCCTTAGTATCTTTGAGATCTTGAGTATTAAACCTTTCTTGAACTAACCTCCATAGTGTATCAAGGTCATCTCTGTCAAAAGCTTTTATAAGATCTTCAAATTGAATGAACGATGAAGTTGCACCACCTAGCCTTGTGATCTTCCATGTTGGAGCATAATTGCTAGCAGTGTAAACTTCCCAATCAATAATAGGATGTCGAACTTGCAGTGGTTCTGGATAAAAATCTCTTTCTTCAATCAAAATCATTCCAGTGAATTTATCTTCAGTGAGTTTCTTAGTAGGAATTTCCTTCTCAGTAGACATTGCTTGATCTTCATCAACCTTAGTCTTCTTAACAGTTTGAGAATCACTTACTTTAGCCTTTCTCTTCAATCTAGGAACCGTTTTTGCTTCTTCTTCAGAACCCATTGGAATAAAAGCTTTATCTTGTTTTTGAGTTCTGTAGTAAGCCTTTTCAACTTGATCATCAGACATTCCTTTGAATTGATGCATCTTCCAACCACCAACATGACAACAATAAGTCTTCATATATGAAAGAATTTGTCTCTTGGTAGGTTTTCTTGATTTCTTTTGACCCCTTTTGACTGTACTAATCACATCTTCAAGTGCTTGATTGTTCTTCATTTGAATGAAATCCTTCAACTGAGCTGTTCTTTGTTCCTTAGTTAAGGATGCATAAGCTACCAGGTCAATTGCCTTTTTTTGGATTTCTGGATTATTAGCAATCAAGAATTCAATATCATCTTCAGTAGGAACATAACTAAATTCTGGAGTCTTCTCTCTAAGAACTGTAGGTTGAACAGTGGAAAGTGGATCAACAAAATATTCCATTCTATTCAATCTTTTAGCTTCCAAAAAGCTTGCAACTTCCATTTCTTTCAATCTTTTCTTCTCAGCAACTTGTTCTTCTGCTATCTTCTCTGCAAGATCTCTATCAAGAGCAATCTGAGTTTGTCTTTTCTTTGAAATTTTGCTTCCTGTTTGCTCTACATCTTCCATAACTGCTTTACCCTTGTCTTTCTTCAAATTATCAAAATTTTCACTTGCAGTGGCAAAAGTTGGCTCTGCAGTGGAAATCAAATCAGTGGTAAAATCAGTTGCAGTTTGGAAAATGTCTTGATCTTCAAGTTTCTCTCCATGAGTTTCAGTTTCCTTTGCTCCTTTACTTGTATCTCCTTCATCTTCAAAATCAATTGTCCTCCCCTTAGTGTCAGCACCTGTTTTCCTCCCCTGTTTGGAAGAATTTCCCAAATCATGATCAGCTGAATCACCATCAGTAGGTGAGGATGAAGATGAAATCACCAACTTTGCAGTCCTCTTATGCTGTTTCAACCCTTGTATCTCTTCCTTTAAAATCTGAATCTCTTTCTTTAAATTTTGAATATCTTTGGCATGCTGCTTCTTGACTTATGCCAAAGACTTCTGTAGAGATTCAACCTGCTTTGCTAACTTGGTACACAAAACCATCAATTCCAATTGGTTCCCACTGCCCTCATCACTTCCAACGGTGTTACCTGTTGGGAGAGGTGAATCATGGGGCAAAGGTTCCAATTCCTCCCTAGTTGGACTAGGTTGAAGTCTAGAACCACCACTGCTTGTTCCTAGACCATAAGGTTCAGAAACTTGTTGTGTTGTCATGAGAGGAGTTGACTGTTTAGACCTTCTCTCATAGGTTCTTGAAACTGGTGGGGTATAATCAATGTTTGGAACATTAATTATGGGTGTGTTTTGTTCAGTTGAAATTTTAGCAAGCATTTGTGGTAGGAGAGGTGTAAAAATCATATTGCCATCTTTGTTCAAATTTTGAAAAACTTTAGGCTTTAGGCAACTGATTTGATAAACATTAGTGTGGGATTGCAGTTGAAACTCATTAAGCACTACTTGTACAAACCTTGGGTACATTAAAATTTTTGTTTTACTCTGTACATTGCCTTTCATACTTGTAAAAATATAGTTTGACCAGTTAAAAATCTTATCAGTGACTAGACAAACCAAAGGATAAGCCATGGTTGAACTAAATTGCTCATAAGATGTTTTCTTTGGACTGAGACAATGCAACAGAGTATGAATCAAAAATCTCCATTGGGGACAAAAACCACTCTTTTTGAAAGTAGCCTTTTTGTCAGTGGTATCATACCCCATGGATGATAAAGTATCATGAATTTCGGTGATAGGTAATGTGATGAGACCATTGAGATCACCCAATTGGAGTACTCTCCTCAAGGATGCCTCAGTAACATCAATAGTTACCCCATCCACAGTGGCTCGTAGAGCATCCACTGTTTCATGTGTATCTCCAATCTCAAGTGTTATGGACTGAGCAGAAGTCCAAAACTGTTTGATTTGAGAGATATAAACTGTGGGTTTTAAAAGCAAAGCATACCGTATATGTGTGGTATGTAGAAAGTCCACAATTTGATGATAAACAGGGCCGCTCTTCTCATTAGACTTTTGTAGATAGGCCACGAGGTTATGCTCATTTGCAAACTTCAAAGATGCCGTAGAAACTTTTAATGAAAAACGATATTATGTCAGTAAGAATGAAAGAGTAACTAGCCAATTGAGAGAGAAAGATAAATAGGGTTATGGTTTAGAATTATTGCGCAAGTAAAATTATCTTAAGAAAGTATTAAAATATGGAAAGAAGATAATTCCCTTAAAATTTTAACCCTATATATATGGCAAACAGTGGTTACTTTCAACGGCTAGTAAAAATAAGTTACTGACACAATCAGTTGTAACGGCTAGAACACAGTGGTAAAATAACACTGTTAGTGGAAACTGTGAACTAGCAGTGGTAATTTTTCACAAAAATTTCAAAGAGCAGTGGTAAATAAAATCATGATAACAAGACTGCTCTTATCATAGTTTTTAGCAAACTACCAGCCATCAACGGATTTGATATGTCTTTACCATGAGCCGTTTGCTATGGACTAGCCAACTCTTAATCATAAAGAATATGGTGAGTTGATAACCATATAGTTTTTGGTAAACTATCAACCATAAACGGATTTGTCAAGTATTTACCAGTAGCCGTTTGCTCTGGACTAGTTGATTCTTATGTGTATAAGACATGGCGAATCAATAACCATTTGTTGTGTATCTCAGATATACACCTTTTAAGATCAACTCCCATGAAGAAAGCATATACAAACTCTTACAACAATGTCAGTACCCTATAGCCTCCCCTCAACACCAGAGAACATTTTAACAAAAATGTTATGGATTAAGCATTCCAATACTTGTTACCAAGTACTGAAATCTCCCCACATCAAGGCCTTTTGTTAACAAATCAGCATAGTTGTCATAAGTATGAATTTTGACAACCTGAATTAGTCCCTTTTCATAGCAATCTCGAATGAAGTGGTGTCTAATTTCAATATGTTTGGTCTTTGTGTGTTGAACAGGATTCTTAATGATGCAAATGGTACTGCTATTGTCAATATGAATGATGGTATTCATGAAATTGTACCCATAGTCCAAAAGTTGATTCTGAAGCCATAGAACTTGAGCACAGCAACTAGCAGCAGCCACATACTCTGCCTCAGTTGAAGAATTAGCCACCATAGTTTGCTTCTTGCACTGCCATGACACTAATCTATTGCCAAGAAATTGGCATCCACCTATTGTGGATTTTCTATCCAAGCTAGCTCCAGCATAGTCACTATCTGAGTAAGTAACCAGATCTAGAGAAGAATCTCTGGAGTACCACAATCCCAATGTTGGAAATGCTTTAAGATATATGAAAATCTTCTTCACAGCAGTCAAGTGAGATACCTTGGGAGTAACTTGAAACCTTGCACAGGCACATACTGCAAACATGATATCTGGTCTGGATGATGTAAGATACATCAAAGAACCAATCATAGACCTATACATGTGCACATCAACAGCTTCACCACTATTTTCCTTCAGAAGTAGATGTGTAGTCTTGTCTGCAGGGGTGCTGGATGACTTTGCATCAGTGAACTTAAACTTCCTTTGTATCTCAGCCACATATTTATCTTAATTAATGAAAATACCATCTGGCTTCTGTAGTACTTGAAGTCCCAAAAAGAATGTGAGTTCACCCATAGAACTCATCTGAAATTCTTCTTTCATCAGTTTCTCAAATTCTTTACACATCTCTGTCTTGGTAGACCCAAAAATGATATCATCAACATACACTTGAACAAGCAAGATATCATTCTTGTCTTTCTTGATGAACAAAGTTTGATCCACTCTGCCTCTATGAAACCCATTAGTAAGAAGATAAGTTGTTAAGGTTTCATATCATTTCCTTGGTGCCTGATGCAAGCCATACAAAGCTTTAACTACCCTGTATACTTTGTTAGGATAATCAGGGTCTTCAAAGCCTGGAGGTTGTGAGACATAAACCTCCTCATCAATCTGCCCATATAGAAAAGCACTCTTCACATCCATTTGATAGACCTTAAAGCCCATAAAGGATGCATAAGCTAAAAATAGCCTGATTGCTTCAATTCGTACAACTGGGGCAAACACTTCTTCATAGTCAATACCCTCCTCTTAAGTGTATCCTTGAGCCACAATCCTAGCTTTGTTTCTGATAACAATTCCTCTTTCATCTTTCTTGTTTCTGAACACCCATTTAGTACCTATTACCTTCTTGCCAGAAGGCAAATCACAAAGCACCCAAACCTTTTGAAGCTTAAATTGGAGCAACTCTTCTTGCATTGCTTCCACCGAACTTTCATCTTCAAGTGCCTTGTAGACATTTTTTGGCTCCATTTGGGACAGAAAACACATAAATAGACATTCATTCTTGCCTTCATGAATCTTAGACTCATATATTTTACTAATGAATCCATGGACATCAGGCAGCTTAGTTTGTCTTCTAGTCTTCACAGGTGAATAGATATCCCCAATCACATTTTCAAGAGGGTGTGATTTATGAATAGAAGTATGGGGAGTCTGAGGAACTGTAATCTCACTTGGCATATTTGAGATTTCAACATCATTGGCTTGAGCTTCCTCAATAACTGGAGTTGTGGTTTCCACATCTGGTGTTGCAGTGAAAACATTTTGCCTAACAGTGGAATCTGAATTTCCACTGCTTTCAAAATTTTCAGCATTCAAATTACTACTTCCTTCCTTTCTCAAATCACTAGAAGGATGAACATCTCCAGTCTTTGACATATCATCAGTATCTGCATAGTCCCAAAGAGGTAAACCGAATTCATCTTGATCATCTGCATGATCTTTTCTTGGTTCATCATCATCAAGAAACTCTTCTGAACCTGCAAAATCAAAAGAAGATGTTCCTGTAGAAACAGGTACATAATTCATAGTATTGGTTAGAGTATCAAGATCAAACAGCCTTTCTGGTCCAGTTTCTTTGAGATTGACTTTGTTTTCCAGGAATTCCACATGCAGATTTTCTTCAATCTTTTGGGTTCTTAAGTTGAATACTCTGAAAGCTTTACTAACCATGGAATACCCAACAAAATACCCTTCATCAGCTTTTTCATCAAACTTGCCCAGATAATCTATGGTATTGAGAATAGATACATGACACCCAAATGGTCTCATGAAGTCAAGAATAGGTGTTCTACCCCTAAACAATTCATAAGGTGTCTTGTTCTTTGTCTTTACCACTAAAACCCTGTTTTGCACATAACATGCAGTGTTAACTGCTTCAGCCCAAAAAGTAATTGGCAATTTAGAATCGGCCAACATGGTTCTAGCAGCCTCTATCATTGTTCTGTTCCTCCTCTCAGCAACACCATTTTGTTGAGGAGTTCTAGCCACACTAAATTCTCTTTTAATACCCTTATCTCTGCAAAATTCATCCATAACTCTATTCTTGAATTCTTTTCCATTGTCACATCTAATGATTTTGACTTTCATATCATATTGGTTTTCTACTTCAGTGATAAAGATCTTGAGGATGCCAGTTGTTTCATCCTTGGTTCCAAGAAAGAAAACCCATGTAAATCTGCTAAAATCATCAGTCACCACTAGACAATATTTCTTGAGATTCAGGCTGCTCACTGATGTAGGACCAAATAAGTCCATATGTAACATTTGAAGTGGGTGAGCAATAGAGTTAACCAACTTTGACCTGCAAGAAGCTCTGTGTTGTTTGCCTTTAAGACAAGATACACATGTTTGATCATTTTCAAATCTTTTCTGAGGTAAACCTCTCACCAAACCATCTTTGACAATCTTGTTAATGGTTTTGAAGTTAACATGACCAAGTCTTCTATGCCATAACATGGATTCATCCACTGTGGCCTTTGAAAGCAAGCAAGTATAATCATCTTTTGCTACAATGTTGTTCATATCAAAGCTATAGAGATTGCATTTTCTAGGAATTTTGAGAAGAATCTGACTGTCATCATGCATCTTAAAATCCTTAGAGAAAACAAAGCACATATCTTTGGTAAAAAGAACATTGTTTATCTTGTCACACATTTGTGACACACTAAAAAGATTGTACTTAAGCTCTTTTACATAGTACACAGGTTCAAAGTCCAAGTTACCAGTTTTAATCACTCCTTTACCAGCAACTTTTCCATTTACTCCACCTCCAAAGCTGACATACTGTCCATCATAATGCTCAAAATCTGAAAGATAGGACTTGTTGCCAGTCATGTGCCTTGAACACCCACTATCTGTATATCATTGATCTGATCTTTTTGTCCTTGGATGTTCCTGCACATAAGAGTAAAGAGTTAGTTTCTTTTGGGGACCCAAGCCATGATTGACTTGGATCTGCCTCGTGTATCAATATAGTTAAATCTATCAAAGGTCATTGATACACCATTGGGATTGGTTTTAGAGGTATTTCCTTTAGGTTTCCATTCCCAACGTGCTGAGGCCTTCACAGCATTGCCCATGTCCCCCCTTTTTTTGTTCAAAACCCTTGCAGTGGTAACTTTTGAATGAGCAGTGGTAAGTGCTGGTTTCTTTTTAGGCACCCACTTTTGGTTATAATTAGCCTTTTTAGCTTGAAAGGTTCTTTTCCCTGTTTGTGCAGATTTTGAAAAAGTTGTTTTGAAGTTTACACTTTTAACAGGTGACTTAGGGTGAGCAGTGTTAACAGTTTTTGCAGTGGCAAAAGTTTTGAGGCCACTTCTAAGTTGAACTTCTCTTGGGACCTTTTTGCAATGTGAATTAGGGTGTACTTTATTTTGAAACCTGTTAGTCTCCACCCTTTTTCTCCCATGGACTTCCCTTCTCCCAACATGATAGTCATAATAAGCATGTAAATGATCAAAACTACCACAGATATAGCATGCCTTATTGTACATTACAAAATCACTGCCTAGTTATTGAGATTTAACATGATTCCAACTCCTTTGGTTACCCCTAGGAGCTGTAGGCTTGTTCCTATACATCTCAGCATACCTTACAGTTGGTCTAGGTTTATTAACTGGTTTCCTAGGTTCCTCTGTAACAGTATTAACAACTTTTGGGATAGAAGCCTCTACATTCTTTTTAACATTCTCATCAACAACATATGAGTCACTAGCACTCTCAAAAACATCATTATCAAGCTTACTCTCTTCCTCACTCTTCACGACTGTGTCTTTTAAAGGACCATATTCTCTTTCAAGATCCTTAAAATCCTCTATGCCTATATGAGCTAAATCTACACCTGGAGGTGATGGAACACCTCTTAGTGGTGGAGGCACTGTATTATAACCCATACCAGACTTAGCTTTATTATATATTTGAGCATTCCAAATTTTATCAATTGACTTAGACTGATGATAACATGTGTCTAAAGTTAAATTGACATTTTCATTTTTCTTTTGGAGTTTTTCAAGCTCCTTTTGGTATGCTTCATTCACGCAGCTTGTATATTGTACCTCTCTCCTAAGAAGAATCATATCATCATTATATTTTGACTCATTTGCCTGATAGTGCTCTATTTGATTTTCTAATACTGCCATAGCTCTCCTAAGATTAGACACAGTATAATTAGAAGTATATAACTCTTGCCTTTCATTAGAGTATAAATCATTAAGCCTTTCAACTTCTTTAGCAGCCCTACATGTTTTAGAACAACTATCAAAGTTTTGTACCTCAGAGTCAGAGAAAGCCATGAGAGCAAATTCAGTAGCAACAAAAGCAGCATAAGTATGTTCTTCTTCTTGTTCATCAGCCATGAAACTCCAATCATAGCTCACACCATCAATAGCCAGCATTGCCTTTGGTTCTTCCACAGTTGGTCCCTTCTTTTGCTTGTACCAAGTAGACCTGTTGTCCTTGGTCTTTGGTCTTCTGCACTCTCTAGCAAAGTGTCCGAACTTGTGGCAGTTAAAGCACTCCACTTTCTTCTTATCAAAGCCTGCAGTTTCATCACCATTGATGTGAATAGGCTTTCCAGTCTTCTTGTAGAATTTCCTAGCCCTCATGCTAAGAAGAGCTATCTGCCATTTAATATCCATCTCCTCCAAGTCATCTTCATCCATTTGCTCTATGTCTTCATGAGTTAAGACAGAGCCATCAACTTGTGTGGATATGAAAGCATAAAAGGTAGGATCTCCAATACTAGCAACCTTCTTCTTCGAACCTGCAGTGGTAACACTTACATTACCAGTGGAAACTTTTTAACCCGCAGTGGCAACTTCATCATCACTGTCATCTTCAGAATCATCACTGTCAACAGAGGTTGACAGCAATGCCAAGCTACTAGAGCTTGTACCAAGTTTCCCAGCCTTCTTCAACATTTGCTCAATGAGTTTGAAGTTGTTGTAAAGATCATTGAGCTTCATTGTTTCAATGTCTGACTTGTTTTCCCAAACAGTGACATTAGTTTGAAACTTTGAAGGCAAACTTCTTAGAAACTTCAAATTGAGGTCTTCCTTTTCTACCTCAATGCCAAACACTGTCAGTTGAGTAAAAATCTTTTGTAGTTTGGTGAAGCTGCTATCAAGTGAATCATTTCTTGAAGCAGAGAAGTTTTCATAACTTTGCTTCAACAAAGTCTTCTGTGTCTTCTTAGTAGCATCATTACCACCAAATACTGAGCAAATCTCTTCAAACAGTTCTTTAGCAGTCTTGAACTTGCTGAATGTAATGATCTGGTCTCTAGGAAGAGTCATCAGCAACAAACTTCTAGCCTTAAGATCATTTTTCCTGCAAGCTTTTTCAATACTAGATTCAGGCACATACACTTTTACAACATCTGTTTCACCAACCTTCACAGTACTAGTCACAAGCATGAAAGAATCACCAGTTTGAATGATCTCCCATAGAGCGTAGTCCTGTATGAGGAAGTATTGCTCAATCAGTATCCTCCACATCTCAAACTCATTAAGTTTGAGCTTTGGTAGCCTTGGTGTAGAAGAGTTTGATTGGTTGTTTTCCATCTCCATTGAATGAAGTGAGTGAGTTAAGCTAATTCCTTGGATCTTCTAAAACAAAATATCAGAACCTTCGCTCTGATATCACTTGATGGATCTAGACACACACCTTGTGTCAATGATATTTTGTATGATATTATTAAGCACGCGGAATTTACTTAGTAATACTTAGAAGATGGATTATATGATGTATTGTATAAAACACAGATTAAACACAAAACTTAAGCTCCAATATTATTGATGAATAATACGAGTGATCTTAGCTTGTCACTAGGGTTACACCTTGAAGCTCTTGTGAGTAATACGTAGGTAAATTAACAAGTACCTAAGACAATGACCTAGGACCTCCTTTTATACAACAAGGAGTCCTTTACAAGATAAGTATAAAGCTAACATAATAGAATATACACAAGATCTATTCTATACTTATCTAGACGCGTTTAACTAAACATAAACTGATAGCAGTGGTAATAATGAACTGGCAGTGGGAATACGTTTCCACTGCTAGTGTTAATCCAAGCAGTGTAAACCACAACTATCCGTGGTAACGGATTATTCCCAACAACTTTT
>OU343220.1:197937870-198029854 GCA_910596185.1 Chrysanthemum makinoi | reverse complement strand
TTCATGTTCGTTCATTAAACTAAATGAACGTAAAATATTGTACATGTTCGTTAATTTAATAAATACATGAACATAAACACACTTTTTACGGAATGGTTCATGAAATGTTCATTGAACGTTCAGTTCGTTTACACCTCTATTAATATACCGCATATTATTAAATTAATTTAAAGTTTTATTTAATGGGCAATTGTTAAACTTAATCATATTCCGGAAAATGTTTCAAGAACTTATTGTGTAATTTGTGTATATTATAGTTTAGAGAAGTTTAGGGGGTGTTTAGTTTGAGGGTATAGGAATGAGAGAATCACTTTCATTCCTATTATAGATGTTTGGTTTGTAGGTTTGGTTTTAAAATCAGGAATCAAATCCATAAATATAGGCATTTTCTAAACCCACCAAGTAAGTTGGGTTTCCAAACTCATTCCCATTCCAATACCCATAGTAATACCCTAATGTAAACCAAACGCCCCCTTACACGTATGACTGTGTGAGGGATTGGATATGCATTTGTGAAAGATAAATAGTTGATGGTGTCATTCTGGAAGAAGATATGGTCAAAGTTGGTCAAGTGCTATATAAAGAAAAAAAATGATATGGTTTCTCATAACTCACAATCGCCACTCTCAATTTTCTATCAACTCAAGATATTCATTTTTTTCTCTTGTTATACACATATTAAGGTTTGTGTTTTTGGAATAGCACATTCATTAAGTAGATGAATGAGTTAAAAATCATAGAATCGTAGAGAGGGTTGAATACACTCTTTTTGACATTTTTTAAATTTAAATATGTTAAGTGTCAAGTTTGCATACAAGTATGAAAACATAAACAAATACAAATCTTATATAAATAAATAAAATAGTTAAGGGAACAGAGAACAAACACAACGATTTATACTGGTTCCAGATGAGGGGTTTAGATCATCCATACGTTCAGTTTTGAATTCGCGACACATATGCTACTCACTAGTACAAAATCCTTGTAGTGGATAAACCGTACACCTTAGCTTTCACCGATCTACACCTAGATCCAAGCTAGCACCTAACAGAGTCCACACCTAGAAACGTACACAAGATCTCGCGAACTCTCCACACGATTTTAAACACTTCTACCAAAGAAGTACCAAACCCCAAGCTTGACTACACACGGTACAAGACTTTACCCCATTGCTTCTCTGCACCCGGAGTAAGACTTTGACACACTTGCTTCTCCGAGTGAGTACAAAATCCTTGTAGTGGACAAACCGTACACCTTAGCTTTCACCGATCTACACCTAGATCCAAGCTAGCACCTAACAGAGTCCACACCTAGAAACGTACACAAGATCTCGCGAACTCTCCACACGATTTTAAACACTTCTACCAAAGAAGTACCAAACCCCAAGCTTGACTACACACGGTACAAGACTTTACCCCATTGCTTCTCTGCACCCGGAGTAAGACTTTGACACACTTGCTTCTCCGCGCTCGGAGTAAGACTTGACACTTAGTTACAAATGATTGTGAGAGTTTAAGTATTGTTACAAGAATACAATAATACTAGACTAGAGGATAGAAGAAAAGAAATACTCTAGACAACACATAAGAGTGTATTAAGTTTTTGTGTGCAAAGAAGTTTGCTTCCAGTAGATGATAGAAAGATGTTTAGACACAAGAATGATTAAAAGACTTAGAGAGATATAAGAAAGAAATAAAAGGGGACAAATAGTTTGGTAAGGGGTGAAGTTCAACAAGGCAAGAGATTTCTATTTACAAGGATAGGTCACGACGCGTTAAGCCAGCGTGTTGGACCTGTATTTGTTTCTTGCTTATAATTAGTCATTGCCTCAAGCTAAACCCCTATACAAACTTTTATGCTTCTCAAGAGTTACCCCATATGTAAACTTCATTTTTATGCTTCTCACGAGGGTTTTAAAGCCTAAAAAATTGTTAGGTAAGACCACCTCATTATCCATGGGTATTAAGGAGGTAAAAGGGATTTTGTTAGAGAAAAAGGACGTAAACGCGCTATTAAAAACTTGTAAAGGGACTCATAATATATATCTATCATCATTAAAAGATAAATATATATCTATCATCATTAAAAGATTTTACTTTCATTTTGAGCTACTCTAATGATTTTATATGTCTCATAATATATATCTATCATCATTAAAAGATAAATAAGATATATACATATTTGAACTAACACACCTAATTAATAGTAGTAACTAATTTCGGTCGATATGTTGATTGTGGTTTGTAACATATTGAATTTCATAAACACATCAAAACATATTAAAGAGGGGCGTATAGTTTGAAGGTTTAGAGAGAGAAAGTAGAGAGAGAATTGCGAACTTGATGAAAACAAAGAAAAATGGTATTGAAGCTCCAACCCTCTACCTTGGGAGGTAGAAGGTATTTATAGTTTCTTACAAGTCACGCCACCTACTGGCTGTGGATCAGGCATACAGTGGGTAAAGACTCGTCCGTCCTCCACGGTGTTACATAACTAACTACTTATTAACATAACTTGATTACGACTACGAGCTTTCTAATGAATACATATACTTGAGGTGACCGACACTTTAACTAATGGATTTTCTAAATCCTAACAATCTTCCCCTAAGGGAGGTCACCTCAATTTACATTGAATACAAACAGATATAACATTTGGATTGTTCTTGGATTCTTGATTAAGTTCTTTGCTCTGTACCACGTAGTCTTTCATTCTTCATGTTCTGCATGTTTTATTAATCCAAGTGGAGGTCTTTAACTGATCCACGTGATGATGAGTTTTGAGCCAGCTTTGAGATCATCATCTACCATAAATCTCTGACTCTTCCTTTGTAGTGTTGACATTATGTGATGTTGTGACATTGGACCGACATGCTCACATTCCGGATCATGATTTCTTCTCATCAGAGTAGCGGAAGCTTTAGTTGATTCATGATATTTGCAGCAGCGTAGCAGAAGCATGGAGTGAAAATATCAGAGTCATTGATGAAGATATGCACTTATCATGAATTCTTTAGACATGAATGTGATGTGTGAGCATGCGGCTACGGATTGACTTCTCAATTCTGAACCACTGCAAACGTTGGATGTTCCTGCATACAACAGTTAGCAATAAAACACACGAAAGTGTCTTTGATCACTTTCGTTGAATTGAGGTACACGGCCCACGGTTCCCCGTTGATCAGTATAAGAATTGCCTGTGATCAGGTATAATTCCAGAGAATCTCCTTGACAGGGTTTCGCAGCTGCTCTAGCTGTTCTCAAACCGGAACGTCTCAAAGAAGACAACACGGATATAAAGTGTTTTGCAATACACTGATTGATCAGGTATAATTGAGATTCACTGATTGATGAAAAGTGATTTGAAAAACAATCGTGTACTGCTTAATATAAAGTGTTTTGCAATACAGCGAAGGTTTTAAGGAAAATCAATTAACAATCATAAACACCTTTTATGTTGAAATATTAATACACAGTCGATGTGCTAGAGAAAAGAATTTTAAGCACAACGACCGGTTTTTCAACGGTATCCGTCAATCCATTTCCTGGACCAAGGTTGATTCAATATTGAATCGCCCCATTATTTCTATCCAGTTGTCACAAGTTTGATCTATTGGATAGATCTCACATGTTACCTACCAAGAGCTTGTTTGATGTTGTCTCTAGAAATATTTCCATCTTCATCATGAATATTTTACATATCACTCAGATGTTCTGGAAATACCACAAGGATAATGCATAGGACTCTTAAGATATAATCTCACTTTCCACATTGTGTGAAACAGTGAGTCTTCATTGATTGTGTCCTAGAGAGATTTATTGATGATCTCGTGGCTCTAGACTCAATAGTGCACATTTGGTTCCTATGTCAGAGACTAGGGAGAGGGTCTCCTTCTTCAATATCAACAATCTCTAGTAGAAAGTCGATAGATAATGTAGGTTCCCCGTGAGAATGAAACAAGTACTTTTAAGAGGAACTTGAGTAGCTTGGGAAGTTTAGTGCAGTGCGTCACTGGGTCCATGACGTCTTGTCTTAAATAATGGTGTTACCTTAGTAACCACCAGTAGCATATGTATTGAACCCGGTTTCTGCCCTAAGGTTGAATTATTGGAGGGCTATTTCTTTTCACCCTTTCACATTCATTTCTTTTTCATTCTTCAACCCCTTCAGTGCTTACCGAGACTTCATTACGAGAACCTTGTTGGGTTTATTCTAGTTCTAGCTCTATCTCAGCCGGCACTCTTCCCATATTATCACTTTTCTCCTTTTTCATCATACCTAAGGACTTCTACACTATCTAGTGGATTGTCCCTGGGTAGATCCCTTCGGCTCTGGCGGGATCGTGGGAACGAATACCTAACCTAACCATCCTTATATCTCCATGCATAAAATAAATTTGGTCGGTCTTTTTTGGTATTGTTCTTTTGCCATTGAAACCAATTGAAAACCACTTGAATAATCAATCCAGGTACTTGTGATCTATGATCAAAGCATTTTGTACCTGAATTGTTTTTGATATTTCAGAAAAAGCTCCCCCTCAACATGTGCATCGTATGTTTGAAATTGCTTTGGCACATGGAGGTAAGAGGACTTAAAAAATCTCAGATTGAGAATGAAGAATTCACTTCTTTGATCAACATTTTCTAAAAATATCGACATCACTTTCCCGATCAAAAATTAGTATTTTAAATACTTTGTTAAAGATAATTTTGGGAAAGTATGTGGTTTTCAAAAAGTTGCTCCCACTCAATATGTTCATCGAGATTCGAAAGTGTTTTACACATTTAGGGAGAACCTGCACTTAGAGGCAAATCAATCACGTTTCAATCCTTTTTGGTTTGATATAGATGCTCCCCCTTAACATATGCATGAAAAATTACTAAACCATTTGGAAAAAAGTTCCTGCAATCGTTTGGCACATGTAGGGAGGAGAGCTTGTTATAATATTACTAAACCATTTATCGAATTATCAGTTTATACCCAATTTAAATCACAAATTCTCCCCCGATCACAATTTTCAAATCCTCTGAGATTTGTGATCTCTATTGATTTAAATTATATTTTGAAAACTTTTGAGGAGAATAGTGACTTGCTTATGAAAAATATTTTAACTGATAAGGATCAGATTTTGAGACTTTAAACTCCAATGTTTAAGCATGCTTAAGTATCTTATGAAAACATAACATTAGCCAAGGTCTTGAACCAATTGTATAAGACAGTGCAAATTGTTTGACAAATAACCTTTTTGATTTAATTGAAATCATTCTCCCCCTCAATCAACGGCATAATTTGTTGATTGGGAGGTAGAGATTTAGACAAATGAAAAGTCCAGATGATTTTCAAAAGTTGAGTCCGAGTTATTTTTCAAAGCTATTGGTTTTCATTAGATGACAAATATTTTTTAGAAGAATTTATAGAAGGAAAAATATTTATAAAGGAAACATTTGTCTTTTTGGTGACAAACATTTGTTTTAGAATCACAGACATGAGATTTGAAAAATAAGATTAAGCATGGTGTTAGGAATTGGAAATTCCATGTTAAAGTGTCGGTCACCCCAATTATGGTCTAGCATATGTTAGCTCGTAGACGTGTCATTATTTACGTTATCTAGTAGTTTATTAGTTAGTTTGTAGCGTAGTTTAGTTTAGTGTAACACCGTGGAGGAAGGACTGGTCTTTACCCACTGTATGCCTGATCCACAGCCCGTCAGGAGGGCGTATTATGTAAAACTATAAATACCCTCTACCTCCCAAGGTAGAGGATTGGACCTTTCATTCTAATCTAACCTTCTTTCTTTTGTTTACTTTCTTTCTCTAGAAAGGCTCCCATCTTCCACTTTCTCTCTCAAAACTCTAAACTATAAGCCCCATATTTGTGATTGTTTGTGTATTTATGAAATCCAATATGTTACAATTGGTATCAAGAGCCATGGTTTGATCATCTCTCTTTCATGTTCTTGGATTTCTAGTGGTTTTATATGGTTTTTGGGTTTGAAAAAGTTTAGTGGTTTTTACATCATTTGGATCATTTCTTGTGTTAAAGATTAAATTTTGATTGTACTTTTGTGTTTAGAATCATTGTAAGTGCTTGGGTTTTGATTTGGAAAGCTTGAATCACTGTGGTTGGGTTGGTTTTGGATTGAAAAGTGTTGTGGTTGAACTTTTCTTGGTAGCGACTTGAGTCTCGGATTAGTTTTCTTGGTAGCGACTTGCTTCTATAATTATTAGCGACTTGTAGTTGTGGTGGTAGCGACTTGAGCACTAGCGACTTGTCTTTTGAGACAAGGCGACAAATAGTACAAAGTAGTGGTTGTACCATTATGGCTAGCGACTTGGCAATGTAGCGACTTGTCTTTGCTAACTATAGCGACTTGACTTTGTTGTGGGTAGCGAGTTGTTCTTTAGCGACTTGCCCTTTTAGCGAGTTGTTACTTAGCGACTTGTTCTCAAGGTTTATAGCGAGTTGTCTTCATAGCGACTTGAGTACCTAGTGACTTGTATACCTAGCGACTTGGTGCTAAGCGACTTGTATTCATAGTTAGAAGCGGTTTGACCATTTCATCAGTGCGTTTTGTTGACTTTTCCCGACAAAACTTCAAACGGCTATAACTTTTGAACCGTAACTCCGTTTTCAACGTTCTACCCATCAAAACGACCGTGAGAATAAGGAGAATGGCACGCCGAATAAACTAAAAACCCTGAGGCCTAAATCCGCTCAGAACAGAAGTTATTGAGGTTTTTAAGTTTTTAGACCCAAATTTCTTCGTAAAATCGTGCAACAACCAACCCAAATCACAACCAAACAACATCTCTGCTAATCCTACAAACAATAATAAGACCTAACACACAATTGTCTATCACTGTGTCGATCCATCAGTTATCTTAACACGTTCTATTGGTCACTATATCACGGTTTCTTCTTGATTTTAGTAAAATCCCGCGAAAGAACCTATTTCTCGGTTTAAATCACAGACTTGTAAAATCCCGTGTACACAGCAACATCATGTCTTACACTCCTGATTCAGTGATTTCAGAAGTACTTAAATTGTATGATACTATGGACAACAATGATAATGTATGCTACACTGAACGATTAAAGATGATTGAATCAATCAATGAGGATGTGAGATCTTCATGTTCTGAGTACAATGAGAATGAATTGCACCGGCTACAGAATGCCATGCAAAGGAATCTTTGTATTATACCCTATCAACAACTTCACTCTCACCTCATGTTACTTCTACCCACAACAACAGAACGAACATGTATTGCCCTTTTTCGTCAAGATTTATCCACATTAACGGGAACATTACTATTGAACTTAGAACAATTAGAACAATAACTTGATAAAGAAAATGTTCAAAAGGATAGTTCCAATGCTGCACTTCAAGTGATCCACAACCAATTTCAGTCATTCATCAGTGGGAATTTACATCGAGACTATGATCAAGACATGACTGAAATGTCTTTCAAGAGACACTCTGGAATGGAAATTAATGTGTTCATTGAGACATTTATCCAACTCATGGATAATGTGGTGAAGTACATTGAGGAAGTTACACAGAAAGATGAAAAAGTGGATGACTGTCAGTGCGGTTGAGAGATTGTTGTGATGAGTCGGGTAATGTATCGGTCGAGAGATCGGGTGTTGCTGAATGCACAATATCGAGACAACAAAGAATGATGTAACCACTGCTCCAATAACTCCGGCACACAAGAAGTGGATGCTGTGATCAGAAAGGTGAATGAATGTCGGGTACAATCAATAGATTGTAGTGTTGAGACCAGTAAGGCATTGGATGATGTATCAGTTGACACTGAATACAGAGGCTCATAGACAGTTAAGCTTGAAACAACCACTAGTTCAGTGACTCTTGTTACACATGATGTGGATGCAGATATCAGACCGATAAATGAACAGGTTTCATGTGATGAGGTACCCTTAACTTTTCAACATAGTGCATCTGCTAATGTAACTAAACAAACTGATCTCAATCTGAACATGATTCGATAAATGTTCCTTGGTTGAGGCTGAGTCTAATAATTTCAAAAAAATGATATGGTTGATAAAAAGGCTTTTGATGAACTTTCAAACAAACTCTTAAATCTTGAAAAACATTGCATTTCACTTGAAATTGCGATATAGAGTAAAGAAGAAAGTTTTCAAACTAAGAAACCATGTAAAAATCCGGAATTTCCTGAATTTCATGAATTTTTTGAAATAAACGATTTAAAAGCTCAGCTTCAAGCCAAAAACTCGACTATCAACAATTTGAAGAAACATATTTCTGGTATGCATGTGAAAAGTAATTTTGTTACAAGTAATTATGATATTAATGCTATTTATGATATTCAAATGAGAAATGATGAATTAGCAGTGTGTGTGGCCAAATTACTAAAGGAAAATGAGTCTTTGAGAAAGCATCACATAGAACTAAGTGACTCTGTCAAAGAAGCTAGAACTAAGTCAATGGAAACAAATTCTTTGATAGCAAAAATTGATGATCTCAAAGCTCAACTTCAGGAAAAGAGTTTCGCTATTGTTGCCTTAAAGAATGAGCTTAGGAAAACTGTAGGGAAAAGTGTGAACACTAAGTTTACAAAACCATCAACCTTGGGGAAACCAGTTTTTCATCCCATTAGAAACCGGTTTGTTGTTAGGCAGCCTACTGCGTTTATATCCGAAAGGCCAAAATTTTCATAAACACGGTTTGCCTCCCAAGTTGATGAGATACAAGTTTTGTCAAAACCAATCACTTCACCTGTATTACCTAAGAGTTATGTTTCTAGTTCCTCTAAACCTCAACATGCAGCTACCTTTATTCCCAGCACCTCTAGGATTAGTTCGAAAATAGTGTCAAAACCATGCATTAAAACCCAGAATTCATATGATATGAATGACTTGTGGAAGAACTATTATCTAGAAGAAGCTAGGAAAAAGGTACATATTTGAAAAGACGGAATTTTAGGTGCAAGACCTAGGGTGATGAATTCTACAAGATTTCAAGACACTGCTACTAGTTGTAAACCATTACATAGGAACACTCAAAAGACTAGGGGTTGGCTTGCATCTAAGAGTAGTTATATGAAGAAGAATACTAAGCATGTAGAAAATGAAACTAGAAATTCTAGGTCTTTTCCGAATAAGAAACATTTTCCTAATTCACATGCTAAGGTACAATGCACTAAGACTACTAATGTGACTAAGGTTCAACATGTTGTGAAGCAAAACAAACCAAAAACGTCGCCTAGATGGATACCATCTGGTAGAATGTTTAAGGATGTTGGACTTAGGTGGATACCTACTGGAAAGCTGCTTACTGATGGAAAAATCAAGGTTGACTGTGAAATCCCAAAGGGTTTGGATACTAATGTCACTAACCAATATATATGCAATCAAGCTTGTAATGTTAGTGCAGGTACTCCTTACTCAGTTGCAGATACTTCGATCCTTCAATACATGGACTGGCTTAAAGTATGGATAACAAATGGATTGATATCTCATAACTCACGGGTCCATGTAACTCAACCTTGATATTTAAATCGGCAATGACGTCTGTTCACATCAGTTCAGGCCTCGTTCTTCATCACTATGGCGTCTGCAGATAACACTTCAGGCCCCGTTCCTCAAAGAAAAGAAAGGTGTACACTTCAGTGCGCTTTATCTTCAAAAGAAGAGAAATCTTCATGTGTATGGCCATTCTCATCGACATTCATCATCAACCAGCTTCATGTTTTTCCACGCTCTTTCAACCCTCAAGTGGATCTACGTTCATTGGTGTATATTCTTATTCACTTGTTCAAATAAAAAATGGCAAATTCGGATGCAATTTTTGAGGGGGAGAAGAGTGCATATAATACATGTTGATGGATGCTTGAATTATGGTCATATGACTCTCCTTCAACGCCTAATGCCTCACTTACTAAGGATAACTGGGATTCATTGTTTGGGATTCATTGTTTCATGATATGTTTGATGAGTACTTCCAACCTCCAATGAATGTTGATCATCTAGTTTCTGAAGCTCATGCTCCGGTTCCTACTGACTCAACTGGTTCACCATCTAAGAAGTACTTCTCGAAATCCTCAAGAAACATTACCTCCAGTTATTTTGCAAGGCGTTGATAATGACTATCATGATATTGTAGATGCACTATTGAATAATGATCCGCTCTTTGGTATTCCTTTGCCAAATCTTCACGGATTATTGTTCATGAATAATGATCCACTCTTTGGTATTCCTTTGCCAAATCTTTACAGATTATTGTTCCTCTCATTGTGCACGCTATAAATCAACCACATGACCATTAAGGAAAATGACTACCTCATCTGCTCGAAGACATTATTGGTGAATCTTCCAGATCAGTCTCTACATGTATACCTTTAGGAAGAATGCATTGATGTTGAGGAATCATTTGTTCCGGTTCATTCATTGGGTCAATGTACATCCGATTGTATGTTTATTCACGTGTTGGGCATTTGACATAAGTTGATTCCTTCAGAGTTAATCATGTATCACTTATTTGAGATTGAAGTTGACTTTCTACAAAGGCGTGTTCTTATTTGATAACTTTCTCGGGCTTAAGAATTTGAGTTGAAGACTTGGTTTATCTAGTTACCAGCATACGGGGTGGATGGTTGAAGACCTGGTTAACTATCACTATTAGGAGTTACGTTGCTTTACTCAGTGTCACATGCGGATGACGATGTGGATAATCTCAAGAGGTGTTAATGTCTCATACTTTGTTTGAGTAGTGAGTACTTAGAGATTTGCTAGAAGCATAGATTCTCGACATCGTTCTTCCATCATTAAGTGCAAGCTTAAGATACAAATGCGGGGAATTCGACTTCAGTTTCAAGTTTGGTATATCAGGTTTTCTTCAACAGTGGTCACTTTAAATTGTCTACGTATGGGTTGATAAAGATAGTCAGAGAGAGTTTCTATAACAGTTGATTCTCACAGGATTCATTTGGGCTATTTGAGTTCTTCTCACAAGATTTCAAGTTTATGGGTATATTATGTTTTGCTGATTTTGAGGTATCAAAACCAGCAAGGGGGAAGGAGACATATATCTAAAAGCACAACGAGTACACATGATGAAATTAACACTTCTACCTGATTGAAGTTATCCCGGAAAGACAATGGTCATAACCGTAGAGAAACTCAGTGTTTAACTCGTAGCCTTTGGTGTATTATTCCAACTATTTGGGGGAAGGATATATTATTCCAACTATTTGGGGGAAGGATGTATTATTCCAACTATTTAGGGGAAATGGTCTCTGGAGACTTTTGGTATGTGTTACTTCAGCGTTCAGTTGGAAGAAATGTGAGAAGAATATTTGGTAGGTGAGATGATATTGCTTATCGACATCTTCTATATGATTTATGATAAAGTGCTTCCGGTTAGTGCTTTATGTACACAATGTTATGATGATTCCAATGAGATCGCAACCATCAGGGGAGAGATATGTGTACATCAAGGTCGCACAACATATTTACATGATCGAGCTTAATCAGTTATTCCGGAGTTGACATCCGCAGAGAAGATCAGTGATTCAACCAGTTATTGTGATGTCATTGTCTCTTCTCTTGTTGGGTACATGTGTACGTTATGGGCTGATTGGTTATATGTTAGATAACTGGAATGCATTTGGTGAAATGAAGGTGTTGATATATTGTTCTCTTGAATTGACAACTGCTCAAACTCAAAGAGTCATGTGTACATCGGGGACGCACAACAAGTTCATGTGATCGGGCTTAATCATTTATTTTGGATTTAATAACCACAGAAATGATCCGTGTTAACTTGTTACTTCGGTGTTATCGTCTTCTTCGGGTTCTTGAGCTTCATACAATTAGACTATTTGCTTCACTTCTTCTTCTTGGGGGAAATGGTCTTTTTACGTGGAGTGTCGGTTTGGGGGGAAGCTACCAAAGATTCACTTTTTGAAGGCTCAAGTTCTTGCGACCATTCAAGAGCCTCGAATGCTTTGGTGGTGAAAGTTTAAGAGATGATGACTTCTATCTTCTACAAAGTGCTGAACGATTTCCTTATCTCAGTACTCGTTTCATCATCTTCTTAAACTATTTCTCTATAAGTTGTAAATATTTTTCAAAAAGCAAAATACAAAAATATAAAAGCAACAAAAACAAAATAGAAAAATATAAAATCAACAAAAGCCCATAAAAATTAGAAAATTGAAAAATACCAAAAATATGTTTTCTCAAGACATGTCTTCTGGTATCGATAACATCTACGGTCTTAGAAATGTCATTCAATAATGGCACGGGACTTTAGATGAAGTTCGAGCAGGAGGTGTAAATATTTCTTTATAAACATGTCTCCTAAATGGCTTACAGTTATTTCAGACTGTAACCCGCGCTTCAAAAATGGCTTGCAGTTACTTCTGACTGTAACCCTTGCTTAAACCATGGCTTGCAGTTATTTCAGACTGTAACCCGTGCTTAAAACAATGGTTTGTTATTATTTCTGATAGCAACCCGCTCTTCAAGGAAGGAAAGTGCTGCGCTATACCAATTTCTAAAAATTTCGTGCACTTATCCTAAAACAAAATGAGGAAAGTATATCGAAGGACTGCTGTTCCTACACAAATGTTTTTCCATCTAAAATTCTTCAGAAAAATATTTGTTGTTTTTCTAAAATGGTGGTAAATGTGTTGCTTGAAAATCAATCAGATTCAGTTTTTTCGAAAACAAATGAAAACTCAATCAATGACTTCAGCGCTTTTAAATTTTTCAGAAAATGAGTCATTGATTAAGGGGGAGAATGTTTTTCAAATTTATATCATCTATCGGACTTATCTAATTATCCTAAATGCTTAACTGAAAAATGATGTTAACCTACGTTGAAGGACTAGGTGCCTAGGATATGATTGTTAGGATTAGATTATTAGAGTTTGATAAACACATTATTCCCATGCTTTACATGATCTGATTGATAATGTTGAATTGACTTTTATTAGTCTATTGTTGTTTGGGTGATGTCGACCACCATATATCTGTATGTGTGTTCACTAACTTATGCAGGTATACTGGCATATAAGAATGTTCCCGATCCGGATCCCACAAATGAAGATGATTGGATGCCGAATGGAAAGGGTAACTATATCTTGGGTTGAAAAATGAAGAAACGGAGCTTAATTTGACTTCTATGGAGAGTTGGCATGAAATGCAAAGCAAGAGGTCTCACTGCATCATCAGATGGTTTTCTTCATCATCAAATGAAGAAACGGAGCTTAATTGGACCTCTATGAAGAGTTGGCATGACAAATGCAACGTCAGAAGTCTCACTGCATCAGCAGACGGTTTTCTTCCTGCCCTACATCAACAACAGAAGCTTCTCAACCATCTAACGTATCTTTGTGCAGGACAAGTAGTGAATAATACCATTTTTTCAAAATAGTTGATAAATTTGTTTTGAAAATGGAAAAATATTGTTTTGAAAATAAATTGGACTAAATTTTGAAAATCACCGGACTATATTTTTTCAAAACTTAAGTCACTCAATCAATGACTACAGTCATTGATTGAGGGGGAGAGTGATTTATATTAAAATATTTTCAAACGATATTTCTTCACAAAAGTTCCGATTTGTACGAAATAAAGTGGTGATCTAAAGATTTAATGTTATGTCATGGTATGATTTTCTTTTGAATCAAGGTCTTTCAAAATAAAATTTTTTCTGTTCTTGTTTGATTGTGAAATTGTTTTATTTTACCTAAAAGATCTCTTAAAACAATCATACCTGACATTAACAATCTTTAATGTCTTAAAATGGTCCTTATCTGTCATTTTTCAAAATCAAATCTTGCCACGTCTTTCCCCAAAATTTTCTAAATGATTTAAATCAATTGGGATCACAAATCTCAATTGGTATGAAATTTTTGATCGGTGGAGAGATCTTGATTTAAATCTCAAATCTGTTTTAATGGATTTGGTTTTAGTCCTTCAAAGGCACTCCTGCCTCCATGTGCCAAACGATTTCAATATACATAATGCACATGTTGAGGGGGAGCATTTATCCAAAAACTAGATGAGTTTTTAAATCAGACACATTTTCTCACATGTTTACTAAACCTTATTAAATCACTTGGGATCCAAAATCTCAAAGGGTTTGATATTTTTGATCGGGGGAGAATTTGTGATTTAATAAGAAATATGATAAATGATGATCGATTTGATTCAAAAGTGCAGGCTGCTCTCTGATATGTGTCTAAAAACACATATATTTTACCTTGTTTAAACCCACAAAAACAGCCAAAAACACACAAATGACTATATAAATGTTACAAATATCATGAAAATGTGTTTTTATGTGTTACAAGTGCAAAAGGATTGAAAACTGATGAAAAACAACAAAGTTTACAAAATTGGCAGTTTTAGTCCCTGAACTTTCACAGATTGTCAGAAATGGTCCCTGGATAAAATATTTTGAAGAAAAATCAACAATAGTCCCCCAGGAATCATGAAATGACAAATTTTACCCTTGAAGTTCAAGTTTGCAAAAATGGCAAGTTTAGTCCCTCAACTTTGAAAAGTGTCAAATATAGTCCTTGGGTATTTAAAAAATGGAAACTTATCAAATTATACCCTTGTGCTATTCACATGTTACAATTTAAGCCCTTGGAAAAACACATATATTTTACCTTGTTTAAACCCACAAAAACAGCCAAAAACACACAAATGACTATATAAATGTTACAAATATCATGAAAATGTGTTTTTATGTGTTACAAATGCAAAAGGATTGAAAACTGATGAAAAACAACAAAGTTTACAAAATTGGCAGTTTTAGTCCCTGAACTTTCACAGATTGTCAGAAATGGTCCCTGGATAAAATATTTTGAAGAAAAATCAACAATAGTCCCCCAGGAATCATGAAATGACAAATTTTACCCTTGAAGTTCAAGTTTGCAAAAATGGCAAGTTTAGTCCCTCAACTTTGAAAAGTGTCAAATATAGTCCTTGGGTATTTAAAAAATGGAAACTTATCAAATTATACCCTTGTGCTATTCACATGTTACAATTTAAGCCCTTGGAATAACTTTGGGAAAGTTACACTTTCAGTCCTTCATTTTCAGAAAATTACATGAATGGTCCTTGTGTATTAAACTAACCAAACCAGACCTTTTATTAATTCAAACCCAATCCCCAAGCCCAATACCCAGCTGGCCCAAAACTATACCCACGTTTTAAAATATAAAACCCGCCTACTGTTCACCTCCTTCCCTCCCAACACCTGCTACCACTCCATCACCTCCACCTGCTTTCCACCTCACCACCACCTTTCCACCTTATCCCCCCAGCTGGTTAACAACTCCCCTCCACCTCCACAAACACCAAAATCCATTAAATGCAAGATACCTGCTCAAAGACTTTTCCCGCCAAAAATCCACATGGACGATTAAGATGATATCAAGCCTATCCAATGGTGGGATTTAATCAGAGGTCGACAAGGATACTTTTTGGATGTCTATAAAGAAGAAAAAAGGCAGAAGAAATAGGTGTCACATGTTTTTAGACCATTCATAGTGTAAAATTTATTTAATGCTTGTTTCCAGTTTAAATTTAAGTTTGGATTCTCATTTCAAGTTTTTTTTTAAGTAATTTGTTCTTAATTACTTCTGTATTGTACTAATTTTCAAAGTCAATGAAATTCCAAGTTTTTCAAGTTTCCTGTTTAATTCGAATTAAGTTAAAGTGTTAATTAAAAAGCTTATTTACTGTTTGAATAAGCTCATACAAGCTTAATATAGCTTGGTGTGAGCCTATGCTAGTTGAATTCAGTTCTATCCCAAGATTTCATAAAAGTCAATGAAAGTCAACTGCTGGTGATATTGGTTGTGAAATGGTAGATTTGGGTTAATTCTGAGATGGAAATGGGTTAAATTTGGGTTTGAAATGAAGTAGTTAGTTCTGGTATAAGCTGCATAATAGCTGGACAAGCTGTGAGTTTTAAATCCCTTTTCCATTTTACTTTTTTAGAATCTGCATAATTAGTTTCCTTCTTATCTGTTAGCTGATATTGTTGTGACTGCATTCATTAGCTCTCTTATAATTGTTAGATCATAGTTATAGGCTGTTATTGAGTTGGATTCAGTAATTGTTAGTTTAAAGTTGCAACATTAGTATAATAAGGATTGTTTGGATAATAAGAGAAATCTGAAATAAGGCTTAGTTCAGTGGTTAAGTACAGTCTCTAGAGTTTAATTTAGGTACAACACAGTCAATTAGTTCATTAATTTGCACTCTAGAACTCAGAAAGTCAAAATTACTTTGAAACCTGTCTCATTTTCATATCTGCTTGAATCAGTGGTCCATAGCTTGCATATTAGTTGATTAGTAGTTAAGCTAGCTTATTCTAGGATCATTTTATCATTAGACATCAGTTTCAGTCCATTTTATAAGCTCACAATCTCACAAAAGTCAAAATTCTAATTCTGTCAAAATTAGTCAAAAGGAGAAAAAGTCAGTTTTTGCAAATCTTTCTTGATTTTTCATGGATTCATATGAGGTTTAAAGCAAGTGATATTTTGGATTTTACAAGTTCAGTTGGTCTAGTTTAGTAATCTCATTTTTATTGAATTTTATCAAGCTTCTATAAGCTCCAAATAAGCTCCTCAATAAGCCATTTTTGCCCTGTCTCACACTCAGCACACTGAGTGTGAATCAGGCTTTTCTTGCAACCCTGCATAAGCTTCATTTTAGCTTGGTGGTGGCTGAAACTTGGTTTTGTGATACTTCAGTTGGTATTCTTGAGTTCTCCATATCTGTTTTTCCATCTAGCTTATTAGATAAGCTTGTGCTTTAGCTAGAAATTAGGTAGTTGAACTAGTTTTGAAATAATCAAATTAAGCTCATGTGCCTGTAGCTTGTAATCTGGTGGTGTAGGATAACTGCAGTAAGTTGATTTCACCTAGTTTTAGTTTATTTCAAATATTGGTAGCTTCTGGTACACTCAATTAGCTTATAGCTTATTTGCTTAATAGCTTTTAATCTCAGTTTGCTTAGCAGTAGCTTATCCTGTGTTCACATCTAGTTTTTGTTAATTTACCTAGCATCATAATAATATTTTAGAATTGTCCTGAATTTTTCATAATTTTTCATAACTGTTTGCTATTTTTCTTATTTTAAATTAGTTTTTAAGACTTTTTAATTAGCTTTTATTACAAATAAATCAGAAAAAGTTTAAAAAAATATGTTTTTAATTTTCCTAGATTAAGATAAATATAAAAAGCCAAAAAAATATTTTTCCATAATTTTCTTAGTTTAAATAGTATTTTCTAGCATTTTAATTAGTTTTAAATAGTTTTTAATTAATAATAAATACATAAAAAGTATAAAAAATATATTTTCAGTTTTAAAATAAGTTTTATCATATTTTAGATTTTTCTAAGTCATAATTTCACTTTTCTAGCTTTATTTCATATTTTCTTATATTTTAGAGTATTATTAAATAGTTAAAAATAGTTTTTAATTAATAATAATTAAATAAATAGTTATAAAAATAATTTTCTTTTTCAAATAATTTTCTAGTATAATTAGGATTGTAAAAATGTATTTTTCATATCCGTAGGTATTTTCCTTCTTTATTTTCACGTTTTATTTCATACGTTACATAGTTTTTAATTTAAACGTAAGTTTTAGATTATAAACGTTAATCAATTTTAAAAATAGTGATAGCGTTTATTTAATATAATTTATCAATTTAATTTTCTTTAATTTGCATTTAAGCCCCTGTAATTTACAAACTTTCTCTTTAGGTATAATTATTCCAAATTCACAAACCTTTTCCCATTCAATATCACTCGATCACAGATTCGTCTTACTACAGATTTCACACCTCGTTGGGACTTAACGACCCGGGGATACACTATACTCCTCTGTTCTTAATTGTATTGGTTTTAGACAGTTTGAATTTTATTACGGTTGACCATTCACAAGTGGTTAGCTTGTGTGATAAAACCTGACTGTCTGGAGCGAATCAAATTTTGGCGCCGCTGCCGGGGAGGTGTGCTGCGTACTACGGATTTGAAGCATCAGTGTTGTTGAATATACACCCATTGTATATTTACCATCTTTGTCCATATTTCCTTATTTTCATATAAAACCAAAATTATCGTGAAGTTAATTCGTTTGACTAATCAATTACCAAAAATATTTTCATTCTTTGTTTTTACAACATGTTTTTCAAAAATCCAAAAATATCCATCTTTACCCTCTTACCCTTTTGATTCTTCATTTCTTACCCTCTGGAACCATTTGATTCTTTCTATGTCTCATCCTCACCCTCTTGATTGTCAATGGTGCGGTGGTCCTTATAATGGTGGCAATTGCCCCAGTTGTAGCATGGTGGAATCAGGAAACGAGTCTGTCTATAACCAGGATCCCTATTCCTACCATAACACAACTGATTTATTCCATCGGCTACCCACCTTGTGAGACTCAGCAGTTTTCTGTTGTGAGTATCTGTGGTGGTTCACACTACAGTTCTGATTGTCAATCGGGAAACACGCTTGTCTATGAGCAGGTTCCCGATAACAATTATGACTACAACACATATGACTCACAGCCACATCAGTTTTATTGTTGTGAGTATTGTGGAGGTCCTCACTTTAGCTCTGATTGTCAAACAAGGAATCCATTTCCTTGTAAAAATTACGACTCTTCGTATCATGACCAACCTCTACGATTACCAAGTGAATCAGGCACCACCTCAGCCTGAGCCACTTCCTCAAAATCTTCTCCTTGATCTTTTGGACTTAGTGAAAGATTTGAAGGAATGTAAACATTCCCAAGATAATCCAAATGAGAAATCCATGGAAGAATTGTTAGCCGAAGAGCGGGCTGCTAAATTAAATTCCCAAATTGCCTTTGAAAAATCTATTAGGGAATCAATTGCAAAACAAAAAGCAGCCAAATCTAGCTCTCGATTCCGTTTCATTCCTGATGACTGATATGTGCTTAAACACATATCTTTTGTTTATCAAAACTGACCCAAAACAACCAAGAAAGAGCCGTTTATTGCTTATATCTGTTGTTTTCTTGAGTTTGTGCTTGTGCAGGTACGGATATGTAAAAACAAACAAAAAGGAACCAAATCAGACGTAAATACGAGCACGAGAGATCAAGAGAGCTTAAGCTGAGCCGGAAGATAAAAATTGTGCATTTATGAAGATTTTATTCTCCGAGGATGATTTTTGAAGTTTTTAATCAAGTTTGAAGAATTGGCAAAAATGGCCCCTCAACTTTGAGTTTTTGGCAGAATTGACCCTTCAAGATTCAGAATTTACAAATTTCACCCTTGGATTATTTGTGAATGACAAGTGTAGCCCTTGAAAGAGATTTTCAGATTTACAAGATTGGTCCTTGGAATTTCAGATTATACACTAATGGCCCTTATGCTATACCATGGGTCCAATATATATCCTAAATCCAATCCAAAAACCCGGCCCAACATTTAATATCAAAGTCCAAGCCCAAGCACTAAATACCCGGTCCAACACCCCAACCCAATATCCGGATCCCATCCTTAACCCGGTTCCCACTTAACCCGACTCAAACAATATTAAACAATCCCAAACGCGCCCTACAGTACCCCTTCTTCCCCAAAACCAAACGCGCCTTTTTACCCGTTTACCCCATTTTCACCATTTACCATGAACCTAATCCTATTACCTCGTACTAAGCATCTCTGAAGATCTTCTAGAAGACTGACATGTCAGATAAGACTGCCCATGTGGCCATTTGAAGCTCTCCTATTGGCCGATACACCTCACCATGTGAATTGAAGAGTTGTGATTGGAGGAAGTGAATCAGAGGCTGATGTGTGGCTAGAAATTGAGTCTCTAGGCTCTTCCAAGAAGAATCCCAAGCTCTTGAAGGCTATAAAAAGGACCCTTGAGCTCACATTAAAGTCGTGCAATTCCTTAGTTTTCATTTAGCTTATTGTTTCTTGTATTTCAGTAGTTTATAAAATGTTTTCTTAAAGTTTTCATTGTAATCTCAATTCCTTGTAATCCTTTTTCAGTTTTAATCAAAGTTCCAAGTTTTTAAATTTAATCTTGCATTTCTTATTTTAAGTAATCAATAAGCTATTTTGAATAATGGAATAAGCTCATTTCAGCTTGATATAGCTTTAGTGAGCTTATATTGTGCCTTCACTATCTCATTTCAATCAATTCACAACAAAAGCTTCTTGGTCAACGAAAGTCAACTGGTGATTATACTTGGTTCAGAAATGGAAATGGGTTGAAATGATGCTGAGTTGGGTCTGATTTAGTGTTGGGTATGGGATTTGGTTGATTTGTACTGTTACTCTTCCAATTTAAAATTTGGATATTAAGTGAGTTTATTTTCTAAAACTGTTTCATAACTGTCATGGATTTGATCTTGTTTGTTTGTGTTTAGCACTTTGTTAGAGCTTTAGGATCTTAGTTTACTGCTTATTTCATTGTCTGCATAAGTAGTATAGGATTAGATTGCTTAATTTGTTTGTTAGATTCATTAAGGGACTGTTTGGATCAGTGGATAAAACTGAGTTTAAGGCTATCTTGGTATAAGATTTCTATTGCATTAGTCTCTGATAGTACTAGTAAATTCATTTCAACCAAATTTTACATCAGTCTTTTTACAAAAGTCAAAATCACAAGTTATCTGATCTCATGTGCACATTTGTTGAAATCAGTTGCTTAAATCTAGCATAGATGTGTATAATTTGATAAGTGAGCTTGCATTGTTTTTATTTCATCATATTATATCATTTTCAGTTCAACATTTGATCTTAAATCTCATATAAGTCAACATTCATCACTGTTTTCAAAAGTCAAAACCATGGCAAAACCTGTTTTTCTCAGATATTGCAGCCTCTGCACAAGGTTCAATACAGCTTATTAGGGTCTCAAATTTGGTCCAGTTGTAGTTTGCTAGGTGGACTTGAGTTCCACATATCTGTTTTTCACTTAAGCTTTTCTGATAAGCCTGTGGATAAGCTCAAACAGGAGGGTCAGAACCTGTTTGGGAAGAAACAATAAGTTAGCTTAATCTTGGTAAATCTCTGATTTGAGGTTAGGAGTAGCTGGATTTAGCTGATATTAGCTTATTTTAGTATAATATAGCTTCTGTAGAAGTTTGGTGGCTTTTAGTGCTTATTTGCTTATTTTCAATAGCTTATTCATAGTCAGTTTACACTACAGCCCTCATATCTCACACATAAGCTTATGATTTCTTATTTTTCATAGATTTAGATTAATATTTTAGAATTTTCCTGAGTTTTTCATAATTTTTGGTCAGTGTTTGCTATTTTTCTCAATTTAAAATAGTTTTTAGTCACTTTTAAATAGCTTTTATTGCAAATAATTAAGAAAAAGTTCAAAAAAATAATTTTTCCATTTTCCCAGTTTAAGAAAAATATAAAAAGCATAAAAAATATTTTTCCTTATTTTTCCCCTTTTATTTGGTATTTTTCACAATTTAAATTAGATTTAAATAGTTTTAAATTAGTAGAAAATAGAAAAATAACCATAAAAATAAAAAAATTAGTTTTGAAAATTCTCTTAGGTTATTTTAGATTTTATAAAAATAGTTTCACATTTTTCTCCTTAATTTTCATAATTTTTAGTATTTTAATTTAGATTTAAAAGTTAAAAATTAGTTTTTAATTTTAATAAAATCCAGAAAAATCCAAAAAAAATAGTTTTAATTCATAAATAGTTTTCACCTTGAATTTCTAGAGTAAAAGTAATTTTAGGCTTTTTTAGGATATAATTTAGACGTAGTTGCATTTTAATTACGTTTCGTTAATTCCGTTTTAGTTAATTTCGCACTTAGGATTTCCCGTAGAATAGATTCCCTTAATTACTTTCCCCATTCCCGTAGTTTAATAAAATCAAAATATCACAAATCAAAACATCGAGCATTAAATTCCAAACCAATAACGATGTTGGCAATTCACGCCTCGTTGGGAAACGATTCGGGTTGACTAATCCGATTCAACGATCACACACGGGATTTGGTTTAATATTCTTTTTCCTAAAGGAATTTTGAATCTATCTTCGTGATTATTTTTGATATCGATATTGAGGTTTTATCCGTACACACATACCCTTAAGCCTTCATTATCAGCGAATCAGTGTCTGAACTGTTTTAAGTTTCTTACGGTTAGTCATTCACAAGTGGCTAGCTTGTGTGAGATAACTTGACGGTTTGGCATCTTGGCATTGTCTGCAAAATCAAATTTTGGCGCCGCTGCCGGGGAGGTTGTGTCACGACAAAATCGTTTGAGGTTTGACGATTAGTGACTCGAGATCCTTCATTCGTGAAGTTACTATTTTTCTATAAATTAAAAAAGTAAAAAAATATTTTCCTTTTTCTTTTGTATATATATATATCATATTAAAAATACAAAAAGATTTTCTCTTGTGTTTTTGCTAATAAATAAAAGACATCAATTATATAACATTCTCAACGGAGGTGTTATCATTAGTAAGTTCTCGAACTAAAGATCAAAAACTTGCCTTTGTGTCGCTTGTGAATTTATTTATCTTTATCGGATAAACAAACTGTGTGGTGGGTATAAGGACGGCTTGACATTAAATTGCGGCGTAAAAAGCGGGTTTTTAATAAGCTTCGCTGACCTAAAAGCTTCTCCGCCAATGCGTTTGTCTTATAGAGGTGATTTATTCACTTGGGATTATTGGTTAAGTTCACTGTGTTTTCAAATACCGCTCTCTTTTAATTGCCTTGGTTTTTGAAAGTGCATGCGCACTCGTTCTAATAACTACTGACCGATATGAAGCCGCTACAATTCCGGAAGCGAAATAGCGTGCTCCATTAGTCGAACCCGAGATTCGAACTAATCCGACTCCGCCCATTGTCGAAATGGCGGAGGACAACCGATCCATGCTAGAGCAACTCCAAGCACCCACCGAGGGTTATGGAGAAGCCATCGTAGTTCCGGCAATCGTTGCCGATAACTTTGAGCTTAAACACGGATTGATAAATTTGGTTTCGTCAAGCCAATTTTACGGATTTGAGAGGGACGATCCTCACTCTCATATCCGACGATTCAACAAGCTCATGTCTACGATCAAGTACGTAACGTTCGAAAGAGGCTATCAAGCTTCTACTCTTCCCATTTTCACTTGAGGGGCGCCGGATTTGGCTCGAGAAACTACCCCCTCGATCGATAAACACATGGGAGAATTTAGTGTCAAAATTCGTGAACGAATTCTTCCCACCGTCTAAAACAACAAGCTTAAAAATGAAATAACAAAATTCACACAAAGATTTGATGAATCATTTAGTGAGGCATGGGACCGATTCAAAGATTTGCTTAGGCAATGTCCCCATCATGGTTTTACGGAATTACACCAACTTGATACGTTTTATAACGGTTTGAATGAGACTGATCAAGACTCTCTCAATGCCGCCGCTGGTGGTAATTTGTTGACCCGATCAACGAGAGATGCCTTGTTGATTATTGAGAACAAATCTAAAGTTCGTACTTCACGTAGCAAATCGGTTCGCTTTCGAGTGAATGTTACACCATCGTCCTCGTCTTACGAAAATACGTCTAGCACCGATGCTAAGATTGATAAGCTTACAGATATGATTCAGGCTTTGGTTAAGATTAAGACCGCTAAGGTTAATTCTTCTCCACCCGCTCAAGTCAAAGCGGTGGAAACGACTTGTACTACTTGTGGTGGCCCGCATGCCTACTACAATTGTACCGCCACCGATGGTAATCTTTTCGATGCTAATGCCGTAACCGGAGGTAACCAATACCGTCCTCAAGTTGAACCGAACCCTCGAGTTAGTAATCAAATGGTACCTCCGGGATTTTCTCAATCGAACAATCAGACTCGTTTTAATCAGAATCAAGTTCGTGGATCAAATGTTCAAAACCAATTCAAAGCCCCACCAAATCAATACCCGAATCAAGGGGTCAATTACAATCAAGGATATCAAGCTTCAAGCTATCAAGCTCCACCTTTGGCCTCTAATGAATTCTCATTACGTTCGAACAATAATGCTACCATCCAAACCATGAGAACCCGGATTTCAAGTTTGAGAACGAGTTTCAATCTTCGATAACTAGACAAAGCAATGAGTTTAGGAACGAAATTCGACTTCAGAACAACAAGATGGATGCTTCGCAAAATAAACTTGAGAATATGTTGAATCTTTGTTTTGTGCCAAATGAGTCAACCCTCGGGTTTCGGTTCTCTCCCAAGTAACACAATTCCAAACCCGAAGGGAGAAATGAAATCCGTAACCATTCGAGATGATGGGCCCTCGATGACTACTTCTTCTCCGGTGAGGAATGTAGCACGAGAGACCGAGGTGACAAAGGACCGGTAATTCCTCTTGATAATGGAAAAGCCAAATACGTCCAACCTCACGGTTGCCCAAGTTCCTTCTATATCTGTCATAATGCCGAGTTCTAACCTTACACCGTGCAAATCTGTTCAATCACGATTCGACAAAATGAAAGTTGTTTCCAGAACGAAGTTCAAACTTACGACTGATATGATTAAAGCTGCTGAAAAGATTTATGAAGAGAAATTGGAACAAATTTCAAAGATTTCACTTGAGCCTACACCGTCTAATTCTTCCTCGAACCAAGCTCCCGAGAATCTTGGTGATCCGGGAAATTTCTCCTTCCTTGCTCCTTAAATGATATTAAGGAATGTAATGCCCTAACCGATTCAGGTGTAAGCATAAGTCTCATGCCTCTTGCGATATATCATGAGCTTGGATTGAAGACTCTTATACCGACTCGTATGACTATCGAATTAGCTAATCGCACAATTGCTCACACGGTTGGCATAGTCAACGATGTTATGGTACGAGTGGATAAATTCCATTTTCCCGTGGATTTCACCGTAGTTGATATAGAGGTCGATGCCCGAGTCCCTCTCACTTTAGGAAGACCATTCTTGAGAACAGCGAAAGTCATTGTGGATCAATACCAAGGAACGTTAACGATCAGAAAAGGAAATGAAAAAATAGTGTTCTATCTGAAAAACGTCAAAACCTCCACCTGATGATCATTCGATTCATAGCATCGGTGTGATTGATTTTTCTCAAGAAAGTGGTGATCCCATTTTACCATATGATCCGAATGATGTGAAGAACATTGAGCCTAAAACGTCTCGAATTGATCTTTCAAGGTTTACGATCAAGAGTATGTCGACAATACAAGCTGAACGGAAAAAGAAACAAGAAAAGGAGTCTACAACGGTAGTGGTGGAAACTGCTAGCTCTAAGAGCACACCACTTGTCCCACCTCCGATTTCTGAAATCATGGAACCTTCTTTTAAGACATCTTTCGATCCAGAATCTTTCAAAACGACATTCACGAATCCCTCGTTTGAATTCAATTCTGAATATACTCAAATTTTTGAAAATCAACTCTTTGACGAAGAAAGTGAGAATTTCACCGATGAACTTGCTCTTACCGACTCGATTTTCTTTGAGGATGAAGAAGAATACAATGATCCGTTTTTTCCAAAGAATGATAAGGAAGTAAAGTTGTCGACAGATGAACTTGTTAATCCTGAGGTCCAATATTTTTTAGCCGAGAGTGATTCCTCTCTTCGTGAGGATTTTCATGAAGATGATATATTGATCTCCTTCCTCTCCGAAGACAAGATTTTCAACCCCGGGATACGCGTTGATGAGTTTTATGCTAAAAATGTCATTCGAGATAAGGATCTTCTCTTGGATGCCTTTGTTGATGAACCTTTGAGTCACACCTTTCTATACCATGAGCTCCCGACTTCTTTGGAGTTTTCTTTTATCGATCCTTCATCCCTTCGTCCGCCCGCAAAACCGTCGGATGATGGATCGATCTTTCATATGCCTTATGTGAGTTTGGGAGGAGTCATTCCTTATGTGCTTGAGCCCGACATTTTCTTTCCCTCCCAACCCACCCAGTCTCATTCTTCCGGGAATGAGGACACCGTTTTTGACCCTGGTATCTCTACCATTTTCTTCCCCAAGGATAAATGAATTCGGGGATCGAGTCAGGCTAGCGACTTCGGTAACCAAAAACGATAGCGCTTGTGGGAGGCACCCCATGCTTATCTCTATCTTCTTTCTATTTTCTAATAAGTGACGCGAAGGGGTTAGCCTCTTCGATTTCTCGTGTTTGGTTGTTTGTGATGTTGTGTAGGATTTTCCGATATGAAGACTCTCGTGCTCGAAGTTTGTCTTTTCTCTACTCGAGTTTCATGATCGTTGCTGATGTAAATCCGATATCCGAAATCTTATCGACTAACGTTTATCTTTGAGCACACTTAATAAACGGCTTTTAGATTTTCGTTGATGCCCTTGTTTTTAAACATTGAGGACAATGTTTCGTTCTAGTCTGGGGTAGGGTAATCTTCGATTTGATTTGACCGCACTTGCTTGTTTTTTTGTCGTGTACTCTCGCAACCCCGTTTTTCCTTAGAAAATGAAAAATTGTGCAAAAATGATAAAATTTTAAAATTTTTGAAGCTTTTGTTAAGTCTTTTTGATTGAAAAGTTGGCTAGTCTCTTAGACAAGAAGCTATAAAATGCGAATTCTAGCTCACAAGGCCAAGAGTTTGCAAGTTTCCCTGAGTGACTTTAAATATGCATAACTTGATTTCATTAGACGAAGCATTTGCTAAGTTTATATATGTTTTGACACCTTGTTGACTTTTCGCTGGTGAGAGTAGGAATAGAATTCTGACTTGACCGGCGTGTTGAGCCCTAGCTTGTTCCCTTAACCATAGATAATCTAAAAATTATCGGCTAAGCATCCGCGGATCTCATTATTTGGGATTTTAAATTTGCGGAGATCGAGGAATGATAGAGTTACTTATGAGTTTAGATGCTAAGCGTGGAGTAGTTGGTTCTCTTTAGAGCCCATCGAAGGTACTTATGGCTTTTTGTTCCCACAAAATTGTTTCACCCCATATTTGTTAAATAATAATTAGAGATATTGAGTTTTTGGCGATAGTTAGTTCTTTGTCTTCTTTAGAGAATCTTTGCCCATGAGAGTTGGGTACACATCGAGGTACTGTCAGTGTTGCGGTGTAATAGACAACTGATTCCTGATAGTTTGCTGCTATTGTTTCTATTGTTATAAAAGCCGTAGGGTTTGGAGTTTGGCACAAACATTAACATGAAATAAAGCCCAAATGTTTTAAAGTTGAAAAATCCAACGCTATAAAAGTTGTCTTAGACTTCTATAAAAGGCAGAGGAAAATCCAAAGTCATAATAAGACTTCTGATAAAGCAGTAATCCCGTTGAGTTAGTAGTTTAAAAGACCAAGGGCCTGAATTGCAAAAATGCAAATGTGGTGAAATAGTGTTAAGCCAAACTTCGGATCCGGGAGATGTCTAAATAAAGCTTCTGTCTCTGGACTCGTAGATGAGTTGTCTCGGTCGCCATAAAAAAGATATTCTCCCTAAATCGTGTAAAATTAGGACCTTGATGTGGACCTCATTCTTGTGTGCAATGGTTTTCGAGGGAAGGTGGACAACTAATTAGCGACTTAGCTTCATATCTTTATCATAATAAAAGTTATCAAAACGAGGATTTGAAGAAATTCATTTCTCACAAAAAATAAAAAAATCTAGAGGAAAATAGGAAAATGGGAGCAAAAGGTATTTACACAAGTAACTTCCATGGGTAGTGTTAGCATCTAGAGTCGTTTGTAACAATGATTTCGATTTTACGCTTAGTTTGGGACTTGTGAAAAATCAGGGACGATGTATTCTATCCGTATGGTCACTTCACGCTGTGTTGTGTTTCTTACTCCGTGATCCTAAAGTGTTGATTGAAAAATGTTGGAGTTATTGATCGACATGAAAGTTTAACAAACCGTCACTCATAACCGGAATGTGCTTAATCATAATATCTATATGTGAATTAAAAGGTAAACGGGGCATTTTTAGAATTAAGGCTTTCTTAATCTCTTTTGAGGAATCTTTGCTACTTCTTCATAGGTTTAGTAGAAAGAGATTGAAATCCTTGGTTTTAGAAGCGTGAGTTGATTGCATTGCGTGGGGACACGACAATGGTCTCGTCTGGGGTATTTTGATATGTGCTTAAACACATATCTTTTGTTTATCAAAACTGACCCAAAACAACCAAGAAATAGCCGTTTATTGCTTATATCTGTTGTTTTCTTGAGTTTGTGCTTGTGCAGGTACGGATATGTAAAAACACACAAAAAGGAACCAAATCAGACGTAAATACGAGCACGAGAGATCAAGAGAGCTTAAGCTGAGCCGGAAGATAAAAATTGTGCATTTATGAAGATTTTATTCTCCGAGGATGATTTTTGAAGTTTTTAATCAAGTTTGAAGAATTGGCAAAAATGGCCCCTCAACTTTGAGTTTTTGGCAGAATTGACCCTTCAAGATTCAGAATTTACAAATTTCACCCTTGGATTATTTGTGAATGACAAGTGTAGCCCTTGAAAGAGATTTTCAGATTTACAAGATTGGTCCTTGGAATTTCAGATTATACACTAATGGCCCTTATGCTATACCATGGGTCCAATATATATCCTAAATCCAATCCAAAAACCCGGCCCAACATTTAATATCAAAGTCCAAGCCCAAGCACTAAATACCCGGTCCAACACCCCAACCCAATATCCGGATCCCATCCTTAACCCGGTTCCCACTTAACCCGACTCAAACAATATTAAACAATCCCAAACGCCCTACAAGTACCCCTTCTTCCCCAAAACCAAACGCGCCTTTTACCCGTTTACCCCATTTTCACCATTTACCATGAACCTAATCCTATTACCTCGTACTAAGCATCTCTGAAGATCTTCTAGAAGACTGACATGTCAGATAAGACTGCCCATGTGGCCATTTGAAGCTCTCCTATTGGCCGATACACCTCACCATGTGAATTGAAGAGCTGTGATTGGAGGAAGTGAATCAGAGGCTGATGTGTGGCTAGAAATTGAGTCTCTAGGCTCTTCCAAGAAGAATCCCAAGCTCTTGAAGGCTATAAAAGGACCCCTTGAGCTCACATTGAAGTCGTGCAATTCCTTAGTTTTCATTTAGCTTATTGTTTCTTGTATTTCAGTAGTTTATAAAATGTTTTCTTAAAGTTTTCATTTTAATCTCAATTCCTTGTAATCCTTTTTCAGTTTTAATCAAAGTTCCAAGTTTTTAAATTTAATCTTGCATTTCTTATTTTAAGTAATCAATAAGCTATTTTGAATAATGGAATAAGCTCATTTCAGCTTGATATAGCTTTAGTGAGCTTATATTGTGCCTTCACTATCTCATTTCAATCAATACACAACAAAAGCTTCTTGGTCAACGAAAGTCAACTGGTGATTATACTTGGTTCAGAAATGGAAATGGGTTGAAATGATGCTGAGTTGGGTCTGATTCAGTGTTTGATATTGGATTTGGTTGATTTGAATGCTGTTACTCGCCCAATTTAAGCTGGATATTAAGTGAGTTTATTTTCTAAAAACTGTTTCATAACTGTCATGGATTTGATCTTGTTTGTTTGTGTTTAGCACTTTGTTAGAGCTTTAGGATCTTAGTTTACTGCTTATTTCATTGTCTGCATAAGTAGTATAGGATTAGATTGCTTAATTTGTTTGTTAGATTCATTAAGGGACTGTTTGGATCAGTGGATAAAACTGAGTTTAAGGCTATCTTGGTATAAGATTTCTGTTGCATTAGTCTCTGATAGTACTAGTAAAGTCATTTCAACCAAAGTTTACATCAGTCTTTTTACAAAAGTCAAAATCACAAGTTATCTGATCTCATGTGCACATTTGTTGAAATCAGTTGCTTAAATCTAGCATAGAGGTGTATAATTTGATAAGTGAGCTTGCATTGTTTTCATTTCATCATATTATATCATTTTCAGTTCAACATTTGATCTTAAATCTCATATAAGTCAACATTCATCACTGTTTTCAAAAGTCAAAACCATGGCAAAACCTGCTTTTTCTCAGATATTGCGACCTCTGCACAAGGTTCAATGACTTATTAGGGTCTCAAATTTGGTCCAGTTGTAGTTTGCTAGGTGGACTTGAGTTCCACATATCTGTTTTTCACTTAAGCTTTTCTGATAAGCCTGTGGATAAGCTCAAACAGGAGGGTCAGAACCTGTTTGAGAAGAAACAATAAGTTAGCTTAATCTTGGTAGATCTCTGATTTGAGGTTAGGAGTAGCTGGATTTAGCTGATATTAGCTTATTTTAGTATAATATAGCTTCTGTAGAAGTTTGGTGGCTTTTAGTGCTTATTTGCTTATTTTCAATAGCTTATTCATAGTCAGTTTACACTACAGTCCTCATATCTCACACATAAGCTTATGATTTCTTATTTTTCATAGATTTATATTAATATTTTAGAATTTTCCTGAGTTTTTCATAATTTTTGGTCAGTGTTTGCTATTTTTCTCAATTTAAAATAGTTTTTAGTCACTTTTAAATAGCTTTTATTGCAAATAATTAAGAAAAAGTTCCAAAAAATAATTTTTCAATTTTCCCAGTTTAAGAAAAATATAAAAAGCATAAAAAATATTTTTCCTTATTTTTCCCCTTTTATTTGGTATTTTTCACAATTTAAATTAGATTTAAATAGTTTTAAATTAGTAGAAAATAGAACAATAATCAGAAAAATAAAAAAATTAGTTTTGAAAATTCTCTTAGGTTATTTTAGATTTTATAAAAATAGTTTCACATTTTTCTCCTTAATTTTCATAATTTTTAGTATTTTAATTTAGATTTAAAAGTTAAAAATTAGTTTTTAATTTTAATAAAATCCAGAAAAATCCAAAAAAAATAGTTTTAATTCATAAATAGTTTTCACCTTGCATTTCTAGAGTAAAAGTAATTTTAGGCTTTTTTAGGATATAATTTAGACGTAGTTGCATTTTAATTACATTTCGTTAATTCCGTTTTAGTTAATTTCGCACTTAGGATTTCCCGTAGAATAGATTCCCTTAATTACTTTCCCCATTCCCGTAGTTTAATAAAATCAAAATATCACAAATCAAAACATCGAGCATTAAATTCCAAACCAATAACGATGTTGGCAATTCAGCCTCGTTGGGAAGCGATTCGGGTTGACTAATCCGATTCAACGATCACACACGGGATTTGGTTTAATATTCTTTTTCCTAAAGGAATTTTTAATCTATCTTCGTGATTATTTTTTATATCGATATTGAGGTTTTATCCGTACACACATACCCTTAAGCCTTCATTATCAGCGAATCAGTGTCTGAACTGTTTTAAGTTTCTTACGGTTAGTCATTCACAAGTGGCTAGCTTGTGTGAGATAACTTGACGGTTTGGCATCTTGGCATTGTCTACAAAATCAATGACAGTGATGATGAAGATATCCTTGATATTCTACAATTTTATGACGGTTCTTCAAGTTCATCAGTTAAAATTGCTTCCATGAAAAATCAGGGAGAAAAGACTATGATGGAATTACTAGCCGAAGAACAAATGGAAAGTATAAAACATATGTATGCTAGTCCTTCTAAACTCCCCCAGTCTATTGTTATCACACCCGATATTCCCACTCACTCTCTAAACATGGGGATGAGCATCTTGACACTGTTCCTGAAAAGGAATCGGACGAATTCATAAAGTCTAGTGTTGAGAACCTTGTCCCAATTCCAAGAGAGTCACAGGGAATTCTTGATCATGTATGTGATATCCCTCCTCCTCTTGTCTTCCAAAATGATCATATTGAGATGTTCTCCGATTCGATGAGGACTATTCTTTATCTTGTGGAGACATAAGTTATGTGGGGAATTACCTTCCGAGCTTGTCACCTTAGGAGAAGAGAATGATGAAGAAATAATCCAAGACGAAGCTCTTCGTCTTACATTATTGAATGTTAATCTTCTCATTTCTAGAATCGAGGCTTTTAATTAAAAGCCTACTTCATATCCTATCCCCTTTGAGGATAGTGAACTTTTGTTCAATGATTCTATTCCGGATTTGCAAACTTTCCATTTTGATCATATAGGAGAGAAGATTAGTGGTATTACCACTTCTCATTCTCATAATTCTCTCCCCGATTATGAATCATTCACTTTTGAGGAGTTCCCCAGTGAACTCACTCAAATCAATCCCGAATATGAATCATTCGCCTTTGAGGAGTCCTCCTGTGAACTCACTCATATCATATCTCCGCCGGAGTATGATAATTTCTACTTTGATCTAGACGCACCCATAATATGTCTTGATCAAGCAAGCTTAACTGATGAGATTCATGAAACTATGAATTCTCCTATTGAGGATGAAGAGTTAGTCATGATTTTTATCATGATTTTCTTTCTTTTCTTCATATATCGCGTGGCTTCTCCTGTTCTTCACTCCTTCGGGAATGAAGACATTATTTTTGATCCCGACATTTTCATTTATCATTTGTGAGCCGGTTCTATGTATATCTCATCGGTGTGGAACTTTCGCGTACTTCAATGTTTATACAAACATCTTGAATGAAAGTCCGATGGAGATTGTCTCTTCCACTTACTTCCCATGAACAAATTAATTCGGGGTCGAGTCAAGCTAGCGACTCGGTAATCAAAACAGTAGTTAAACATGGGTTTTCACCCGTGTGTACCACCTTTAGTGTGGGGGAGATGCCCCACATGTTGTATATAGATCTAAAAATGAATGAAAATTGTAAATATTAAAAAGAGAATAATTGTTGTGTTTCTACACTTAGCTAGTAATGTTATCTTCTTACGTTCAAGGATTCGGCATAATAGCCGGGACTTTGAATATTGAGGACAATATTCATTTCTAAGTGTGGGGGGGAAATTCTGGCGAATTTGATCATAAATGTACCCTTTTAGTCCCTTTTTCCCCAAAATGGCCAAATTTTAAATTTTTTTAGTGGAAGTACTATGTACTAAACACAACAAATGGTAATCAGTCCACCATGTCTAACACACATAAGGATTGGCTAATCCAGGAGCAAACGGCTCTTGGTAAAGATATCTCAAATCCGTTGACGGCTTGCAATTTGCCCAAAATTGTATGGTGTTCAGCTCACCATATCTTTAATTAGTGAAGAGTTGGCTAGCCCGCAAGTTTATGGCTTGTGGTAAAGGCAGTTGAAAAACCATAATTGGTAAATCGACTCACCAAAGATAATATTGATAATTTATCTAAGAGTTGGCTAGTCCAGAAGCAAACGGCTTCTGGTAAAGACAAATCAAAACCGTTGAAAGCTGATGGTTTGCTCAAAATCATTTGGTTATCATTGTGCCAAGGTTCTTACTTGAACTAAAACAATTGGCTACTCCAAAAGTAATGGCTTTTGGTAAAGAGATGAAATCCATTAAATTTTTATAAAAGATTGCTAGGGACTAGCAATAGTTTAGTGTGGGGGATTTGATATGTGTCTAAAAACACATATATTTTACCTTGTTTAAACCCACAAAAATAGCCAAAAACACACAAATGACTATATAAATGTTACAAATATCATGAAAATGTGTTTTTATGTGTTACAAATGCAAAAGGATTGAAAACTGATGAAAAACAATAAAGTTTACAAAATTGGCGTTTAGTCCCTGAACTTTCACAGATTGTCAGAAATGGTCCTTGGATAAAATATTTTGAAGAAAAATCAACAATAGTCCCCCAGGAATCATGAAATGACAAATTTTACCCTTGAAGTTCAAGTTTGCAAAAATGGCAAGTTTAGTCCCTCAACTTTGAAAAGTGTCAAATATAGTCCTTGGGTATTTAAAAAATGGAAACTTATCAAATTATACCCTTGTGCTATTCACATGTTACAATTTAAGCCCTTGGAATAACTTTGGGAAAGTTACATTTTCAGTCCTTCATTTTCAGAAAATTACATGAATGGTCCTTGTGTATTAAACTAACCAAACCAGACCTTTTATTAATTCAAACCCAATCCCTAAGCCCAATACCCAGCTGGCCCAAAACTATACCCACGTTTTAAAATATAAAACCCGCCTACTGTTCACCTCCTTCCCTCCCAACACCTACTACCACTCCATCACCTCCACCTGCTTTCCACCTCACCACCTCCTTTCCACCTTATCCCCCCAGCTGGTTAACAACTCCCCTCCACCTCCACAAACACCAAAATCCATTAAATGCAAGATACCTGCTCAAAGACTTTTCCCGCCAAAATTCCACATGGACGATTAAGATGATATCAAGCCTATCCAATGGTGGGATTTAATCAGAGGTCGACAAGGAAGCTTTTGGATGCCTATTAAAAGGAAAAGAAGACAGAAGAAATAGGTGTCACATGTTTTTAGACCATTCATAGTGTAAAATTTATTTAATGCTTGTTTCCAGTTTAAATTTAAGTTTGGATTCTCATTTCAAGTTTTTTTTAAGTAATTTGTTCTTAATTACTTCTGTATTGTACTAATTTTCAAAGTCAATGAAATTCCAAGTTTTTCAAGTTTCATGTTTAATTCGAATTAAGTTAAAGTGTTAATTAAAAGCTTATTTCTTGTTTGAATAAGCTCATACAAGCTTAATATAGCTTGGTGTGAGCCTATGCTAGTTGAATTCAGTTCTATCCCAAGATTTCATAAAAGTCAATGAAAGTCAACTGCTGGTGATATTGGTTGTGAAATGGTAGATTTGGGTTAATTCTGAGATGGAAATGGGTTAAATTTGGGTTTGAAATGAAGTAGTTAGTTCTGGTATAAGCTGCATAATAGCTGGACAAGCCGTGAGTTTTAAATCCCTTTTCCATTTTACTTTTTTAGAATCTGCATAATTAGTTTCCTTCTTATCTGTTAGTACGATATTGTTGTGACTGCATTCATTAGCTCTCTTATAATTGTTAGATCATAGTTATAGGCTGTTATTGAGTTGGATTCAGTAATTGTTAGTTTAAAGTTGCAACATTAGTATAATAAGGATTGTTTGGATAATAAGAGAAATCTGAAATAAGGCTTAGTTCAGTGGTTAAGTATAGTCTCTAGAGTTTAATTTAGGTACAACACAGTCAATTAGTTCATTAATTTGCACTCTAGAACTCAGAAAGTCAAAATTACTTTGAAACCTGTCTCATTTTCATATCTGCTTGAATCAGGATCCCATAGCTTGCATATTAGTTGATTAGTAGTTAAGCTAGCTTATTCTAGGATCATTTTATCATTAGACATCAGTTTAGGTCCATTTTATAAGCTCACAATCTCACAAAAGTCAAAATTCTAATTCTGTCAAAATTAGTCAAAAGGAGAAAAAGTCAGTTTTTGCAAATCTTTCTTGATGTTTCATGGATTCATATGAGGTTTAAATCAAGTGATATTTTGGATTTTACAAGTTCAGTTGGTCTAGTTTAGAAATCTCATCTTTGTTGAATTTTCTCAAGCTTCTATAAGCTCCAAATCACTCCTCAATAAGCCATTTTTGCCTGTCTCACACTCGACACACGAGTGTGAATCGGCTTTCTTGCAACTCTGAATAAGCTTCATTTTAGCTTGGTGGTGGCTGAAACTTGGTTTTGTGATACTTCAGTTGGTATTCTTGAGTTCTCCATATCTGTTTTTCCATCTAGCTTATTAGACAAGCTTGTGCTTTAGCTAGAAATTAGGTAGTTGAACTAGTTTTGAAATAATCAAATTAAGCTCATGTGCCTGTAGCTTGTAATCTGGTGGTGTAGGATAACTGCAGTAAGTTGATTTCACCTAGTTTTAGTTTATTTCAAATATTGGTAGCTTCTGGTACACTCAATTAGCTTATAGCTTATTTGCTTAATAGCTTTTAATCTCAGTTTGCTTAGCAGTAGCTTATCCTGTGTTCACATCTAGTTTTTGTTAATTTACCTAGAATCATAATAATATTTTAGAATTGTCCTGAATTTTTCATAATTTTTCATAACTGTTTGCTATTTTTCTTATTTTAAATCAGTTTTTAAGACTTTTTAATTAGCTTTTATTACAAATAAATCAGAAAAAGTTTAAAAAATATGTTTTCAATTTTCCTAGATTAAGATAAATATAAAAAGTCAAAAAAATATTTTCCATAATTTTCTTAGTTTAAATAGTATTTTCTAGCATTTTAATTAGTTTTAAATATTTTTAAATTAATAATAAATACATAAAAAGTTATAAAAATATATTTTCAGTTTTAAAATAAGTTTTATCATATTTTAGATTTTTCTAAGTCATAATTTCACTTTTCTAGCTTTATTTCATATTTTCTTATATTTTAGAGTATTATTAAATAGTTAAAAATAGTTTTTAATTAATAATAATTAAATAAATAGTTATAAAAATAATTTTCTTTTTCCAATAAATTTCTAGTATAATTAGGATTCTAAAAATGTATTTTTTATATCCGTAGGTATTTTCCTTCTTTATTTTCACGTTTTATTTCATACGTTACATAGTTTTTAATTTAAACGTAAGTTTTAGATTATAAACGTTAATCAATTTTAAAAATAGTGATAGCGTTTATTTAATATAATTTATCATTTTAATTTTCTTTAATTTGCATTTAAGCCCCTGTAATTTACAAACTTTCTCTTTAGGTATAATTATTCCAAATTCACAAACCTTTTCCCATTCAATATCACTCGATCACAGATTCGTCTTACTACAGATTTCACACCTCGTTGGGACTTAACGACTCGGGGATACACTATACTCCTCTGTTCTTAATTGTATTGGTTTTAGACAGTTTGAATTTTATTACGGTTGACCATTCACAAGTGGTTAGCTTGTGTGATAAAACCTGATTGTCTGGAGCGAATCACTCTCCCATATGTGCTAAACGCTTTCGAATCTCGAAGCACATATTGAGGGGGAGCATTTCAAAAAGAAAATTAACTTTCAAGGTACAAAGATTTCTATGTTTCAACATAAAGTACCTTGATTGATTTTCTAATGGTTTCTTAATAGCTTTTGTGATCGTGGATGTACTTAAAAAGAACTCTTTCCTCTATGTGATAAAATGATTTCAAACATCCTATGCACATATTGAGGGGGGGAATTTACCAAAGAAAATCACAAGGCTTTTTCTAAGGAAATTGTGATCAAAGAAATTATTTCAAAAGAACTCTTGCCTCAATGTGCTAAACAATTTCAATATCATATGCACATGTTGAGGGGGAGCATTTCTAAAAGATCAAAACAATTAAGGTACAAAATGTTTTGATATTATATCACAAGTACCTTGATTGATTTTCCAAATGATTTTTCAATTGGTTTCATGAAGGAACGAACTGTACCAAACGACCGACCAATTTACTTTATGCATGGTGTTATAAGGATGGTTAGGTTAGGTATTTTTTTCCCACGATCCCGCCTTGATGCCGGAGGGACCTACCCAGGGACAATCCACTAGATAGTGTAGAGTCCTTATGTATGATGAAAAAAAAGGAGAAAAATGAGAATATGGGAAGAGTGCGGACTGAGACAGAGCTAGTACTGGAACAAACCCAACAAGGTTCTAGTTATGAAGTATCGGTAAGTACTGAAGGGCTTGAAGAATGAAAAAGAAATGAGTGTGAAAAAGGGTGAAAAGAAATAGCCCTCCAATAATTCAACCTTAGGCAGTAACCGTAACCGAGTTCAATACCTATGCTACTGGTGGTTACTAAGGTAACGCCGGTATTGAAGACAAGACCTCATGGACCCAGTGACGCACTGCACTACAACTTCCCAAGCTACTCAAGTTCCTCTTAAAAGGGCTTGTTTCATTCTCACGGGGAACTTACATAATCTATCGACATTCTCTTCGAGATTGTTGATATTTAAGAAGGAAACCCTCTCCCTAGTCTCCGGCATAGGAACAAATGTGCACTATTGAGTCTAGAGCAAAGAGATCATCCACAATATCTCATTAGGACACAAAAATTCATGAAGACTTGCTGTTTCACACAATGTGGAAAGTAAGATTTTATTAAGAGTCCTACGCATTATCCTTGTGGTATTGCCAGAACATCCGAGTGATATGAAAATATTCACGATGAAGATGGAAATCCTTCTAGAGCCAACATCAAACAAGCTCTTGGTGGGTGACATGTGAGATCTTTTCTAAAGATCAAGCTTGTGACAACTGGACAGAAACGATGGGGCGATTCACTCTTGAATCAACCTTGGTCCAGGAAATGAATTGACGAATACTTTTGGAAAAATCGTTCGATGTTCAAATCTTCTTTTCTCTAGCACATCGAATGTGTATTAATACTTCAAATTCAAAAAGTATCTCTGATTGAAAAAATACTTTTGGAAAAACCGTTCGATGTGCAAATTTCTTTTTTTCTCTAGCACATCGAATGTGTACTCTTTTCAAATACAAAAAGTATTTGTGATTGAAAATTGATCTTTCTTATAAAACCTTCATCGTATTGCAAAACTCTTTCTTCAAGCAATACGCGATTGTTTTTCAAATCAATTTTTCAACAATCAGTGAATCTCAATACATGGTTCACTCACTCGTGTTGTCTTCTTTGAGACATTCGGTTTGAGAACACTAGAGCAAGCTGCGAAACCCTGTCAAGGAGATTCTTGAATTCTACGATCACGAGGCGTACTGTGTGATCAACGCGTGGAACCGTGGGCGTGTACCTCAGTTCAACGAAAGTGATCAAAGACACTTTAGTGTTTTATTGCTAGCGTTGTTTGCGGGTACATTTGGACGGTTGCAGTGATCGAATGAGAGTCAATCCAAAGCGCATGCTCACGGCATCCATACTTAATTAAAGAAATCATGACTTGTGCATATCTCGAACACGGCTCGATATTTTTATACTATGTTTCTGCTACACTGCTGCAAATATCATGAGCCAGTAAAGCTTCCGCTACTATGATAAAAAGATGTCATGATCCAGAAAGTGTGAGCATGTCGGTCCGAAAGTCACAACATCGCATGAAGGAAACACTACAAAGGGTGATCCAGAGATTTACTGTGGCTGATAATCTCGAAGAAATCTCGAAGATCATCTAAGATGTGGATCAGTTAAAGGCCTCCACTAAAAGTACAAAACTATGCGGACCTTGAAGAATCGCTACTAAAGCACAAAGTTTGAAAAAATTGAAGAATTGACGTCTACGAGCTCAGAACTAAAGACAAAGATAGAATGCTAGGATGAAAAATGTATTTCATGGGGTGACCTCCCTTAGGGGGAGATTGTTAGGAATTGAAAATTCCATGTTAAAGTGTCGGTCACCCCAATTATGGTCTAGCATATGTTAGCTCGTAGACGTGTAGTTATTTACGTTATTTAGTAGTTTATTATTTAGTTTGTAGCGTAGTTTAGTTTAGTGTAACACCGTGGAGGAAGGACGGGTATTTACCCACTGTATGCCTGATCGACAGCCCGTCAGGAGGGCGTATTATGTAAAACTATAAATACCCTCTACCTCCCAAGGTAGAGGGTTGGACCTTTCATTCTAATCTAACCTTTTTTTTTGTTTACTTTCTCTCTCTAGAAAGGCTCCCATCTTCCACTTTCTCTCTCTAAACTCTAAACTATACGCCCCATATTTGTGATTGTTTGTGTGTTTATGAAATCCAATATGTTACAATGGCTCTGTTCTTTTTTTTTCTTTTTTTTCTTTTTTTGTTTTTTTAAATTTATGTGCAATCGAACTTCATCTAACGACCCGTGTCATTCTTAGAGTGACAAATCAAAGGCCGTAGATGTTATCGAAGAATAGGAAAAGATGGGAACAATAATATTTTTGAGCTTTTTCAAAGATTTTCTGAATTTTTATGGATTTTTGAAATTTTATATTTTTTTTATTTTCTTTTTGTGGGTTTTATAATTTTGTATTTTGCTTTTTGAATAAATATTTACATGAGATGGATGAAGAAAAGCTTTTACTCCTCGTCTTCCTCTTGGAGACATTTGAGTGTTTCCGGTTGCAGACTCTTTAGACCAAGTCATGGAAGGATAAACTCAAAACGTTCTCTAGGAAGAGCTTTGGTGAAGATGTCTGCTAGCTGGTATTCAGACTTCACAAAATATAGTTCCACCACACCATTCTCCACTTGCTCCTTAATGAAGTGATGTTGAATGTCGATGTGCTTTGCTCTTAAATGTTGAACGTTGTTGCATGAGAGAGCAATGGCACTCTTGTTGTCACTGTACAGAGGGATTTTGTTGAATTCAAAGCCATAGTCAGATAATTGGGATCTCATCCATAGGATTTGAGCACAACAAGATGACATGGCTATGTATTCTGCCTCTGTAGAGGGTATAGAGGTACTCATTTGTTTCTTTGAAGACCAGCTCACAAGCTTATCACCCAAAAATCGAGCACCTCTGGCGTGCTTCGACGTGTATCTTGACACCCTGTAATCGAAGCATCTGCATAGGCTGTTAGTGACATACTGGTGTCCTTCGGGTACCAAAGTCCCATGTTGATGGTTCCTTGGAGGTACCGAAAGACCCGTTTAACCGCTTCAAGGTGCTTTTTGGTAGGCTTAGCCTGGTATCTAGCACACATGCATACTGCGAACAGAATGTCTGGTCTACAGGCAGTAAGGTACATCAGGGTACCAAAGTCCCATGTTGATGGTTCCTTGGAGAACAAAGCAACCACCTTCCTTTTTCTTTTGTTGGAGTATTTTGACAGTAGGCAACAAAGAAAAAAATCAATTGCAACAATTAAAATGATTTGTCATCTAAACCATTTGATCTACTCATATTTGTGATTGCAAAAATTTGGTCAAGGGATGGTTAAACCAAAAGCACGCCACTGTGGTTCTACCACAGTGGGTTTCGACCCAAAATCAAAAACAACATACAACATCTCTCAACTAAGTAAGTCATTAAGCTTAGTAGTAGGTAACTAGAATTTAGCACTTCAACTCAAAAGCCAATATTATTTTAGTTTGTAATCTTTATTAATTCGCCACATTTTAAAACAACAACAACATTATCACTTATAATAAATTCTGTTCATGTCGATAAGATAAGGAAAAATTATATCCACATGATCACTACTTGAACATTCATTCATCAAGAAAAAGAATACAAAATCTTACAATTTCTGTGGTGATGTCGAGTAGAAGAAAAATGGAACCGAACCCTAACATTCTTCAATTGGACACGAACTTGCTAGTAATGGAACAAATTAAAGTTTTGGTTAGGCTCTCCATATCCTAATCATCAAAACCCCTTGATCAATTTCCAAAAGCCCCTTGCTTCCCGAAACCCTAATTTTGTGATTGTGTGATATGTGACTACAAAGTGAAATTTGCGAAGCTATAAAAGAAAATAAAAGAAAACATTGAATTTCACTTTCTTGGCCTCGAGTTTGAGAAGAACCCTTCCTGTCATACCTCCCTTTCGCCTTCTTCTTTGTGTTTGACTCTTGGTTGCGCGTAGGAAAGAGAAAAGTCAGGCTATCCTTTCACCCTTGTTTGACTTATAATCTGATAAGGATGGATTAAGCTAGGGAGAGATGAAAGGTTATGGTGATATTTCATAGATAAAGGAAGAAATAGGTTATGAAAACATAGGGTAGGGGAAGGAGGCGTGGTAAGACAGAAAAAAAATGTCAGGAGGAAAATATTGTGGAAAGAGAGTTATTTTTACTCTTTTGTTGTCTTATTATCATTAGAGAATAATTGGTACCCCGTGTTCTGTCGAATCCTTGAGTAAACGTACCTTCCCGGTACCCAAAAAATATAGAAATTATGTTTTTGGGAACGATTTCTTAAACGTAATAATATGACATTCTTATTACGTTGAAATTTGATTATAACTGTTTGCCGTTATTTAATTGGTGTCGGTATGTGTGCGGTGCCGCGATTCTCTAATTTCATGAGATAACCTCTCGCTTTTTAGATCTATATATTGACAACTGTCATAAAATAACCGATTTGAATTTTCAGACGTAATAAATATTATTATAATAATCCGGAAATTTACGGGTTGTTATAGTCTACCCACCTTACAGGAGATCCGTCCCGGATCTCAGTTTACGTTACCCGATAGGGTGTCGGGAACGAGGTGATGGTATTTGGAACAAGTTTTGAATTTTCCCTAGGTTGTTCTAGGGTTTCCTCTTTGGGTATGGGTACCTAGGTGTTATGCCAGCATCACATCCTCTATCTGAGGAGCCATGATTTTCTGGGGTAGGTTTATTGGGTGAAAGTTCTAATTCTTGATGTTATGAGGTTTCACTATTTTGTTAGTGTAGGCACCTCTAGCTTCTCAAGGTCTCATCAAAACGTACCCATTTCTGGCGTTTCATGATTCTAAAGTATATGGGTTGATTCTTAAGGGATGAAGAAACATTTGTTTTCGAATTTCTCTTTCAACTAAATGTTTCTACAAGTTTGACTAAGACCAGATTTCAAAATCGATAATGTGTAAAAATGACACATTTTCACAAGGTTGCAAAACCGGTTTTTAATTATGGGGTGTATAAGGAATTTTTGCGAAACTTCTAGTGTTTCAGCATTTTGTCTCATTTTAACGAGGGATTTGGAAAGTATTATTGTTGGATTTTAAAGGGGAATCCTCCAATTTAGAAACTATATTGTAGCAAGGATGTGTAACAGGATATAACATTTACCCATAGCTACGAGTAGGATTTAGTTTTCTAAGTTGGGTAGGATTGGAGGTTTAATGGTTGATGAACCTCATTATTTTCTATGGTTTAAGGCAGAGGTGTGGGATACATCCTAAGGTTAGGATTAGCTACCAAGGAGAACATTGATCATTTCTGTTTATGGGGTATTAACTTAAAACACTTTTCAAGGAAGTAAGTAACTAATAGAGTGGTTCTAGAGTACTTTTCAAAGTATTAACAAATACTTTATTCTTGTGGGGTACTAGTGAAATTGTAGTTTACTTTATGGTGAAATGGTAGGGTGGTAATTTGGTTTGTAGAATAATTCATGGAGTGGTTCATAAGGTACTTTGATTATAGTGGTCTGTGGGATAATCGAAAACGGTTTGTATGGCAACTCTTTTTATTTCGTTTGTAGGAAGGTAACAAGGTAGGCACTATTATTCTTAAGAGGCGGTTGGAGCTTCTAGGTTTTTAATTCTCAAGGTAGGGCGTAAGGTTTTCAAGTTTCTGTGGGATTATAGGTCCTTTATCATGCCTTTCTAGATTTTGCCAAAGGTTTATTGTATCTTTCTCATAGGTGCTATTGGAAGGTTGCTCCTAAAATGGTTTGATTCGTCTACGGAATGTAAGGTTTGGGGTAGGAGTGACTATAACATAACTCGATTGTGATATGTAAATAAAAGGTTTATGACTAAGGAATGCCAGTGAGTGGCTTATGATTAAGGAATGCCAGTGAATGGCTTTTGATTAAGGAATGCCAAAGAGTGGCTTATGATTAAGGAATGCCAATGAGTGGCTTTTGATTAAGGAACGCCAATGAGTGGCTTTTTACATGTTTATTAAAATATTAATATTAATCAAAGTTCATTGGACATAATGCCATTATAACTATCCTAAGTATTGCACCACCGAAGCCCATACATAAAGTGATCAGTTATGTCTCATCTGCCCCTCGGTTGAATATAGGTGATCAATCTATATTCAACCGAGGTTCAATGAATTTTGAAATACTTAGCTTAGTTACGCTAGTAATATGTCCCGATACTTTTAAAGGTTATCTTAAAGACTAGAACAATTATTCCATTTATGTGAGGGAAAAGGTGTAAGGTCGTGATAATAAATATACGTGATAGGAAGATAATTATAACCTATAATAAAATTAGGTGAGCAAAGATAAACATGTATTTATCAAGTATGATCTCAACAGATCATAATCAGGCACTCAACAGCGTGCACGTCGGTCATAGGTTAAGTTTTTGTAAAAGTGGTTATACTCTAGGTTTTAAAAATACCCGTCTCTATAACCTATGCTCGATACCAATCAGTAACACCCCAAAATGGCTCAACTAAGCACACGTAATGGGGTGCTACTAAATTGATATCACAACATAAGCATTAACAATTGGTTTTCATAAATAACTCTTATTCATTCTTAAAAACAATGTTTACATTATTGATTAAAAGGAAATGGCCCATTATAAAAGGTAGGTCCCAATATAAATCGTGAGTCGTCTACACCATGCCATTTTCCTCGCTCCAAAGATAAACTATCACTTCAAAACCTCGAAGATACATGCTAAAAAGTCAACACGAGGTGGTAAGTTCATAGATTTTAATTTGTAAAGGTTTCTATGGACCACAAGATTTAGTATTTAATACATTTCATTATTTCTCACCACTCGTCATGTTACCGTTCACTCTAAGAATGTGACTTCATTCGGTCATGTATGTACATAGCAAATGCAACCAAGATAATTCGGCCACACTGCCCACCTAATACGTAGGGCATAATAGTTTCAAATACGTGTGTCCATAAGTAAAAGCAAGCAATAACATTACACTTGTATGCATTTGAGAAATCAAGTAATTGGCAAGTAAAAACATTATACATTCGAATAACCAAATCAATAATTTGAGTCAATCAACACAGTTTGGGTAAACAATTCACTTGTTCAGGTAAAATGAGCATTAAGTTTTAGTAAAAACGAGCATGTATTCTCCCCCAAAACAGTTATGAAAACAAGTAAAAGTAGGGGCTATGAAACTCACCTTGGCCATTAGTAGTCCAAAGGGAATTAAATCAAAGGATGATAGTGCACGGCTCCGACACGCAACCTAATTTAGTACGGCAACTTAGTCTATAATTCATGTTTAAGACTCGATAAAGTTTGACAAAACTTTATAAGTTTTTTAATGTTTGTGTTGTTGTTGTTCTTTGTGTAGCATTATTTAAGTTTAAAACAATTCCTTAATTGTTCGTAAGTATTGGCTCTTGGAAGTGCATGAGTATATAATAGGAAGAATATCAATGACGAAAGAGTCCTCGGTTCGATGGCAACCGAAAACGATGTACGGAAATAATTACCTATAGTATTAGACACTAACGGTTTATGTGAATATTATTACCAAAGGTTTACTTACGTTTACGTGAAAGTATTCAAAAGGATTTGGTATTAGCTTTATTTAATAACTTTATTTTAATAACTCGATGGGCAAAAGTTATGAAATAAAACTTATCCTTGTTAGTTATTATAAAAATATATGTTTTGTCGAAAATCGGGAGTGACCCATGTATATGTCTTTATTTGTCCAAGGTGACTAATGTCAAAGTTTAATAAAAATGAATTTTTCTTTTTTTTTGTCAAGTTTAAATAATCGAATTTGATATTGTAAGTCAACGACTAAAAGTTTATATTTCCAACCATTTGGTTTAGAGGTATGAAAATATTTAGTTTTTGTTATGAGTAACACAAAGTGATCATTTATTTAATCATGTTTTCAAAAAATTTGCTTAACGTTTATATTCTCATTAATCGATTTGTGACTTGAGTTTTTGTAGTGTTGACGATATGGAGTATAAATTTCGAGGCGTCGCGCTAAACAATCATTTAGATGGATACCATGATCAATGAAGTAAAATGTGATGAATTCATTTGGTAATATTTCAAACAGCTTAATGAAAAAGTGGTAAACTTGGTATCGAAAAGAAACCATTAGCCATAAGACATAGGGAGTTTGTTAAAAAAAATGAAATACCAGGGGTTAAGTTAGGTAACAACTAGTAGAGATTTTATAGCAAGTATAACAAAACTAATGAACTGTTGTTGCTATGGTTAAATTTCATAGACATATTGTGGGTCTTTGTCATTTTAATTACAGTTGCAATTTTTATGTATGCCAAATTTATTATTAGAAATGCAGTAAAAGTACTTGCTGGGTTGGGTTGAGGAGGGTCTCGACACTACAAACAAAACAGACCCACATTTACTTTAACAAAATGAGATGGAGTTAAACCATAAGTTATGGACGTTTTAAGATAAGCACCCGGTGACCAAATTCATGACGACCCATTTTAAAATGTTAAGTTTGTAAATTTCTTTTGAAGGTGAGATAGCAAATCAAGAACACTTCCCCCTCCTTACTGTTGGGTGTTCGATCAGAACAAAGCAACCACCTTCCTTTTTCTTTTGTTGGAGTATTTTGACAGTAGGCAACAAAGAAAAAAAATCAATTGCAACAATTAAAATGATTTGTCATCTAAACCATTTGATCTACTCATATTTGTGATTGCAAAAATTTGGTCAAGGGATGGTTAAACCAAAAGCACGCCACTGTGGTTCTACCACAGTGGGTTTCGACCCAAAATCAAAAACAACATACACCATCTCTCAACTAAGTAACTCATTAAGCTTAGTAGTAGGTAACTAGAATTTAGCACTTCAACTCAAAAGCCAATATTATTTTAGTTTGTAATCTTTATTAATTCGCCACATTTTAGAAGAAGAACAACAACATTATCACTTATAATAAATTATGTTCATGTCGATAAGATAAGGAAAACTTATATCCACATGATCACTACTTGATCATTCATTCATCAAGAAAAAGAATACAAAATCTTATAATTTCTGTGGTGATGTCGAGTAGAAGAAAAATGGAACCGAACCCTAACATTCTTCAATTGGACACGAACTTGCTAGTAATTGAACGAATTAAAGTTTTGGTTAGGCTCTCCATATCCTAATCATCAAAACCCCTTGATCAATTTCCAAAAGCCCCTTGCTTCCCGAAACCCTAATTTTGTGATTGTGTGATATGTGACTACAAAGTGAAATTTGCGAAGCTATAAAAGAAAATAAAAGGAAACATTGAATTTCACTTTCTTGGCCTCGAGTTTGAGAAGAACCCTTCCTGTCATGCCTCCCTTTCGCCTTCTTCTTTGTGTTTGACTCTTGGTTGCGCGTGGGAAAGAGAAAAGCCAGGCCATCCTTTCACCCTTGTTTGACTTATACTCTAATAAGGATGGATTAAGCAAGGGAGAGATGAAAGGTTATGGTGATATTTCATAGATAAAGGAAGAAGTAGGTTATGAAAACATAGGGTATGGGAATGAGGCGTGGGGAGACAGAAAAAAAATGTCAGGAGGAAAAGATTGTGGAAAGAGAGTTATTTTTACTCTTTTGTTGTCTTATTATCATTAGAGTATAATTGGTACCCCGTGTTCTGTCGAATCCTTGAGTAAACGTACCTTCCCGGTACCCGAAAAATATAAAAATTATGTTTTTGGGAACGATTTCTTAAACATAATAATATGACATTCTTATTACGTTGAAAGTTAATTATAATTGTTTGCCGTTATTTAATTGGTGTCGGTATGCGTGCGGTGCCGCGATTCTCTAATTTCACGAGATAACCTCTCGTTTTTTAGATCTAAATATTGACAACTGTCATAAAATAACCGATTTGAATTTTCTGACGTAATAAATATTATTATAATAATTCTAAAATTTACGGGTTGTTATAGTTAGCTTGACTGAACTGACAAACTTGTGCCATTCGGGATTCATGTTGTTCACAAACTTTGAATTGAGCTGAATATTTGGCATAGTCATTTTGATATTCCTCATGTCATTCACGAGCTTGTGGAACCTTACGTAGTATTCAGTGATATTTTCCCCTGGGTTCATCTTAAAGTTCTCAAAATCATCATACAGTTGAGACTCTCTGCCTTCTTTGGTTAATTCTGAACCAGAGAGAAGCATCTTGACATTGTCCCAAACTGCTTTGGCTTCAGTGTTGTGATTGATTAACTTGTAGATGTCCTTTGGTAGACTCTGAAGTACAATGTTTGAGGCCCTAATATCAGCATCGTATCTCTTTTTCTCCTTATCAGTAAGTTCATCATATGTCTTTGGTCTATCCAACCCTAATGTCACTGAGCCATCAGCAGCAGTTTCAAGTATGTCTCTGGTAGTCTCAACTTGGTATGGTCCTTCATCAATTGATTTGAGAATGTTAACCCCATTTTCCTTACCCAAGCAGTACAACCTGATTCGTTGAGCCCATGAGTCATAATCGGTTCTATATAACATGGGTGGACGAGTATCAGATCCTGCAGCTTGAACGTCCTCAGCTACAGAAGAGATGATTGTAGGCACGTTGGTAGACATGATTATAGATTCTACGGGATTTTATAACTCTTTGATTAAACCGGGAAATAGATTCTTTTACGGGATTTTACTAAATCAAGAGAAAACCGCAAAACGTAACAATAAGAAACAATGAGTCTCAAGAGAGAAATCGCTAATAAGACAAATCGCTAGAGTGACAAGTCGCTGGAAAGACAAGTTGCTAGATTGACAAGTCGCTAGAGGGACAAATCGCTAGAGAGACAAGTCGCTAGAGTGACAAATCGCTAGAAAGACAAGTCGCTAGTGAGAAATCGCTAGACATACAAATCGCTAGTTAGACAAATCGCTAGACAAAACAGTACGTCCACTACCTTGTCCTTTTTGTCGTTTTGTCTCAATAGACAAATCGCTTAGTGTACAAATCGCTTCACAAAACACATACAAGTCGCTTAAACGTAGGGACAAATCGCTACGAAGAAATATGCAACGAGACTTAAATCGCTTCCATGAAACTTTCAAAAACACCACTTTTCAATCCAAAATCAACCCAACCATGATGATTCAAGCCTTCCAAATCAAAACCTAAGCACTTATGATGATTCTAAACACAAAAGTACAATCAAAATCCAAACTTTAACACTAGAAATGATCCAAATGATGCAAACTACTGTAAACTGATTCAAACCCAAAAACCTTATGAAATCCACTAGAAATTCAAGAACATGAAAGATGAATGATCAAACCATGACTCTTGATACCATTTGTAACATATTGGATTTCACAAACACATCGAAACATATTAAAGAGGGGCGTATAGTTTGAAGGTTTAGAGAGAGAAAGTAGAGAGAGAATTGGGAACTTGATGAAAACAAAGAAAAATGGTATTGAAGCTCCAACCCTCTACCTTGGGAGGTAGAGGATATTTATAGTTTCTTACAAGTCACGCCACCTACGGGCTGTGGATCAGGCATACAGTGGGTAAAGACCCATCCGTCCTCCACGGTGTTACATAACTAACTACTTATTAACATAACTTGACTACGACTATGAGCTTTCTAATGAATACATATACTTGAGGTGACCGACACTTTAACTAATGGATTTTCTAAATCCTAACATGGTTATAACTGTTAAATTGAGATTCAAACAATTTAGATTTACTTGTTAAGCATTAAGTATATTTATTGTAACATAATTAACTTAAGGGTTTTGCTAACCATAGCTTTATGAGTTTTAAACTGGTCTTAATTAAAAAATCAACATCAATTACCATATTAATAGTGTAACAAGATAGATAGGGGGGGGGGGCGCTCATGGGCTTGCTTCATGAGTGGGCCTTGAATCTAACATACAAGCCTAATAATAAATGACCTATTACATATTCTAAATGACCGATACTTTCTACTGACTACACGTAATCCCAATAATCTCCCCCTAAGGGTTGGTCATCATGGTCTTTAGACTTAGGTCGTTTGACGTCTTTATCTCTTCACTTGATCTTTGAATTTATTTGCTTGAGACGTCTTTGAATTCCTTACTTCTTTGTTCTTTGCTCTTGTGCTTGTGATCAAGTAGTGGTGTTGTCTGCCTTTCATCAACGTCTTTGTTGCTGATGTAGTTAAGCCTTTTCCAACAAGCTCATACTTCTTGATGACTTTTGGATCTTCATACTTATGTAGTTCTCATTGATTAGCGTTGATATTTGTCTTTAAACTTTGTAGATTCTTTGGTTGGACGTTGAATCATTATGAATTTTACTTTGCTTTAATCTTTGGAGAGAACTTCCTTTGAACTTTGCCGATCTTTATCTTTTGTTGTGATGTTGGTATGAGCATGTGGATGTGGATGAATGTTGATGAATATGGTAACAGTCTCCCGCGAAGGTGCATTCGTCATTAGTTGCATGGTAACGGTTAGTAATAATCTCCATTCGATCACGGTGAACTTTTCTTAAGAGATTTGTTCACTATGATTGTTTTACTGATGAATGTCTTGATTCCATTCACCTTGGTCAGACACATTAGCTGTCCAAATTCCATTGAGGGACAATTATCAATAATTAGAATAGTTTCTAAGTAAGGACCCACGTCTTCAGGACTCAATTCGTGAAAGGAATCTCCTAAGCGGGATTTCCAGCTCTTATAGGTTTGGATTGTAGACAATCCTCACGAAGGTTGTTCCTGAATTGGAGACCCTCAAGAAAGCTAACAAGATACACTGACGTATTTCAACAATTCATGTCAGTCGCTAAAGTATACCGAAGCATTACTTCACGACTGTAGACCGCTTGAAATAACCACCATGAAGATGTTACTTTGATGTTCATCATGTATCCATAAATCTTTTTTGTGAAGTATCTCAAAGTGTTTATATCATGAAAAAATATTTTGTTAACACTTTGAGAGTTTTCATCATTTGAGAAATACTCCCCCTTCAAATGTGCTCATGAGTTTTAAAGTAAATCTGCACATTGTGGGAAGAGTTGGTAATTTTGAATTGATTGATTTTCAATAGCAGGACCTTTGCGAGACACGTTTACCTCATTGGATGAACAAGCTTGAAATTAATACTTGTCCCGGTGCATTTCTAATGAAAATATCTCGAGATGGTACATTCTAATAATACAAGTCCTTTGCAAGACACGTTTACATCACTGGTTGAACTAGCTTGAAATTTTTACCCGTCCTGGAGCAAGTCCTTTTGATTACTAACTTATGTTTACTCTTTAATTCGTGGGTGATATCTGAATTTTTACGAACAGGTACATCCTATTTTGACAAGTCCATTGCGAGATACACTTACATCACTAGTTAGACTAGCTTAAAATTATTACCCGTCCCGGACAAGTCATTCGGTTTTTGACATTGTAATTTCGTCAATTCGTTGGTTACTTTTGAGTTAAACTAAATACAGTATATTCTACTTTGACAAGTCCATTGAGAGACATGTTTACATCACTAGATAAACTAGCTTGAAATTATTACCCGTCTACGACAAGTTATTTCAAATATTGACATGATTTTATCATCAATTCTTTGGTTAAATCTCAGTTTTACTAATTCGGAATACCGCACTGATCAACATACTGAAATTTCACATAGCACAACATATTTTAATCTTGATTCTCTCCATCAAAAATAGCATATGTTTGTTGTTTTTGAAACTTTGATTAAAATATGCTATTTTGTGATTTTAAAATCGTTTTGGGAGAAGTAGATTTCAAGAGCATTTTGGTTTGAACAAAAATTTTGATACTTTTCAAAATTAAGAAGCTTTCACTCCTTATATTAGGATTGTTGCACTAAGGCGTCCAACAGGGTCCTTTCTTTTGACAATCGGGTTATACACTGTGATGTATGTATAAGCCATCGTTTAATAACAAAAAATTGGTTTTCTTTTAGCAAAATACCCCTTTCAAATAATGCAAATATATTCAAAGGATAGTCTTCTTGGGCAGAATTTTGACATGTTTTAAAAATACTTTCGAAAAATTCATGAGTTAATTATGCTCAAGGTTTTAGAAAACGTAATCAAGTGTTATACTACTATGAATGTAAAGAGTCAGAGTTATTACAGAGATTATTCAAATGTTCTAGCTAGGCTGACTAATCTAACTTAAACAATCTAGACTCTAACATTGACATTAATTCAGGACGACGAAATGTGGGAATGTTTGGTTCTTTTTGTCTTCCTTCAACATAGCCTTCCAAACTTCACATTTGTCTTCGAAATTTTAGCCGCCATTGAATCTTGTTAATGAATTTGATTGCTTTTTTTTCATCTTCTCTTCGCCACTTCATATCACTTAACCATCATTCTTTTTGACCTGCCTGATAATCCCAAAGAATGTTTTCCGGTTCAATGTTGACTTTCATTAATGTTTCATCACTGAGCTTGTGTATTTCTTTAAAGTTCATGACCCGATTCCATGTAAACTTGCTGAGGTAGATTAGCCTGAAAGGTGACATTATGAAGCTATATGGTTTCCATTTCTCGGTACTAGGAAATGTGAGTTCAGGTTTAATGAAGTTAAGCTCTTTCTAATAACTTTCGATGCCAAGATGAACACCTTCTACTCGTGTTCTCAAAACAATGCTTCTGATGTAGACTAAGACTGGGTTGATGATGTTGTATTCAATTTGGCCAGGTAGATGATGATGTTTTGCTTGAACCTTTAGGAGATACAAGTCTTCAATGATATTAAGGCGAAGAAACTTGTAGTCTGCTTCGCTGAAGGAATAGTATTTGTTGTCATCTTGTTTAACTGTTATATTCTGCAAGAAGCGGTAACCGTACCTTTCATCTACTTCTGCACTTACAACCAATACTATCTTCAGTGAAAAGAATACCCTGTGGTTGGATGGGAACGTCAACTTCCACTTGTAGAACCACTTTCTCATTTATGGCCAGTGAAATATTCCTAACACCACTTCATCATTATATACTGCGATTGAACTCTTGAACTTGGAGGTGATTTGTTCTTCCATTCCTTCTACTGAATACAACACAGCTGGATATTTCGCAAGTGAAGTTGTATATCTCTTTTCAGGTTCGGTGTTGCCATACATCAGATATTCCAAATCGTGGTTGAAGAAGTAAGAGGTGGGAATCTTGGGATTGTGGTCATGGCCAATCATGGGTAATGGTTTGGTTTAATCATGGTAATTGAAGGTTTGTGGCTCATGAATTGACAATGATGCGTCCAAATCAATATTCTCTGACAATGCTCTAGCAACATTTTCCAAGTTGTACTCGAACTCCAATCTTGTGGTGAACACAGTGCTGAAGATGGTAAAACCGGCTTTCATGATGTTGACGATGTCTGATTTTTCCAGTTTTTTAATCTTCATTATCTGCTTCATTTTCTTAGTAAAGTCCACAATTAGAACTTCAATTGGTGTTTCATCTTCAAGAATGACTGGATATGCATCGACCATTTTTTCGAACCAATCAAATTTTTAGAGGAAGGATCTACCCATTCAGGAGCTGGTGTCATTATCATATTTGGTGGACGTTCGGATATGACTTTAGCATCTTGAGGTTTTTCGGTGGATTGTGGGTGAATCTCTTCTTCAACAGGTACATTGAACGATGGTGCTTGTATTCCAGATGGTGAAGGTCCAGCGGTCTTGGGGCATTTGTGTTGGGATTTAGAAAATACGGTAGTTAAAGAATCGGTCACCTCAAGTATTTGTATTCTTTAGAAAGCTCGTAGTCGTAGTCATTTAGTGATAGTTAGTAGTTTGTAATGTAACATCGTGGAGGACGGATGGGTCTTTACCCACTGTATTCCTGATCCACAGCCCGTATGAGGCGTCTCATGTAAGAACCTATAAATACCCTTTGCCTAGCAAGGCAAAGGGTTGGAGCTTTCATAATACATTTTTCTTTGTCTCACTAAAGTTCCCAACTCTCTTCACTTTCTCTCTCTAGAACCTAACTCATTCGACCCTATTGTGTGTTTGATTATATGTTTGTGAAAACCAATATGTAACAGTTGGTATCAAGAGCCATGGTTTGATCATCTAACTTACATGTTCTTGGATTTTTAGTGGTTTTCATAGGTTTTTGGGTTTGAATAAGCTTTGAGTAGTTTTCATCATTTGGATCATTTTTAGTGTTAAAGTTTGAATTTTGATAGTACTTTTGTGTTTAGAATCGTCATAAGTGTTTAGGTTTTGGATTGGAAGGCCTCAATCATCTTGGTTTTAGTGTTTTGAATTAAAAAAGTTTAGTTTTTGAAGTTTTTCAAAGAAGCGGTTTGTCTCTCGGTGTTGATTTCTTTGAAGCGGTTTGATTAGACATTTAAGCGGTTTGATAAGTGTTTTATGCGGTTTGACTGGTTTTGTGGAAGCGGTTTGTCACCTAAGCGGTTTGTATGTTGAGACAAAGAGACAAAAAAAGACAAAGTAGTGGAAGTAGTGGAAGTACTTGTGTTCCCCAACCGTTTGTCACTTAAGCGATTTGACACTTAAGCGGTTTATCACTTAAGCGACTTGTCACAAAGCGTTTTAATAGAAGCGGTTTGTATCATCTGCGGTTTGACACTTAAGCGTTTTGACACTTAAGCGATTTGACAGTTAAGCGATTTGTATTGACAGCGATTTGACAGAAGCGGTTTGTTACCACTGCGATTTGAGTTAAGCGATTTGTCAGTTGTGCGATTTGTCTCTTGAGACTTGTCATTTCTTCGTGATACGTTTTACGGTTTTCTCTTGATTTAGTAAAATCCTGTGAAAGAATCTATTTTCCGGTTTAATCAAAGAGTAGCAAAATCCCGTGGAATTAGGAATCATGTCTACAATCACTTCTTCTGTTGCTGATGACGTTCAAGCTGCAGGATCCGATACTCGTCCTCCCATGCTTGATAGAACCGATTATGACTCTTGGGCTCAAAGAATTAGATTGTATTGCTTAGGAAAAGAGAATGAGGTTAACATCCTAAAGTCAATTGATGAAAGACCATTTCAAATTGGAACTACTAGGGATATTCTCGAAACTGGAACTGATGGAAATGTTGTGTTAGGGTTGGATAGACCAAGAATGTATGATGAGCTTGATGATAAGGATAAGAAGAGATATGATGCTGACACTAGAGCTTCAAACATCATACTTCAAGGTTTGCCCAAAGACATATACAAGTTGATCAATCACAACACTGAAGCCAAGGTTGTCTGGGATAATGTCAAGATGCTTCTCTCTGGTTCGGAACTAACTAAGGAAGATAGAGAATCTCAATTGTATGATAACTTTGAGAACTTTAAGATGAATTCAGGGGAAAGTGTTACTGAATATTATGTGAGATTCCACAAGCTTGTGAATGATATGAGGAATATCAAGATGACAATGCCAAATATCCAGCTCAATTCCAAGTTCGTGAACAACATGAATCCTGAATGGCACAAATTCGTCACTGCTGTCAAATTGAACAAAGGACTTAGGCACACCAATTATGAGCAACTGTATGCTTACTTGCTCCAACATGAGAAGCATGCTGCATTTGAACGAATGATCATGGAAAAATTCAATACCAATGATGGAGCTGCAAGTTCTTCAAATGATTCAACTGGATTTTTTACAAATGTGGGAATAAGTACCAAAGCATCACAATTCATACCTACTGGGGATGGTAATCACAAACTCATTCCGGATTCAGGGTATAAGCCTTCAGACTCATTCATGAAACACTTTGAAAATCAACTGGCTCTAATGGTTAAGCAAAACTTAAATCTTACTCCACACACCAACAATCATCTCAGAACTTCATCTAATCTACACAATCATGCTACTGTTAAAGATGGAAGGGTAGTAGTGCAAAACGTACAAGGAAGGCAGAATGCTTATCTACCGCATAATGAGCAAGGAAATGTTGGTGTTGGAACGGGTTATGGGAATATAGGAGCCGGTGCAGGTTATGTGGGAAATCAGAATCGAGGAAGGACTGCGGCTCAGGGTCAAGGGAAGCCAATCAAGTGTTACAACTGTGGAGGGGAAGGACACATTGCTAGGAACTGCACTCAACCAAAACATCCACAAAATGCAGAGTACTTCAGGATAAGATGCTACTGGTGCAAGTTCAAGACAATGGAGCAGTGTTGGATGAGGAAGAGTTGTTGTTTCTTGCTGAGGGAAATGCCAAAACTTATGATGCAGATATGGATGAACAGCCAGTGCATGGTGTGGCCCAGAACAATTCCATTGTCTTTTAAGTTGCAGATTGTGATGCATTTGACTCTGATGTTGATGATGAACCAACGGCACAAACCATCTTTATGGCTAACATCACACCAATGGTCTCTCCACCTCAGCAAGCCGGTCCCTCCAAGGAATCCATCATATCAGAGGTATTAAAAATATATGATGTGGTTGATGAGAAAAAGATTCACAACAAAGTACAATCAACGGAAGTCATTGAATCAGATATTGAAAATATGGGTAATAGCAATGTTGTCCCATATGAGCAATATCTGAAGCAAGATGAAATTATAATTGTACCAAGTGATGCATCTTCTGCTATCAATGATGACTATATTTTTGATGAATACACTGAATATGCACCTGATGATTCCATGACCACTGAACTAAATGCCTATAAGGAACAAGTTGCTATATATGAACAACGTGCTAAGTTTGAGTTGACTACCCGTGAGCAGGAGATGGATAACCAAATGCGTACACTTATCAGAAAAAGTAATTTTAGGGACGAAATACTAAAACAAGAGTTAAATTCCTCACAAGAAAAACTTAATAAAACTGCTAAGCAAAAGCAAGAACTTCAAAAAAATGTAAAAGTGCTTAAGCAGGAATTCAATGCTAAGGAATCAAAACTTTTAAATGATTTTTCCAACCTAAAAACTTTGAAAAACAAACTTGAAAACAAGTTGTACGTACAAGGTAACACCCTTCAGACTGCTCACATGATCAATAAGCATAGAGTGTTAAGCGATGAACATAGTACTAGCCTTGTAGAGAAACCCAATCCTGAGTATGGTAAGAAAGCAAAAGCTGCTCAAAAGGTGATCTATGATGGCAATGAAATCCTTAAGCCTAGACAAAATCCTACTTGTGTAGAGAGCACTGAAGAGGATAGAAAATTAGAAGATTCCTTTAGAGAAAAAATGGAAAAGAAAATAAAATATCCTTGGTGTAAAGAGTATAATATTACATTTAAAACTCTGAATTATGCTAAGGAAAACTCGATTGCCTTCAATAAGTTTAGACCCCATACTCAATTGACCCCTGAACAAGTGTTTTGGAAGAAAGATATGGACAAGAATAAAACTGATGAACTTGTTGAAAAGAATCCCCCCCCTTAAGAAATTGCCTCCAGCTACTGTGTATCCACCTAATACATCAATGCATTTAGTGCCTAGAACACTTCCCACTCAAAGCAAAACCTTAGTCAGCTTATATGTAGTTTACCAACTATTTATTGACTTTGAGAAAACATGTAAGAAGAGAATCACTCAAACGGGAATCACTGAAGGGGAAAGGGGTTTCGAGCAAACAAAAGAATGTTATCTAACTGAGGCCATGCCTTTCTTTAAACAACTAAAAGAATAATTTGAGAGTCTTCAAAAATCCATAGATACTGAGGTTAAAGACATGAAAAGAATGTTTAATGAAATGGAAAATGAGGTTAAAGATTATGATTGTGAGCTCAAAAGTAATGAGATTGAGAGAAAGAATCTTGATACCCTAAATGATAATTTGATTTCTAGATGTATTGCTCAAGATATGTTTTACACTGTTACAAATTACTCCATTACTGCTTCTCAATTTCATGAATTATCTGTTGCTTTGAAAGTCTCTCAAGATGGTGTCAATGAGCTTAAGACTAAGAATTCAAAATTGCATGAGAAAATCGAAAGGGATGATCATGATAACATGGTCATACATTTTTCTAAATTGGAAGTTGAATATCTTGATTTACAATTAAAATATCAACACCTTAAAGAAAATGTTAAAACCTCAAATGCCAAGACATCTTCGGATGCTCCTGAGTTTGATGCAGTTTTTGAAATAAACAAATGAGATGAACAGATTCAAGCTCATTGTAACACGATCAAAAGGTTGAAAGCCCAAATTTCCCAATTGAAGGGTGAAATGAATGAAGTGACTGGCTCCCATATGCCTCCTCCTTTACATTCTCAAAATTCTCAGAATTTTCATCTTCAAAACATCATTAATGTATTACAACATAAAAATGAGTGTTTTCTAGTAGAAAATGAAAAGGTTAAACTGCATTTCAAAGAGTTATATGAATCAATTAAGGTCACTCGTGACAAGAACAATGAAAAGATAACTTCTTTGCAAAAAGAAATTGAGAATCTGAAGAGTCAGGTAAAAGGGAAAATGCCAATCACCAGTGGTGAGAATGTTGCACCAAAGGTGCCTGCTTGTACTAAATATGCTATGTCTATGAAGTATATTCCCCCTCATCTTAGGAATAATGAACTTGCATGTCAAACATATTTTTCGTACCTTAAGGATAGTCTAGAATGTCTCCGTGAGATTGTAGAAGAGGATAAGATAAAGAAACCACTTGATAATGCGATTGAGCATGCATGCTTATATGCCAAACGATCTCAGGAACTTTTAGAATGCTTAATAGCAATATGTCCTAAATCTGGTACTAGGAAAGATAGTGTAGTTATGCCTTGGTCTATGCCTAAAGTCAAGCATGTGACCTTTGATGTGCCTCCTAGAATCTCAGTTCCTAGCACTTCTAGACCAGGAATGTAGAAAGTAGTGAAACCAACTAATGTTCCCATTGTTCCTTCTACAGGAGTAATCAGTGATACTAAGGTAAGTGGGTCAAAGCCTTCAGGTAATACAAAGCAAGATAGGACCTCGCGAGCTAAGAGTGATCAAGGGAAGAATGTAGAATACCACCCTAGGAACAATAAGTTTGTGTTGAATAAGACGAATCGTGTTGATTCTAGTATTAGCTATAAGCGTACTGTAATTAATTCGAATTCTGCTACTATTTGCAAAACATGTAATGAATGTGTGGTTTTTGGTATTTATCATGAATGTGCTATGAATGAGTTAAAAAATGTTGTTAAATCCCCAGTAAAAAATGTAAGAAGCTAAACAGGTTAAGGATGCCAGAAAGCCAATTTGGAAAAGGGTTAGTAATTATTGGAAACCTACAGGGAGAAAATTCAATAATGTGGGTTATCAATGGAAACCCACTGCCCGCACTTTCAAAGTTAATGAATTATGTCCTAATAGGAATAGATCTATGCCCACTAAGGAATGGAAACCTACTGGTAGGATTATCCCCTTAAGAAGTAGTCATACTTCACATAGGCCAAGTGCTTCTACTAGTCTTGCATCCACCACTAATGATGTCATAGCTTCTATTACTGATGTAAGTGTTCCAATCTCGTTCACTAACCAAATGGAACCCATTCTCTCATGGGGATCCAAATTATCTAGTCATCCATACTTGTCTGTGTTCAATTCAACTGCAGGTCGTACAAATCGTTCTGTGGTATTTAGACTCAGGCTGTTCAAAGCATATGATTGGAGATCGCTCACGGCTCAAGAACTTTATGAATAAATTCATCTGGACTGTTAGATTTGGGAATGACCACTTTGGGGCAATTATGGGTTATGAAGATTATGTATTTGGTGACAGTGTAATCTCCCGGGTATATTATGTAGAAGGAATTGGTCATAATATGTTCTCTATTGGTCAATTCTGCTACTTTGATCTTGAAGTGGCCTTCAGAAAACACACTTGCTTCGTTAGAGAATGTGACAGTGTTGAGCTTTTAAAAGGAACTCGTGGCACTAATTTGTACACCATCTCTATCGAAGACATGATGCAGTCTTCTCCAATCTGCTTGTTGTCAAAGGCTTCTAAAACAAAGTCATGGTTATGGCATCGTCGTCTCAATCACTTAAACTTCGGTACCTCAGATGATCTTTCTAGAAAGGACCTCGTAAGTGGCTTGCCCAGATTAAAATATGAAAAAGATCATCTTTGTTCAGCATGCCAATTGGGATAGAGCAAGAAATATGCCCATAAATCCAAATCTGCAAACTCAATTATGGATGTTCTTCATACCATTCATATGTATTTGTGCGGTCCAATGAGAGTGCAAACTATAAACGGGAAGAAATATGTGCTACTCGTGGTTGATGACTACTCTCGGTTTACTTGGGTTAAGTTTTTGAGATCAAAGGATGAAACTCATGACGTCATCATCAAACTAATTAAACAGCTGTAGGTTCGACTTAATAAAATAGCCAGAATCATTCGAACAGACAATGGAACTGAGTTTGTAAACAAAGAACTAAGTCAGTTTTATGAAAGCATTGGAATCAGCCATCAAAGAAGTGTTCCACGTACTCCTCAACAAAACGATGTAGTTGAAAGATGAAATCGAACTCTTGTAGAAGCTGCAAGGACTATGTTGATCTATTCAAAGGCTCCAATGTTTCTCTCGGCGGAAGCTATTGCCACTGCATGCTACACCCAAAACCGTTCCCTAATTCATACAACTCATGGAAAAACTCCTTACGAACTTGTCCACAACCGAAAACCGGATCTGTCGTTTCTACGTGTGTTCGGTGCCTTATGCTATCCTACTAATGAAGGTCAAGATTTGGGTAAATTAAAAGCTAAGGCGGACATTGGATTTTTCGTTGGTTATGCTCCAAACCGGAAGGGTTACCGAATCTACAATAAAAGAACCCGAGACATCATGGAATCTATTCTCGTCACGTTCGATGAGCTGTTTGAGCAAACAGCTCCTGGACAATCCAGTTCTGGACTCGCACCTCAATTTTTGTCAAGTAGTCCCATCAGTTCTTCTCTTGTACAGAATCACTTTCCTGTAAATCCTTATGTACCTCCATCAGAAGAAGATTTGAAGAAATTTTTTGATCCGATGTTTGATGAATATTATGAACCTCAGGCTAATGACAATTCTGTACCACCAACTGTAGCTGCCTCTAATCCAACCAATACGAATGGTCCATCCGTTTCAATGTCTTTATCTCAAGAAGCGCCAGTTGCCGATCACTCATCATCATCTTCGAATCCTCAATCTTCGACTGTCCATCATGGAAATGTAGCAGCTAATTATGATGGTGATAACCCCTTTGCTACCCCCGAAGATGCTCCGTTTGAAAATATATTTTCCCCTGAACCAACACCTGAACCATCTTCATCAGGGGATCCAAACTCTACTACATCAGTTCCTCATCATCAACCAGATGAACATCTCAAAAAATGGACACATGATCATCCATTGGACAACATCATTGGGAACCCTTCTCACCCAGTATCCAATGGTAAACAACTTGCTAATGATGTCTTATGGTGCTTCTTTAATTCTGTATTATCAAAGATCGAACCTAAAGATGTCAAAACAACAATCTCTGAGGACAGCTGGTTTAGTGCTAAGAAAGAAGAAATCCATGAGTTTGATCGTCTTGATGTATGGGAATTAGTACCTGCTCCAGATTGTGCTATGATTATTGCTCTCAAGTGGATCTTCAAAGTAAAGCTTGATGTGCACGGTGATGTTCTGAAGAATAAGGCAAGGCTAGTGGCTAAAGGATACCGACAAGAAGAGGGTATTGACTTTGAGGAATCATTTGCTCTGGTTGCACAAATTGAGGCTATCAGAATCTTCCTGGCTAATGCTGCTAGCAAGAACATGGTAGTTTATCAGATGGATGTAAAGATTGCTTTTCTTAATAGAGATCTCAAAGAAGTGGTTTACGTCAGTCAACCCGAAGGTTTTGTGAATCCAGAGCATCCTACCCATGTCTATCGCTTGAAGAAGGTGCTTTACGGCTTGAAGCAAGCTCCAAGGGCATTGTATGATACACTGTCAAAGTTCCTATTGACAAATAGATTCAGCAAAGGAGCAGTTGATCCCACATTGTTCACCAGAAAGTCAGGCATACACTTAATTCATGTTCAAATTTATGTTGATGATATTATTTTTGCCTCGACCGACCCTAATGAATGTGACCGTTTTTCAAAGAAGATGGGCTCCAAATTTCAAATGCCTATGATGGGACAAATGTCATTTTTCTTGGGATTACAAATTTCACAAAGTCCCGGAGGCAATTTTATTAATCAATCTAAATATGCAAATGAAATTTTAAACAAATTCGGATTTGAATCTAGTGACCCTGTTGACACTCCCATGGTGGAGCGCACAAAACTGGATGAGGACCACTCAGGGATCATGGTTGATTAAACAAAATATCAAAGTATGATTGGATCCCTGATGTACCTCACAGCCAGTAGACCTGATATTCTGTTCGTTGTATGCATGTGTGCTAGATACCAGGCTAAGCCTACCAAAAAGCACCTTGAAGCGGTTAAACGGGTCTTTCAGTATCTCCAAGGAACCATTAGCATGGGACTTTGGTATCTGAAGGACACCGATATGTCACTAACAGCATATGCAGATGTAGACCATGCAGGGTGTCAAGATACAAGTCGAAGCACATCAGGAGGTGCTCAGTTTTTAGGACATAAGTTAGTAAGTTGGTATTCAAAGAAACAAATGAGTACGTCTATATCCTCTACAGATGCTGAATACATAGCCATGTCATCCTGTTGTGCTCAAATCTTATGGATGAGATCCTAATTATCTGACTATGGCTTTGTATTCAACAAAGTTCCTCTGTATTATGATAACAAAGTGTCATTGCTCTCTGCTAATGTTCAACACTCAAGAGCAAAGCACATAGACATTCGACATCACTTCATCAGGGAACAAGTGGAGAAAGGTGTCGTTGAATTATATTTCGTCAGGACTGAATATCAGCTGGCAGACATCTTTACTAAAGCTCTTCCTAGAGAACGTTTTGAGTTTATCCTTTCATGACTTGGCTTGAAGAGCCTACAACCTGAAACACTCAAACGTCTTCAGGAGGAAGACGAGGAGTAAAGATGTTTCTTCATCTATTCTTTGTATATATTTTATCAAAAAGCAAAATACAAAATTTCAAAAACAACAAAAAGAAAATAGAAAAATATAAAATTTTCAAAACCCATAAAAATCAGAAATTTTTGAATAAGTCCAAAAATATTGTTTCTCATATCATGTTATCTGGTTTCGAAACATCTACGGACTTTGATCTGTCATTCAAAAATGACACGGGTCTTTAGATGAAGTTCGAACAGATTTAATAAATCCTTCTTGTTAGAATATATATATATATATATGGAGAAAAATGTTGGTTTATTGTCATTTCAGGCAGTAACCCGTTTTTAAAGAAAGGACAGAGCCATGCTCAATCTAATTTTAAAACCTCATGCTCTGATCCTAAAAGCAAAAGTTTTTTTAAGGAACGTTTGTCGCCAAAAAGGCAAACATTTTCTTACAAATATTTTTCCTTCTAAATATTCTTCTGAAAAATATTTGTTATCTATTGAAAACAAAATTGATTTGGAAATAACTCGAATATAATTTTTGAAAATCATTTGGACTTAGCATTTGTCAAAATCTTCATCTCTCAATCAACAACTTAGGTCATTGATTGAGGGGGAGAATGATTTTAAATATATCAAAAAGGTTATTTCTCAAACAATTGGTACTAAAATGAGCAAGGTCTACATTTGGATAATCAAAAAGAACATTTTTTTGTACAATTGGATCAAGACCAAGGCTAATGTTGTGTTTTCATAAGATACCTAAGCATGTTTGATCACTGGAGATTAAAGTTTCAAAATCTGATCGTTATCAGTTAAATGTTTTAAAAGCAATTCACATTTTCTCCTCAAAAAGATTTCAAAAATAATTTAAATCAATTGAGATCACAAATCTCAAAGGGTTTGAAAATTGTAATCGGGGGAGAATTTGTGATTTAAATTGGATATAAACTGATATTTCGATAAGTGGTTTTAGAAATATAATAACAAGCTCTCCTCCCTACATGTGCCAAACGATTTCAGATTTTCCATGCACATCTTAAGGAGGAGCATCTATCTGAAACCATAAAGGATTGAAACGTGATTGATTTATATCAAAGTGCAGGTTCCCTCTAATATGTGCAAAACTCTTTCAAATCTCGATGCACATATTGAGGGGGAGCAATCAAAAGAAAACCTCATCCTTCCCAAAATATTTTATCCAAAGTACTTAAAATACTAGATTTGATCAGGAAGTGATGATGATCATTTTAGAAAATGTTAATCAAATATTGGATCTTTCATCCTCAATCTAAGATTACAAAAGTCCTCTTGCCTCCATGTGATAAAATTATTTTCAATACTTGAAGCACATGTTGAGGGGGAGCATTTCTAAAATATAAAAAACAATTAAGGTACAAAATGCTTTGATTTTATATCACAAGTAACTTGATTGATTTTCAAATTGTTTTCAATTGGTTTCAAAGGCGGAAGAACAATAACAAAAGAACGACCAGTTTACTTTATGCATGGAGATATAAGGATGGTTAGGTTAGGTATTCGTTCCCACGATCCCGCCAGAGCCGGAGGGATCTACCCAGGGACAATCCACTAGATAGTGTAGAAGTCCTTAGGTATATTGAAAAAAAGGAGAAAAATTAGAACATGGGAAGAGTGCCGACTGAGATTGAGCTAGAACTAGAATAAACCCAACAAGGTTCTAGTAATGAAGTCTCGGTAAGCACTGAAGGGGTTGAAGAATGCAAAAGAATTGAATGTGAAAAGGGTAAAAAGAAATAGCCCTCCATTAATTCAACCTTAGGGCAGAAACCGGGTTCAATTCATATGCTACTGGTGGTTACTAAGGTAACACCGGTATTGAAGACAAGACGTTTTGGGCCCAGTGACGTACTGCACTAAACTTCCCAAGTTACTCAAGTTCCTCTTAAAAGGACTTATTTTATTCTCACGGGGAACCTACATTATCTATCGACTTTCTCGTAGAGATTGTTGATATTGAAGAAGGAGATCCTCTCCCTAGTCTCCGGCTTAGGAAACCAAATGTGCACTATTGAGTCTAGAGCCAAGAGATCATCATTAAATCTCATTAGGACACAATTAATGAAGACTCACAGTTTCACACAATGTGGAATGTGAGAATATATTTTGAGAGTCCTACGCATTATCCTTGTGGTATTGCCAGAACATCCGAGTGATATGTAAAGTATTCACGATGAAGATGGAAATCCTTCTAGAGCCAACATCAAACAAGCTCTTGGTGGGTAATATGTGAGATCTTCTCAAAAGATCAAACTTGTGACAACTGGATAGAAACGATGGGGTGATTCACTCGTGAATCAACCTTGGTCCAGGAAATGACTTGACGGATACCTTTGAAAAACCGGTCGTTGTGCTCAACAACTCTTTTCTCTAGCACATCTACTGTGTATTAAGTTTTCAAAAAAAAACAATAAGGGGTATTTATGATTGATAATTGATTTTTTTTAAAACCTTCGTTGTATTGCAAAACCCTTTCTATTAAGCAATACACGATTGTTTTTCAAATCATTTTTCATCAATCAGTGAATCTCAATTCGCTGGTTCACTCACTCCGTGATGTCTTCTTTGAGACGTTCCGGTTTGAGAACGGCTTGATTAGTGTCAAAACCCTGTCAAGGAGAATCTTTGGAATTCTACCTGATCACAAGCAGTACTTGTACTGATCAATGGGGAACCGTGGTTCTTGCAACCCCATTCAACGAAAGTGATCAAAGACACCTTCGTGCGCTTTATTGCTAACTGTTGTTTGCAGGGACACCCGACGGTTGCAGATGATCAGAATTGAGGAGTCATTCCATAACCGCATGCTCACACATCACATTCACTTCTAAAGAAATCATGATAAATGCATATCTTCATCAACTGGCTCTGATATTTTCAATCCATGCTTCTGCTACGCTACTGCAAATATCATGAATCAACAAAGCTTCCGCTACTCTGAAGAGAAGATATCATGATCCAAAATGTGAGCATGTCGGTCCAAAAGTCACAACTTCACATAATGGCGATACTATAAAGGATGAGTCAGAGATTTGTTGTGGCTGATGATCTCAATACTGGCTCAAAGAATCACCAACACGTGGATCAGTTAAAGACCTCCACTTGATATACAACACACGCGGAATATGAAGAATCAAAGACTACAAGCAACAGAGCAAAGAACTTAATCAAGAATTCAAGAACACCAAAATGTAATATCTGTTTGTGTCACACCCTCGCCGGAGGCGGAAACGCGAGGTGTAACTGAAAGGAACATAAGCACAAGATAATAGAACATACCAACGTTTAAGATTCAAAAGAAAGTAAACACCATTACAATACTAGTTTAGCCGACATCGGCAAATATAATACAAAGTTTAGATCCCAAAAGACTTCGATTTAATACATAATGATTAGTAGTGACATGTGAAAACTTCATTATGCAAAGACCTTGAAGAAAAGCTTACAAACGATCACCTGAAATGCATGAGAGAAAACGGGTCAACTATGAAAATAGTTGGTGAGTACACACGTTTCGTATAATATGAAAACGTTAAAGAGAGAAAGTCAAAGGTTTCGGTCATCGAGAATAGTCCACAAAGCAAAGGCATTGTAAATCCACTCAGTTCCAAGTTCCGCCCATACAAAACTTACAACCAGTGTGTTCACAACCCATTGCACAAAATATAGTGTGTCAAGTAGTCAAGTATACGTTGTCAGGACAATTCACAATATAGCACCACGTATATCATAATGTTTGCCAGGCAAAGCCCCTAGAATAAATAATATGCGTCCCGTAACATAATGGACGAGAGGTTGGCCGACCTCTAATAGCGCTATCCATAGTACCTACTAATAGGAGACTAACAATGCGAATGTACGAACAGTACATCATACAACTATTATATACAATTAAGAACACTCCGAACATGGGAGAATTTAAATTGAAAATGCTCCGTTCCCATAGGGAGACATTCTGCTCCGGACCGGGGAGGCTTTAGGTTGCTCCGAACAAGGGAGACTTTGTACGCTCCACCAATAAGGCGAGACTTTTAAGGTCATAGCAAGTACGGTTCAATAAGATCAAAAAAGTCATAGGTTCGTAATTAAGTTTAAGGATTTCATTCGAGTTCAAAAGTTCTAGTTAAACGAGTTCATAAGAGTAGTAATCAATTTAGTTCAAGAATCGTTCATGCATTTAGCCCCAAAATATAGTAAAAACGGTAAAAAGGGGATGTGATTACTCACTTGGTTAAATGATGCGATGGCAAAAGTGAGTACACTGAAATGAGACGTATATCTCTAACCGCGACCTATTATGAATGATATGATCTATAATAAGTCATGATGTAATGTTATGCATGCAATTCATATGATACCTATACCACTTGTGAATTTTTGAAAATAACGTTTATCGTCGAAAAATAATCTTATAACGTCTTCACAATTTATAAATTACTTTACAAGTATTTATGTTGAAATGATATCCTACGATAGTCATTTAGCGATTTATTATGAAATTATAGCTTTTCGTCGCAAAACAATGTCATTTGACAATTCATAAAAAGTGACTAAATGGCCTCGAAAAGCTAGTCGTAAAATGGTGCTTACCGAGTGTTAGGAAACAAACTCAACGGTTTTGGAAATCTTGTAGCATTATCTCAAAGTTTTAGCTTTTAAATTTTCATCATATAGGTCTCGATCATGGAGAAAAACATAGGTAAAGTAGGGTACTTGTACCGAAAATATTGTTTAAGGGTAACTTTCGGCAAAGTTTGAGTGACCGTATTTTATTCGTTACAACTCCGTTTGACGAACGGTTGAACATTTTGGGAAATAAGCTAGGCAAAATTACTTTTACTAGAAGACATCGTTTTCTAAAAAGTATTCCATCGATGTTAAAAACGACTCTCAACATGGTCTTTAGCGGCAACTAGTTTTTGTCTAATAGGAAAAATATATGTTTTATACTTGTAATAAAAGTTACGATAACCTTGTTTAAAATGTGAATAACTTAGTCGTTATAAGTCCGTTTTCTACGTTTTATATGTCCTTAGCTTCGTGTTAAAGTATACTAATATATTTTTAATAAATAGACTCATTTAGATAACGCTTAAGACTCATTTTTGACCCGTAAAAATTTGGACAGCATGCTGATTTTTCTAAAAATATAGTTTTCGTCGTTAAACTTGAAAATAGCATAACTTCTTCGTTATAACTCCGTTTTAACCCATTCAAGCGGCCACGTTTTCGTTTTAAAGTATATTTTCTGAATATCTAGCCCAAAATATTTTTCAAACTGTCAAAATTTCCAGAATTAACAAAAATGATCAGACCCTTATATATTGTTGTCGAAATGGATTTTTCTCGCGTAATACTTATTCTAACCACTTCAAACCAAAGCCAAAGCTATTCTAAACCTACCATACACCTTCTTAGGGTGTCATGGGTTCATAGACATCATCAAAAATGATATGTTTCAAGGGATAATTATAGGATGATATATATTCATTAATAGTACTTAAAAACAAATAAAGTGGTATAGATAATCATATAACTTGCATGTTTTTCTCAAGCATGATAAAATGACCAAAGTATGAATATGAAAAATTAAAAATGATCATGGAATGCTTACTAGTGGAGTGATGAGGTTTAAAGAACAAGGGTTTATCCTAATACCCTAGGTTTTTATCTCAAAACCTTGATTAAGAGTATACTAGAGGTGATAAATAAACTTGTCTTGAAAAAAATATGGATTCCTTGCTTGGTCTTCCTTATGGCCGGTTCAAGAGAGGTAGAAATGAGAGAGTTTGAAGACTTTTCACCTTAGTTAATAATGTATGTATGTTTTATATATTAGTATATAATAGAGATAGGTAAGTATCATGTATCTTGTTGATATTTTGGTACTCAATATGTTGAGTCATCTATATGTGTCGACAAGCATATAGAAAAATAATGGTATTGTATTTTAGATGATTAAATGTATAAGTGTATTAATAAATGTGTAATTGTTTAAGTATAGTTGGTAATTTGTGTATATAATTGGTTATTTAGGGTAGCGTTAGCTAAAAATAAATTTTAACGGAATAAAATAAAATATATCCAAGTAATAAAAATTATAAAAATACATTTCTTACAAAAATTGAGTGAAATAATAATTATCGAGTAGTATTTACGAAAACCGTCGTGATTATATAAATATAACAATTTATATACAAAATAAATTTAAAACACCGGGTAAACTAATATTATAATTTTTATAATCTTAGCATGAGTATAAAAATATATTAGAATAATTTTCGGAAGTGTCGGATCAAATGTTCAAATTAAATGATTAGGCGATAGCGTTTATTTAATAGGGAATTATACGTTTTATGAAAAATGCAAAACCATGCATGAACTAATATGATGATGATGTTACTAATGATATGTAGACTAATCCTAGTATATATGAAATGTCCTCGATGATATGTTCATGAATTCACAGCTAAGCCCTTAAAGTTACGCGAATTTGATACTCGTAAACCTAGTTTACGAAAAATGATGAATAGTGAATCATGAATAGTGATTTTCTCCGGAAATGAATAGTGTTTCGTGAATAGTAAAATTTTGAAATACGTTATCAGAATATCAAATCGACTCCGAAAATGATGAATAGTAAAATGATGAATAGTAACCGATGAATAGTAATTTGAGAAATGACCGGAAATTGAGAATTGTGACATTCTTCCCCGGTTAGAGGAATCACGTCCTCGTGATTCAATTATTGATACTATAGTCCGAACCTCGACAAGAGTTCTAAAAGTTCATACTCGTAGGAATATTCTAAATGATCATGTCAATGCTCATGCATATGGGTTCCTCATCCAACTAAATACGTGCCCGTGATCAGATTTGATGGGGTAAACTTACCCAACACCGAACGTAGCCCTCAAAAGACCCTTTTGAGTAAAAACTTGACTCTTAGCTTGATTTTCGCAACTCATCAAACAAGAACTGTCACTAGATCAAGCTAGGAAACAAGTTGTTAGAAAGATAGGATTCAACATCCTTGAATGAAGTCTTTTGAAAGATTCGTTCAATCTTGGATTTGCTTATGCAAATCAAATCAACACAATAAATTACAACTAAGGTCGGTATCGTTAGGTCTCAAATTAACAAATGTTGTGAACGTGGTAAAAATCGGAAGGAAGTTATGCACTCAAAATCATGTTGAACAGAAATAAGGTGGTTGTACGAAAGAATGTACCCGTTACGCGTTGCGGGCTTCCTCGGTAGGGAACTTCAATGTTCTGATCTTGTGGGCCTTCTATTGCCAATGCCAGGTTTGGACGATTACCTCCTTGGTTGGGAGTTCTTTTCAACTTTGGACAGGTATTCCAAAGGTGATCTAGACTTCCACACTCGTAACATGCTGACCTTTTTCCTTGATTGCCAGTCCTGTTTGAGCAATTTCGTACGAAGTGGCCCGTCTGTCCACATTTGTCGCACCTTGGGCAGTCTCCTGAGTGGTGATAGTTACATCGAGTGCACATAGGATGTGGACCTGCGTATCTTTTGGGCCCTTGAGTTATTGCTCCGTAGTTTCTGGTTATTCGATGCCTCTTGTTTTGCTGGTCCTGGTCTCGGCTTCCCTGGTGATCCTCCTGTCGCTTTTGTCCATTGTCGTTTGCTTTTGTTAGTTCTCCAGACCTGATCACATCATTTGTCAAGCGATACGCCATACCCACAGCGGCTTGCAGAGTGGTTGGGTTCGATGAGGTGACATCCCTCCTAATTTCCGGTATCAATCCCCATATATATCGGTCGATCAACTTCTCCACAGTGGAAACCATGTGAGGAACCATCCTAGTTAACTCGTGGAAACGGATCGTGTACTTGTCGACTTCTACCCCAACCATCAAGTGATTCCAAAATTCCGCTTCCAGCTTCTGCACTTCATCTTTTCTACAGTACTCATTAGTTAGTAGTTTCTTAAATGCTTCCCAAGATAACGCATTTGCAGCCCCTCTTCCTCTAGTCTGCAGTTGGTTGTTCCACCAAGTCAATGCTCGACCCTGTAGTAGACCAGCAGAGAACTCAACCTTATTTTCTTCAGTACATTTCTTGATACTAAGTTTCGACTCAACATTCTCGAACCAGGTTAGCAGTCCTATGGCACCCTCGGTACCATAAAATTCCATTGGCTTGCATGTCATGAAAGTCTTGTAGCTGCATCCATGACCAGTGTTTGAGGTACCTTCTCCAACGTTGGTTCGTCTAGCATCAAGGTGCGTCATAATTTGGGTGAGTAGATCCACTATTCCAGCAGCGTTGTTGTTTGGATTGTCATTATTGTTTGGGTTGGCAATGTTGTTTAGGTTGACATTGTTATTTGGATTGGCGTTGTTGTTGACTCCTGAGCGTGTGTTTCTTGCAGCCATGATCCTGCAATGGACCAAAACATCGGGTTGAGTAAATGACACTCGAACGAAGGCAGATGAGGTGCAGAACGGCTGTAATATGTGTTATAGTGATCGAATATGACAGGAACAAAGACATGCTATGTCTAACAAGCCGAAAGTCGGAAAATGACCAAAAATTGAGAATTGTGACAGTTTGTAATTGAGGTGACCTCTCTTAGGGGGAGATTGTTGGGATTTAGAAAATCCGGTAGTTAAAGACTCGGTCACCTCAAGTATATGTATTCGTTATAAAGCTCGTAGTCGTAGTCATTTAGTGATAGTTAGTAGTTTGTAATGTAACACCGTGGAGGACGGACGGGTCTTTACCCACTGTATGCCTGATCCACAGCCCGTAGGAGGCGTCTCATGTAAGAACCTATAAATACCTTTTGCCTAGCAAGGCAAAGGGTTGGAGCTTTCATAATACATTTTTCTTTGTCTCACTAAAGTTCCCAACTTTTTTCACTTTCTCTCTCTAGAACCTAACTCATTCGACCCTATTGTGTGTTTGATTATGTGTTTGTGAAAACCAATATGTAACAGTTTGTCTCTTGAGGGTACATCATCATCCTTTTCAGAGTCACCATGATGGATTTTTCTTGGCTTGTCTTTCTTGCAACTCTCACTTTTCTTTTCATCCTTTTTGATAGAATTGCTTAGGGCTTTTTGAAGTTCTCGTTCATCGGGATCTGCTTCAATCAATTCTAGAAGTTTTCCTTTGAGATCAGAAGCTGAAGGTTTGGACGGCTGAGTTTGAATAGTGACTGGAGTTGTTTGAAAACGATGAGCTACAATGCCGTCCAGCTTGTTTTTAACATACCGTTTGATTGTTGGTGGAAATACCTCAGTAAACGCCTTTGTTAGTTCATTGGGAAGCTGTGATTTGAAGATATTTTCCATGGATTCAGTGATATCGAGGGACTTGAAGTCATCAATTTTTTTTTGTTCTTTCACTTATTCTTGGAGTTTTTTGATTTGTTCTTGAACTATTTTGACTCCTTTATTTTTTAGAATGTGAGCGGTGGCATGACGAACACTTTTAAATCTTTCACGTGCAATTTCTTTTCCTGTTGTCGTTAGAGGTGCCTTTGATGAGACATTGATCTTGAATTTTGGTTTTGCTTTTGGTGTTGGAGGCTCTGTCTTGGAATGTTTATCTTGAGATGATGCACCTAGTGATGGTTGTTTGGGAGGTGTGGGTAAACGGTCGTCTCCACCTGAGTTGCGTTGATTGTCATCATCGCCATCGTTGTCGTCGTCATGAATTTCTTCATCTTTATTTTCTTATTCATCCTCTTCTTCTCCATCAATAGATTCACTTTTAGAGTTAGTGTGAATAAATTCATCTGATTCTTCTTTATCATCTGTTGAAAACACAAAGACCTTGATAGATCTTTAAGCACTCGGAGATCGTTAGTGTTGCCTATGTAATCACAAGCAAACTAATAGAAGATCTCTACAACTAGTATTTTGTAGCGGAAATAAAATACAAGTTACAATAACTAAGAACTCTTTGATCCTCTATGGATCTTTTTATTATAGAAACTCTATGTTTCAGATGTTTTACAAGACTTGAAAGACTTTAGAAAAGCTTTTTCCTCAAAAACTATCTATTACTAACTAAGCATGGTTTCTTATATAGGCAAGAAACCCTAATGAGCGTTGACAATTTACACTCCTAATACTAACATAGACTAAGCATGCATCTAGACAAGCATGCAACTAATCATATTGTTTTGTTCATCATTTTGTTTATCCTGATTAAGCTCTACATATCTGCGCCAACCTATCTTTAATACGGCGCTGACTTTTACTCTATTCTGAGCTTATCTCTCCTACGTGGTACGCACTTTCAGCAACAACACAATATCTGCTTTAGCATTTCTGCTGAAGTATAACTTCAGCAGAATCCATTCTTCTTCGGCAGAATCTCTTCGGCAGAATCTTCGACAGAATCAGTAGTTTACCTTAATTCCCAACATATGTTTTATTTTAAAATAGCATATTTCCATATTTTGTGCTTAATATATGTTTCGAAACTTGTTAGGTGCATATGTGTTTTTTTATATAATGTAAATTTTTAACAAACAAAGAACATAAATGTTATACACAAAATTCGATATTGATTGAAATACAATTAAAATCCAAATTTTTAAAGAGCATAAATACATGAATCTAATCAATTTATACACGTGAGCACTAATAATATTTAATACAAATGGGCATATGTGCACACTTATTGTTATCAAAATTTTTAGAAGTCGAACGTATATGCACACGCGTATCCGTCAACATTTTCAAAAGCCGGACATATATACGCACTCGTAGCCGTGAACATTTTTTTAATTACACCTAATAAAAAAAATATAAAAAATTAGCAACATTAATATTATTAAAATAGAATTACAAAAAAAAAGATATTTCATAGCTCAAACAAACAAGCAACCAATTTTTTAATCATAATAACTGGCATAACACACATGCACAGTTAAAAACATATATGTATCCATTTAAGCTTAAATCTATGTTAACCTTAGAACATGTATGCACGTCACTTTTATTGATTTTATAAAAGCCGAAAAACACATATGCACCATTCAATGGATTAAAACATATACACAGTATAAAACATATATCCATCCATTTAAGCTTGAATCTATATTAACCTTAAAACATGTATGCACATCACTTTTATTGATTTTATACAAGCCGAAAAACACATATGCACCATTCGAATGGATTAAAACATATATGTATTCATTTAAGCTTGAATCTATAGTAATCTTAAAACATGTATGCACGTCACTTTTATTGATTTTATACAAGCCGAAAAACACTTATAGATCTTATGCATCAGTTGATCTGGTTGATAACAACTATATTTGAATCTTGCAACGTTTTATTAGCTTTTTAAAGGGACATACTTAAGAACTAGAACACATAAACAATATTCTAAATCTTGTGATTGCTAGATTAACTATCAAATGCTAAATACCACAGTCTAATAAAGGGAAAAAAATGTTTTCTTAGTTACTTTTCCATCAGGTTAAAACTCAAAAGCTTTATCGCTTTAAAGTTTAAACAAAACGAGAATATATAACGTATCACTCAGTCAAGAACCAGGCAATTGCATACAAATCGTGTACAAAAAACTTTATTTTCCTAATAATTAACTCCACAAATATTACTGAATAAATGTTATAGAGTGTAACAAATTTTATTTAGAACAAAAAAATCACATTCCAAAAATTGAATGGATAAATGATAACATAAAAATTTTTACACGCTAATCAGATTCATTATTAATAATATCAACACTATCTTTGATCTAGTACTAAAAAAAATACACAAGGTTAAAAAACTTAACTGGTACAAAAAAATTAAGCCGTCGGAGTATGTGATGAATTTTGTTCGACTTTGGATAAGGTCGAAACGTTTATCTCCATGCTTTGGTGTTGGGGCAATCATAAACCAAAACCGAAATCGAGAAAAGACGTCATATCTTGAAGATGGCTGCAACAAAAACTTGTTGTCGGTAGAAAGTAGGCGGTTATGGGCTTTAGGTGGTGTGGTTATGGAGAAAGTAGGCGGCTGAATATGTGAGAGGGTGAAAAAAGAATCTATGATTTTTCATTTAACCTAATCTCTATTGATAAGGTTTAAAAAAAAATATGATTGTGATATGTCTTAATTACCCTTACATTAGTTATAACAACCACCATGATCTTTTGATTATTTACATAAATATCACACTCAGTTTTAATCATTGATCAACTAATCTAACGGTAATAGATGGGTTCTCGCAGTTCTCGCATTTAAAGTGGGTTCTAAAATAAAGTTACACTATATATATATATATATATATATATATATATATATATATATATATGTATAGATAAACTGAGTGTGTTATTTATGTAAATAATCAAAAGATCATGGTGGTTGTTGTAACTAGTGTAAGGGTAATTAAGACATATCACAATCATATTTTTTTTAAACCTTATCAATAGAGATTAGGTTAAATGAAAAATCACAGATTCTTTTTTCACCCTCTCACATATTCAGCCGCCTACTTTCTCCATAACCGCCACCACCACCTAAAGCCCATAACCGCCTACTTTCTACTGACAACAATAAGTGTGCACAGATTCTTTTTTAATATGAAAAATCACAGATTCTTTTTTAATATGTCCGGCTTTTGAAAATGTTGACGGATACGCGTGTGCATATACGTTCTACTTCTAAAAATGTTTATAACAATAAGTGTGCACATATGCCCATTTGTATTAAATATTACTAGTGTTCACGTGTATAGATTGATTAGATTCACGTATTTATGCTTTTTAAAAATTTGGATTTTAATTGTATTTCAATCAATATCGAATTTTGTGTATAACATTTATGTTCTTTGTTTGTTAAAAATTTACATTATATCAAAAAACACATATGCGCCTAACAAGTTTTGAAACATATATTAAGCACAAAATATGGAAATATGCTATTTTAAAATAAAACATATATGCACTAAATTGGAAACATGCTAGCTTCAAAAGAACATATATGCACTCAATTGGAAACATGCTCGCTCTGAGAAAACATGCTAGCTTATTTGAGGAGAAGAAAAAAAAAACAAAAAACAAAAAAAAAACAACGAATTAAAAACGTTATTTAATAAAAAAAATCTAAAAAAATAAAAATTGTTTTTTACTATTATACCCTTTTGGATTAAATAAAAAAAATTGATACTTAAAAAGATATAAATATTTTCAAAAATGCCATTTTGCATTGATATGTTGCACACTATATATTATTAAGAGTACATAAGTGGTTCTCGCAGTTCTCGCACTCAAGCAAGGTTATGAAAATAAAGCCCCTCTCTCTCTCTCTCTCTATATATATATATATATATATATATATATATATATATATATATATATATATATATATATATATATATACACATTATATAAGAGGAGGCATGCCACATAAAATGCCACTTGGCATCCCATAATGCCATGTCATCATTCTATTTATGTGTCATTTTTTTAATTTTTTAAATGACATGTGGCGTTTTTATTTAATATATGTACAATTTTATTTTTTTTAATTTTAAAATTCGGTTTTTATTTGTTAATTTTTAATTTTAATTTTGTTTAATTAAAAAGAAGACATATATGGGATTTGAACTTGGGTCATTCATGAGTTTTCTAAACAACTTACCACTAGAGTAAATTGTTTTTTGATTTATATCTTTCAAATCAATACAAATAAGGAGATGTTAAAAAAATCCCTGCAATCGTAATTTAGGAATGTATATTATGAAGATAACAATTAAAAAAAAATGATATATATTAATTTACAAGATAATTATATCTTATATATTTTTAACCTAATTTTTCTTTATAAATACACCCTATTATTAACTTCATAATCATAATAATCATAATAAGTTATTCAAAATGCTCGTGAAAGTGGCATTCCTATTAGTGCTGGCAGAGATAATAGAATGAACACTAAAGTGCATCAAGCAATATATCATCACACTCTATGGCATGTTCTGATGTCCTCACAATAGGTCTGCAGTTCAAACCTCATTATGTACATCTAAATTCGCAATGTTAGAAAGATAAATTTTGGAAATATTATGGATGGATGAGGGAGTGCCAAAGGCTGGACTAACAAAGCCAATTGCATCCCTGAAGTGGTCAAAAGATTGGTAGTACAGGCAATCTGAAAAAATAGGGAGTACGCATGAAGAGCATAAAAGCTGAAGGTGAACTCACAATCCAGGAACTTTTTGCCCTGAGATGCAAGTTTTTTATTTGTCATAACGGCGGACTGCACGCATAGTCGGATACCCTTAAGGCCTTAATAGTAATCCTACTAGGTACATTTTTGTTCCATATGGAATCTGAACTTTATATATGTTGGATAAAGGGTGTTTAGGATTGCGTTTGTGATATAGATTATGCTTTTGCCAACAGAATTTGAATGGGTTGCCAAATACTTTATTTGATTACCTTGCAACGCAATAATCAGATAATAAGATTTGAGACGCCATACCAAACAATCTGTAAGAGACACTTTTAAACACCTTGGATTGGGTTTAGAAATAACCAACCTGTAGCTCAAAAAGTTTGTAGTTATTACTGTTAAAGCACTTTAGCGTTGTTCTTTGAAGAATATTCAGTGAGATATATTAAAGAAACCACAAACTGATGGCCCCAAGTGTTTTCTTTTTTGCATACATTGTTACATAAGCTAATTATATTTTTTTATACCAGACGTTAGATGTCTTTCATATTTCAGAAGATGTTTATCTATTATCCCAGTTGCTTTAGTTTGTGATTAAGTTTTGTTAAATGTAAACTGTAACAGGTTTATGATGTAACCCCGTTTATGGAGGATCACCCTGGAGGTGATGAAGTTCTGCTAGCAGCAACTGGTAAGTCTGAAATATATACATCTTGCAGACCGATGACAGTGAGTAATATCGGTTACTGATTTATGAATATATGATTGCAGGGAAAGACGCAACCAACGATTTTGAGGATGTTGGCCATAGTGATGATGCTAGAGAAATGATGCACAAGTATTACATTGGCGAGGTAGACAGAGCAACTGTTCCTAAGAAGCGTGTGTATGTTCCACCTGCTGACAGGCACTACAATCCTGACAAGACTCAAGATTTCATTGTCAAGATCTTGCAGTCATGAGTTGTAAAGCTTATATAAGCACAATAACTTATTAGAGAATATGAACTCTTATCCAATATAAATTCCGTTTTCCATAGGGTGCTCAGCTTGTGAAGAGATAATTGGTGTCCTCGAAAAGAAGTTGAAAAATTCTATTGATCAGCTTCAAGAGTAAGTTGCTTGAAGTATTCATCAAATCATATCATATGTATGTATATACAAGGATATTGTTTCCTTAAAGAGAGTAATTAGCTGAAGTTTTGTAATTTGTTTCAAGGATTTTAGAGCCACGTCATCCTAAATACTACCTTAACGCAAATCTCTGGAATTCGTGATCGATGCTCATCACCTGGATGTTAGATGTGAGGGTGGGGATTTGAATCTGGCACTTTGTGATAAAGAAGCTCGTCTACTGTGTATATTATAGTTGTTGTTATCAAGCAATGAGTCACTGATTTTTAATACCGTTTACTTTTGAACAACAAAGGCGCACACATTAAACAACAAAACAGTGGGGTTACAAAATTTCATTTATTCAATTATCAATTCAAGATTGATGCCTATATAATTTATAATGCTTACGAAATCTGTCCACTATATTATCATTGTCAGAGCTTTTCTCTGAACATAACAACAGTGCAAGGTTTTGAAACTTTCATTGGATCTTGTTTTGAGCTGTGTTAATAATTATGAAGCGAGGATGTTGTAAATCAGGTCAAAGTAATGTTCATATCATGTTTAATCGAACTTAGTTTGTGCTTTTGTAGCAATAGTTGATTAATGTTTTATTTTATACAGAGGCTTATTCATACCAAGTGAGTGATGAGCTTTCTTTAGTTATGGTGTAGCTAACTGAATACTGTTTTTACAGGCATGCAATGAATTGAATCAAACTTGGATGGAATCTGGTAAGTAAAGATTTTTTTTCCTCATCACGTGGGAAAAAATGCCAAATATAGTGAACCCATCTTGCTCTTGATTTATGATCATGGTCTTCAACCAGGAGTACTTTCTAGGATTGTTTAACGTGATTTGTCCTTGATTGTTGGTTATCTATTTTGCTTCTGGAAAATAGGTTGCATTACCCGCAAAACATCCTCTATATCTATGTTACAGAAACTAAATATTCCTATAATAAATAAGTGATTTATGTTGATTAGAGATATCGATACTGAAATTATTTCACGTCGAACATTCGCCTTGCATATTGTATAGTGTGGCATTAATTTCATATTCGGTACTCATATGCCAGAAGTTGTTTACTAATTCAGGAAGAATGGTTTCTAATTTGTATATCCAACTTCTGCTATCTGAGGGTTAACCTAAACATTCTTGCAGCTACTAGACAAGGGTTGCGAAAGGATCCTCGATCATTAGCTTATGCTAATAAGTAGGAGAGCCCGACGTAATGAACAATGGGAAAAAACAGCTCAATCACAAAATGGGTTTAACTTTACTAAAGTTCTAGGGTTTAATGATCTTGGTGGGCCTCAGCTTTCAGCTTCCGAAGAATACTCACTCCATTCTAGATACCTTGCCAAAGCCAACTCTCTTAATCTTTCTGAGATAGCAGATAGCGAAAGCCATCTAGAAATGGTATGCATTCTTTTATGTTGGTATATTTAGTAATCTGTTATGGGTGTTAGCATTAACAAAAGCTGTGATTCTTCCTCTATCCCATGTCAACTTGGAGATCTCATCAGTACATGAAGTTATTCCTCCATGAGCAAAAATTTCGTGTACAGTTTTCGATTAAATCTCACCAGATTTTAGTTTTTTTCCTGATATTTTTTCTTTCTATTTGTTCTGTTAGGTTCAATGCCCGCTCGAAGTGGTAAATTTTCGTCCAAGGTTATGCATTCTTCTATGTATGTATCTTTAGTAATCTGTTATGGGTTCAAACAATCAAGTCTTTATCGTGTTATCTTTTTTCGTTGTTCTTTAAAACTCAAACACGCGCTCTATATTTTTCTCATATACTTTTTGTGATTTGTTATGTAGGTATGAAAGTGTTAGAATTAAGGGCAACCTTAATTACCAGAATCAAGTGAATGAAAGTACAAGACATCTAAGTTACCCCTAAATGCTAATTCTAACACCTAAATTGTTTACAACATCGATGGTATCTCACCAGATTTTTTTTTCTGATATTTTTTCTTTCTATTTGTTCTCTTAGGTTCAATGCTCGCTTGAAGTTGTAAATATTCGTTCAAGGTTATGCATTCTTCTATGTATGTAGCTTTAGTAATCTGTTATGGGTTCAAACAATCAAGTTTTTATCGTGTTATCTTTTTTTGTTGTTCTTTAAAACTCAAACATGTGCTCTATATTTTTCTCATATACTTTTTGTGACTTGTTATGTAGGTGTGAAAGTGTTAGAATTGAGGGAAACCTTAATTGCCAAAATCAATTGAATGACATTACAAGACATCTAAGTTATCCCTAAATGCTAATTCTAACACCCTAACTGTTTACAACATCGATGGTTCACTGGACAAACATATTTACAGGTACAATGATAATGATGGGGGCTGATATAAGGTTTGACTTATAGCTGCAAGTCATGATTGCTGTTTAAGGGGTGTTTCATGTCTGATTTTGCATTTCTAAGTGATTATTGAGACGTGGAAAAATAGATCAGAGTCAAAAACACCCAAACAAAAAAACCATAAAGTGGTAAATCTTCGTCCAAGGCTATGCATGCTCCAATGTCTATATCTTTAGTAATTTGTTACGGGTTCTAATGTTAACAAAATCTGTGATTCTGCCTCTATCCCATGTCAAGTTGGAGTTCTCATCAGTACAAGAAGTTATACATCCATAAGCACATGTGTCATGTAGAGTTGGTAATTAAATCTCACCATATTTTAGTTTTTTTCATGATATCTTTTCTTTCTATTTGTTTTCTTAGGTATAATGCCCGCTCGAAATGGTAAATCTTCATCCAAGGTTATGCATTCTTCAATGTCTGTATCTTTAGTAATGTCTTACAGGTTCTAACAATCAAGTTTTTATCATGTTATCCCTTTTCGTTGTTCTTTAAAACTCAGACATGTGCTCTATATTTTTCTCATATACATTTTGTGATTTGTTATGTAGGTATGACAGTGTTAGAATTGAGGGCAACCTTGATTGCCAAAATCAATTGAATGACAGTACAAGACAGCTAAGTTATCCCTAAATTCTAATTCTAAGACCTAAACTGTTTACATCATCGATTGTTCACTGGACAGACATATTTACAGGTGCATTGAGATTGGTTGCCCATAATTCATGGTGTTAAGAGTATGTTGGTCAAAAAGGTCCTTTATGTGTTAATAGCTTAGATAACTTGAAGAAAGTTGTGATCTTATCTGAAGACACGATGCAACAGAAGATACCGTATCAAATAGGGGACGATATATGCGAGACCTTAGCTAACATGTCTTATGTGAAATCTTTATTAATCAATCTTTGTTTCATTCAGGTAGATTCTTAGTCTCTTTATGCATGATCTTCAGTTCTCCTAAATAATTGTTCTGTTGATATTAAAATTAGAAAATTCGTCGTAGGGTTTAAAACAATATCTCAGTAATGCCTTCAACTTTCTATCTTGTTATGAAAATTACTGTTTTGTATTAGCAATTGTTTTCACTATCGATATGTACTGCAAAGATGGACGAATGCAGCTGCGAGTACAATCCCTCTGAGCGAAAAGCTGAAATGTACAAACACAGATCTGCCGCCTTGATGATTTGTGTCGTCGGGCTATAATTGTAAGTGAAGAAGGGTCAATATCACAAGAGAGTTATAAGATTGCATTAGAGCCATAAAAGATGCTATGATGCAATGATCGAATGTAAATAACTCTGCTGAGAACGAAGTCGTTTGTAAGCAAGTACCCTATTGTGTCCATTGAGGACCACTTTGACCAAGATGACCGGAGCACTATGCCAAGATGATCAAAGAATGCGGTGAACAAGTTCAAATTGTTAGTGATGATCTTTTGGTCACCAACCCCACGGTTAGAATAACAACTTTATGTACTTAATATAGCTTTCTTCAGATAGACAAATAGCTACCATGGAAATGGTTCCCTACTTTTCTGACCTCTCTTTTAGTTTGGTCTGATTTAATATTAATTACTTACTGAACTTGTATTTACAGAGAGTTAAGAAGGCTATTGACGAGAAGACATGCAATGCTCTTCTTCTTCTTAAGGTATAATTCTAATAGTGATGTTTATGGTTCATTTTTAAGTCTTTTTACTCATAAATGATACAAACATATACTCCGTATATGCATTATGCTCTTAGACAATAGGTTTCTTTTTCTTTATCACTTTTACAAATATCCAAGCCTTTAATGATTTATAAGTCATTATAGTTACTATTATTATACAATCAGTATCGCATGTATCTGGAGTATACTGATATGCTATGCATTGCAGTAAAACAAAGAAAGACAAAACTCCTTTGCATTATTACATATAAATAAACTGATCCTTAGCTAAGTGGATGGCAAGAATCAGCTTTATTACAATAACTCCAAGGCTGTTTATGTGACATATAATAGAAGTAACCTCAAGTTCTACAATTGTCAATCCGTTCAGGTTATTGGTATAAGTGTTTCATCCCCAGGGATAGCCCAAATAAAGATAGAATTCACTTGCAAAACTCTCAAGATGTTTCGATCCAAAGCAGCAAGCTTGATTGTGGTATTTGAAATTCTGAAATAAAGTTTTCAATTTCTTTTTGTTACATGAGAGGTCCAGATCTTTATATAACTACGATTGTCTTCTTTCAACAGGAGATGATTGTGTTTCGATACAAACCGGAGGCTTAGGAGTAAACATACAATACGTGGATTGTCGACTGGGTTATGGAATAAGCATCGGGAGCCTTGGGAAAGATAGTACAGTAGTTTGTGTTTTGAATATAATTGTTCGTGATACAAAGATTAATGGCACAATGACTTAAGTTAGAATAAAGACATGGCAGGTAAATAAGTCGATCTTCATCTTTAATACAAGCAAAGTGGCAATTGGCAAATCTACGGGTCTAACGATTTTGGTAATGGGTAAAACTGGATTTCAGTCAAATCAAGTTGAGATACTCATTTGGTCAGATTGGGTAACAAGTTAAATAAGTTCACAGAAAAATGCCTAAATCATACCCATTTGACCCGTTAGCATATAATGACAGATTTTTGCATAAACATTAATAAGGGAAGAATTTTGCGATAGTAGACAATTGAGCAACCACGCTGATTAAGTGGTTCAAGTCATCTTTAACACCTTTTTGCACAACCATTTGCAGGGTGGTTTAGTCTAGGTGAAAGGAGTGACATTTGCCAAGCATTCATTATTTATTATCTTGGAAATAATTTTATGTAAAAGAATGGTAATATGTTACCAATTTTCGAAGAACTATAGAAAGCTAGTAGGGGAAACCTATGGAAGATCTATTTACAAATTTTGTTAAGGCACCACTTGCTACAGCATCAGTAAGACCCTTAATTAATCATTTCAAAACTTTAACCTTTTAGGTACATTATTAAATTACTGACATTCTTTTGTATTATATATGGTATACTCAGATAGCACAAGTTCATCGTGCAACTCTACATGATGGGCAAAAGGGTTCTTAAAGTTCAACATGAAGGCATCAAGACAATAACATTGGAGGTAATAGAGTTTGTACCTATGGTCCTTCAACTTCTTATAAGGAAAAGTACCGTAAATGCTAAAGAGGAATGTACTGAAAAAAAACCAGAGCATCGTGTAAAAGTATTGATTCATGAAGTGATTCAGGTATCATTATTCTCTAACTTGATCTTGTAGAAATATTGGCTAAGAAGACATACTCAGTTAAGATTAAAGTATTACTTAAAATACAATTTAAAATAGTTTTCACTTCATTTTTTTTGGGCACTAATTTTGTGTACTTCCAAAATATACAAAGTTTTGATTTTTGATAATTATTCTAATATCATTCTTGGTCTACTCAGTCAATGAAAGTGTCCTCATTTTAGAATATATGGATGGCGTAAGGTATTTCCATATCATTCGAAAAAAAAAAAAAAAAAAAACTTATAATTTCATGAAGGTTTCTTGTGGAAACATGATAATCAGAGTATATGGAATTTTGAATAATATAAGATCTATATATGTCCACTATGTTGTAGTTGAGTTATAGACCTGCAACAAAGTATGTTGCTGGTTGTAGAAATAAGTGTTTATCCGTTGATTTGGGTCGCTAAACTAATTGTATTTGCTTTTACTACAATAGTACAACACGTCATAGTCGTCATTTAAAGGTGCTACGGGTGGTCTTCTCGATCGAGTTTTAAAGATGATGCTCACATTGATTTATGGTATTGCTACATCTTTGTTGGGTAAGGAGGTTTGTCTATTTGAAATATGTTTTTAAATTTTACTTAATCATGAATTGTGATGCATTTTCCTTGAGTTTAACTCGACGAACAACTGAGTAGTTAACACGGAAATTGTGAAAGAAGCAAATTTTTGTTTCGTTTGTCAATTAGAACAAATTATGATTACAGAGTTCATGAATGAGGATTTCCTCAAGCGTATTGGGTTAATCCCAATCGACCCAACCCAGCGACCCAAGTCAACACCCACAATGACCCGGTCAACGAAAGTCAACCATACGAAAAGTCAAAAGAAGCAGTTAAAGAAAACGGTTACACAGCAGTTATAAAATAACTGCTCTATACCCTTGAACCGACACAATGCTTCACTTTGTACCGTTTCAATTTGTATAAATAGATAGGAACATGTAACAAACAAATGATGACAGATTTTGTACAATGATGACTGAAATAATAAGAAAACTTTCTTGATTCAAATCGTTTATTGTTATTTGGTATATCGTTGATTAAAGATCCATAAAAACTGGGCCAACAATTGGTATCAGAGCCTGATTCATCATATACCATTTACGTTTTAGTTTCAGAATCAATAAGAACCCTAAAACAGTTTCGAAAAAAATTTCTGCAAAATAATCCGAACACAAAATCAAAAGATATAATCTTTTGTGTTCCATATACGTTTGTCGCATCAAGGGAACAATCACATAAGTGACTGCTCATACCCGGCAACAAAATCTTTCATTCGTATTTTTTTCTTTCATCGAAACTTTTTTTTATCCACAAAGGATCAGAAACGAATTAAAAATCGTTTATACATATTGATTCAAACAAACTAAACGAAGTCGTCATCAATTAGGGCACAAATTAAAGATTCGAATTAAGAACAAACACACATGTTCTTTAAACGGAATCAAGCCCAGAAGGATCAATTGAAAACCCCAATTGATTCATTAGAAAAACTCCAATCGTAAAATTACTCACGGATCAGAAAACCCCAAATAAGCCGAAACCCTAGGTTTCAAATTGAAGGGTTAAAAGTGCTCGTAAAAGGAACACCACACCGGAGATAGTAGAAAGGACGGTCAAAAACCACAGCCATCAAAAGAGGCCGGTCAAACCGTCGTTGTTTATTGGAGAAGGAAGAAGAAGATAAAACGTTATCTTCTTGAGAGAGAGAGTCTGAAAACACAGTATCTCAAAAGAAAATAAGTACGCGTGAAGTTGTTTTATCTCAAAAGGGGATAAAAGGGTTAATAAAAGGGACGCGTATACAGATAAGGGCCACACATACAGGATTTTATTTTTGTTAAGGCATCGGGTTAAACCATCAACCCCTCCAGGTTCCAAAAGATTTCAAAACCACCTTTCATTTTACTTTATATATTTTGATATATATTGTTTTTAGATTGATAAGTTATTTTAAAACATTATTAAAATCTTATCATATTTTGTGTAGTATATCTAACCTAGTTTTTACACTACTTAGAATACTGACTAGGAATAATTTGTAAGGAGTAATTAACCTTAGGTTATTCAGTTTAAATTTTACAATCTCCAAGGATAGTTTAAAAATTGTTAAAACTATACCTAGAAAAGTTTTACACCCATTTTGAGGAAGATAAAACATTAAAAGCTCATTTTAAGAAATAAGAACTTTTATATATACACTTTGTGTTAAAATTCTTTATTGGAGATTTATTTGTCATTTTAAGATATGACGAAAGACAGTGGTAAAAAGGAACCTAGTACTAACATTTCGAATAGTACACCCCAATTTCAATGCCCAATCCTAAAGCCCGCGAATTACTCATTATGGGCAATTCGAATGCAAATCATTCTTGAAGCGAATGGTTTATGGAAAACAATAGAGCCGACTGAATCGACTCAACCAGAAGAAAATATGATCAACCTGGACTTAAGGAAGATCACAACAACAAAGGTGGAAATAACCAGAAGAACATGATCAACCTGAACTTAAGGAAGATCACAAAGGTGGAAATAACCAGAAGAACATGATCAACCTGGACTTAAGGAAGATCACAAAGGTGGAAATAACCAAGAAGAACATGATCAACATGGACATAATGAAGATCATAGAAGAAAAGGTGGAAATAACCAGATCAACATGGACATAATGAAGATCACAGAAGAAAAGGTGGAAATAACAAGATCAACATGGACATAATGAAGATCACAGAAGAAAAGGTGGAAATAACCAGATCAACATGGACATAATGAAGATCACAGAAGAAAAGGTGGAAATAACCAAGATCAACATGGACATAATGAAGATCACAGAAGAAAAGGTGGAAATAACCAGATCAACATGGACATAATGAAGATCACAGAAGAAGGTGGAAATAACCGAAGGAAAATTGATCTACCTGGATATAAGGATGATCACAAAAAATTAAAAACTTAGATGGTGGATTTAACCAGAAGATGAATCAAGAAGACTTAAAGACCTACGTCACAGCGATTGTGATTAAGGGGGAGAATATTGGGTTAATCCCAATCGACCCAACCCAGCGACCCAAGTCAACACCCACAATGACTCGGTCAAAAGAAGCAGTTAAAGAAAACGGTTACACAGTAGTTATAAAATAACTGCTCTATACCCTTGAACCGACACAATGCTTCACTTTGTACCGTTTCAATTTGTATAAATAGATAGGAACATGTAACAAACAAATGATGACATATTTTGTACAATGATGACTGAAATAATAAGAAAACTTTCTTGATTCAAATCGTTTATTGTTATTTGGTATATCGTTGATTAAAGATCCATAAAAACTGGGCCAACAAAGCGTGTATCGATATGAACCCACTATTGATACTAATTTTAAACTAAGGTGGCAAAATTTTGATATGAACCAAAAGGGGTCGATTTTATTAACCATTTTTAGATTAATGGGTCAGTACATATATTGATATCTTGTGTGTATAAAGTTGTGAGAAATGGATATTATTAACTAAACTTCCTACTCAAGAAGTTATGTGAGCGTATTTTTCATATATTTTTAGTAAATTGTGTACTCGATTTCAATGCTGTAACTTACAGGAATTTCTATTAATTACTATATTTTCTAATTTTCTCTTTAAGTGTGTAATCCAGAACTTGACCAAAAATGTTGGGATATACCTAAAGTTATTATCGAGAAAAGACATCTTATACAAATGCATGATTCTAACTTGGAACAGAAGTTGCAGCCGAGACTACATCAGCTTGCCCCTTAAGCATGCTAAAGAGTTGTTTACATTTGTAACCATCATAGAGGAACTTAGAGTGTGAACATCCCTGAAGTTTGAATATGCACAATTCAGTCGGTTATGGAGATGAAATTTTTTGGGCGGGCCTGCTCTATCATGCAATAACTGATTAGTCATAATCATATCGTAAAAGCCAAAAAAGAGGCTCTCAGTAGAACATATATTTTGGACATGGTTGAGAAATGTATAAACACACGTTATACCAAGGGTTTGAAAGCATATACTTTGTAATGGCGGATAATTTATTAAGTTTTATTTCTTCTTATTGGATTATTATTCATTTCTTTTTGTTCTTTATTCAATGTATTAATATTTTATGATGTTCATAAATCATTAACCGTTACTTAATTTATTCCTTGGACACTTTTCCAACTATTTTCCCCACCTTCTTTCGCTATAGCAAAATATGTCAACGATATTCATAAGTCATGCCCGCCCGTTGGGCGGACTTCGACCACTTATATCATTTAAGTGATTAGCGTTATAAAACATCATCTATTTTCCATTGGACTCATTTCTTTTTATTTTCGAAACTCCCAATGTTAGATTTTAGTCATTTCTTTTAATATAACATATGAGCCAATAAATTAGACGATACATTTGACCCCCATGTTTCTTTGGCCAATAAGTGAGTAATATTGTTTGACATGACTTTGTTAATGTTGGTTTCATTGAAGTGATTAACATTATAAAACATCATCTATTTTCTATTGGACTCATTTCCTTTTCTTTTTGAAACTCCCAGATTTCAGTCGTTTCTTTTAATATAACAGATGAGCCATTTATGTTAATATAACATATGAGCCATTTATGTTCTTTACTCGCTAATATCATGGCTTTCTAAATGTTATTGGCCTCATATTTAGGTTGTCACGTCTGGGGTGAATGAACGTACACTTAAGCGTGAAGGAGTTTGTGCTGCATCTTTGCCTACTACTATGGTCAACAACACCTCTTGCACCATCAAGTGCTTTGTTTCTTAAGTCTATATTCAATGTCCTGGAATGTAGACTTTCATAAACTACTCTTGCACACAGATATCTATCATATTCCAAATAATAAGTGACTAACACAACTTTAAGCATTCAAATAAGCAAGAAAATTACTAAATGAAACAAAACAAAAACTATAAACAAACTAACTTTAGCAAACAAAATTTACTAGAAACCTAATTACTACCACAATGGAACTCATATGATCACTTAAAAACATATCTAAAAAAACAAACTCATGCACTGCACCAGGTTACCCTGGTGCAAAACTGCTTATTTGAAAGTAAAGATTTAAGCACTAAAATGGAAAATTAAAAACAAAAAAATTGAAACATATATAGGTTAGCTTCTAAATAATTGATAAAACTACTTGTCACACTTAAATGCCTTATTAATAAGCAAAAATAAGATCTGATATGTACCCTATCAGAAACCTTTTTTGGATCTTAACTAACTTTTGAGCATACTTGATTACAAGTGAATAAACTATAACCTCACAATCTAAATACTCAAACGGACTAGAATCTACTTTATACACCTAATGGAAAACAAAAATGGACACAAAACACTTTTAACATTCAGTTGCACAATGCGAACCTTAACAGCTTGTGTAGACATAAAAATTATCTCAAAACAACAAAACATGTCAAATATACATGAAATCTCACCACCTCAGTACTATCAATAACAACAACGCCATCAACAACAAAAACAGACAAAAAAAAAAAAAAAAAAAAAACTATTTTCACCCACAGTACTATCAACAACAACAATGCCATCAACATCAACAATTATTCTAATTAAAATTTACAAATCAACTACAAGATTAAAAAATATATATATATATAAATTTAAAAAAAAAAACAATCTAACACAAAATGACTATGAATGCTATCAGAAAGCAATAAAAAATAAAACTATAAATGGCTAAACCAAAAACCCCCCAAAATAAAAACAATCTAAACCCTAATTACAAATTATTTTTAATCAATAATAATAACGAAAGTGCAAACACTTACAATTTATACAGAAAAATCAGAAAACACGTTGTTTCTTCAAAATATCAACACTTATAAACCATTAGCGATCCTTAATTATCAACAGCAAACCTTTGCGAACCTAAATAAGCAACAAAATTCAATCAGAAATATACACCTTCAAAAAAAATACGTTTACGTATATTCAATGTGAAAGTATGAATACATTTATAGAGAAAATACATTTATAGAGAAAATTCAATCAGAAATATACACCTTCAAAAAAAATACATTTAAGTATATTCAATGTGAAAGTATGAACAAAGATTAGTTTTGAGATCTAATTTACCTTTAGATATGATGTAAAACACTCGGTTAGACCAGACTTTAAATATACATAAATAAGGGAAAATGGTATTATAAAATGTAAAAGATTTTTGAACATTAATATTGTTTATAACAAAATGTTATAAAGTAGCTACCTCCAATTAGCCGTATTATTTATTACGGTAGCATCAATTATTTTTTTTCGTTCTTAATACATTCGAGGTATGTTTTTACCCTTTTCTATTCTGATGATATGGACACCTCTAATAAAACTTATGAATTTCTATAGGTTATGTGTTGGATCAGTTAGAACCGGAAAAAACGATACAGTTGTTACAAACCTTCATTGGGAATCTACTTATTAGTGTTCGGATTAATAATGGACATCCTTAAGGACATATTGGAGAGTAGGTTGATACGGAAAGATACGTTCCAACTGTATAGACAAAAATAACATAAACACATTGTAGCTTTTCTTTAATAAACACAAAAAATTAACAACAAAAATAAATACTAGTAAATAAATAAATAACACAAATCAAAGTACTTACCTGCTTTTAGTCGTTTAATGGATTATGGTAACATCAATTATATATCTTAACCCTTTCATTTAACTTTTAATTACTTTTAAGTATATATTCGATCCACAAAATCATAAAAATAAAAACCACAAGTCATACCCGTCCATCGGACGGGTTTTGAAACTAGTATATATATATATATATATAGTGAGGATCAGGTGCGGATTTTTTAATTATATGTATATGATGGCGGATCGATCACGGACGCCCATTTGGATCGATCTTGACTTTTTGTAAAAAAGTCAAGATCTGCGCTAACTTCGCGGTACCAATTGACCATGTAAACGATTTTTTTAATTTTTTCCTTTTGAGCGATCCTTACTATTGTTATCTTCTTTCATTTTTTTTATTTTTTTAGATTTTTATGAGCACTTTTTGTTTTTGATTATGAGACCTACCATGATATTAACGATATTATGAGTCCTACTGTGATATTAAGAAACTGTGATATTATAAAATGGTGATACTATAAAACCAACTGTGATATTAAGCTTTTTTACATGTAAAAAATGAACCGTGATATTAAGAAACATATAATAGTTACTATGATATTAACAATTTTATTAAAAAAACATATGATAGTTACGGTGATATTAACAATTATATTAAAAAAAGAAAAAAAGTTTCTGTGGTATAAAAAGTAACCGTGATATTAACATTTTTTTATTAAAAAAGTTACGATGATATTAATAATATTAGTAAAAAAACAAAAAAGTACTGTGATATAAAAAAAAAATTAATGTGATATTAACAATTTGTATTTAAAAAAAAAGTTTATGTGATATTAAGAGCAAATATTGACTTTTGTAAAAAAGTCAAAATCGACTTTAATATCACAATACCTTTTATCATGAAAACGTTTTTTTTTGAAAATTTTTTCAGCGATTCTTAATAATTTTTCATCCTCTTTATTTTTTTAATTTTTTCAGGTTTTTTTGAAATTTAAAAAAAAAAAAAAGCTACTGTGATATTTCCGCACCATCCCTACTTAAAAGCTTAAAACCCACCCGATCCCTTCCCTATATATATATATATATATATATATATATATATATATATATATATATATATATATATATATATATATATATATATATATATATATATATATATAAAATCTGGATCGATTGAGAAGGTTTTCAAAAATGATAGATTTTTAACTTTGATTCATGTTTTTCAAGTATAAAACTCATTTTAATGTGATTAAAATTCAAAATGTTTAAAAAAAATTTGAATCAATGTTAAAAATCTCTCGATTTTGCGATATATATAGAATACTGAATCATCTGTACAAATTTAATGAATCATCATCATAACTCGATTTTAACAATGATTTTTTATTTATAGATTCGATTCACCATAAAATGATGTTTACTTGTGAATCAAATAAAAAACATGAATCAATTTGCTCAAACGAAGATTTCTCAATCTTCTCAAAATATATATATATATATATATATATATATATATATATATATATATATGGGGATAACTTGGCTACAATTTTTGTAGCCAATTATCTACAATCCTCCACAAAAATACACAAACAATAAATTAGGGACCCACAAAAAAAAATCAGGGACCTACAATTTTTAGCACAAAATTGTAGCTAATATATTCCCATATATATATATATATATATATATATATATATATATATATATATATATATATATATATATATATATATATATATATAGGGGGTGTTTCTTATAAGAAATCTAATTTTTGTGAGAACGCGAGAAGAGATCCTAGCCCTCCATCTATCCATCCTTTTTTTAGATCTAATGGCTAAAACTAATTTACAATTTACACTAACTATTTTACTAACAAGGGTATTTTTGTAACTACAATCCTCACACCCACTATATTAAAAAAAAACACTTACATTTCTCACAGTTAGAGGTGAAACAAATGCGATTCACTCC
>OU343220.1:197730422-197937770 GCA_910596185.1 Chrysanthemum makinoi | reverse complement strand
AACAATAAGTGATAACATAAACTTTAAAACTTAAAAGTTAACTAACTCCGATGAAACATTTCACGACATCATTAGACTATTGAACAAACAAGTGACTTAGGACTCGTAACAATCATTGACTTTGTACATTCAATAACTAGACAATAAGACCTTCCGTTGACTAACACTATGTCTTTCGATATGTTGGTTCTTTTGGCTAATGTTATTTCAGATCAAGACATGGCTGAACAAATGAATGTGGATGCATCTGAAGTTCTCTCCATTGCTGATATCTATCCTTATGGCTATCTAATGAAGATAGGAAAGAATAATCTCCGTGTTGACTTTGACACCTCCATTGCTTTCGAGTCTTGTTTTAATTGTATTGATATTAGAGGACTCATCCGTATAGAACATGCTCTCACTCTGCAGCGATTCACGAGATCTACATCCAACAAGTTACGGAACACTGGAAGGGTCAAGGATGTGAACTGCTGTGTGTTACTTCTGAATCACAAACAAGTCACCATTACACCTGCAGACTTAAAGGCATTCTCCAATTCACAGTCGAACCAACCAAACTTTTATGCCACACTGCGAAGAGCTCACTCTCAATTCTTAATCAATATTGGTTATGCGAGGCACGAGTAATCACCAAGCATTCTCCGCGTAGAGCTTAAGAGTATTCCTCAACCATGGAGAACTCTCTACATGATCATCACCAAGTGTTGCAGTGCGTGGCGGTGGCTATGAGCATCCTAAGCTCATGGCGCAAATTATTTTGGGCATTGGTCAACAAGAAACACATAAGCTATCGAGGCTCGATTTGGGATGACATGATGTCATTTCTCAACAAACTTGGCTCAAAGATCCCTACATGGATATACTAAATTGTTGATCGAGAAGCACTTGGGCAATCCGATATTCCCGAGAGACCAATGACCCAACAATCATGACATGTTGGTGAACCCACTCTATTGTAAGAATCAAGGAATTCCTCAACAAAGAAACAAGGTCTTTGTGTTGCAGGATACCCTTCTAGCAGAGATGTCGAACCGCATTACAAAGGTATGCAGGCGGTTAGAAAGGCAAAGTTGGTCATCGGCGAAAAATCTTACGGGTACACTGTGGGGAGAACCGAAAGAGGAAGTGCAGGAAATACGTCAAGTCTTGTGAGTCAAAGGAAGTTCCCCAAGAGGAACCCTCCTTCAAAGAGGATTGTTCCATCTAAGGGAAGGCTCTCCCATCCATTCCCAAACCGAACCGCCAAAGAAGCTTGGGCCGAAAGCTGCGAATCTTTGAAGCAGATGAAGAGATTACCTACTCAGATCGCAACGTAACACCTCCTCCAGCAGCTAAACCTTCAAGTCCAATAGCTGAACATGGCAAAGGAAAGACTCATGCTTGTCATATGATGAAAGCTCTGAAGAAGAAGAAGAGCTATTGGATCAATCATACGGAAGAAGTTTAAATAGTTAGACAAATTCAAAGCTAAAGAATTTGCAAAAGATCAAATGGGTGGCCCGGAGGATCAAGTGGTCTTGTCCACTCTTCACCAGTCACGATGCGGTTAATCAACCCGATAAGGGATGCAGTGCCACTACTCTGTGCAACAACAAGCGCTTGTGAAGGAGTCGATCTTAACATTGAGGAACGAGAAAGAGAATAAAGGCTGAGAAGTCGATGAAGAAGCTAAGAGTTCAGGCGGAAGAAAAGGCTAAATCGGGACATGATGGCGAAGAAGATTATGATGACTTTCTTCTCAAGCAGTCTACTCGTTCCAAAGGAGGATACTTACGCACCTCAAGGACGAATCTCCTCATGTCCCTCCTCATCATTCGTCTTCTCACTCCTCGCCACCACCATCAAAGAAGTCAACCAAATCATCATCCAAATCCGTGAAGAAACCATCTAAATCTTGGATTTCTCAAGCTCATGAGCGGATTACCAAAATTTGTCAAACAAATCGAGAAAGAAAAGCGTGCTCAACAAAAGCTAAATTTCTTTCTTGATCACATACGATATGTATGCGAGCATGAAAAGATAAAAGGAGAAAGGAAGTTTGTTCGGGAATTCATGAAAAATCACCGTCAAGAGGAACTGAGCGAAATGATCGAAGGCTACACGAAAAGTACCTTACGGAATCGTTCCTAAAGTCACAAAGGAGTTGTTCACCAAACAACTTTATCCAAATCTTATGCAGGTCGCCAAGCAAACTATTCGATCGGCGCCCTTAACCGTCACAATCAATCCAACCGATCCGGTAGTTTTCTCGATTAATGAATTGGTGGCCAAGCTTATTACACAAATGTCTGCGCAATCAGGACATTTACTTCGATGAAGGAAAGATGTTTCAATTCTTTGGACTACCAACTTCAAGAAGCTTGTAGATTAAGCGAAAAGTCGAAGCGTCCTAGAGCGATGAAGACAAGGATAAGGATAAAGATTACGCACCTAAGCGTCGAAGCGATGCGGGTGAATCTTCTATGATGCAACCTCCTCCACAACGGCCTCTGTTCAACAAAATCTCCTCCTCGCTCTTCTCGATAAAACCTCAGGGCGATTCCGAGTTACCACCCCACTCGATAACCGATGATCACTTTGAGTATACGGGTGGTGGCGATGAAGAGGTCCTTGAGCCCCTACAACAACCCACCTCTCCCAAACAAGTTGAAGAAACGGAGATCATCATCAAGGCCTTCTAAAAGAAGAAGAAGGCGACTCATGCAGGTCGTATCATGGCTGATGACGATAAAACCGAAGACTTTGAATGGTTCTCTACACTTGTCAATCAAACTCCCTACCACGATGAAGGTCAAGATTGGTAGAAGGTTCTACATTGGAGCATGCAAAAATCTTGCAAGAAAAGTTCCATGTGAAGAAAATGACGAAATCTGAATTGAGGCGAATCAAGAATGAAGCATTTCAACTTCTAAAGACAGAGCTCGAAAGTGCCATCGAGGTTGAATATCACCTTGAAAACATTGCTAGAGCTATGTCTAACAACATGGATTGGCTCAATCCGGAAGCAAACATTGACTTCACACAGCGGGACAACCCTCCATATTACACCGATTGGACCAAACCCCTACCGACCATTGGCCAACGGATGAACCACAGTTCCCTTGGATATTTCTTCAACAAAGACACGGATTTCTTCTCCATGGTGGCGATGGTTCAAGGAAATATGCTACATCCTTGACACTTCCATTCCTGCTGACTATCTACTCAATTGCATTGCCATTGAGGAACGTGCCAATCACTTGTTCTCCAACATAGTGGAAGCATATGACCGAGATGCATTGTATGGGATTCATCAGCGGGCGAGCGCCGGCGAGATCTACTACGAAGGCTGGGGTTGAAGTCTCAACATGCAGTGTTTAGTACTAAAGACATCGTTGCCATCCAACATGGTGGTCTTTCATCCAAATGGGACTACACATTCTTAAGAAGATTGTGGTCAAAGGACAAGATGAAAGGGGTATGCATTGAAGGTGACTTTGAGAATTTGTCTCTCAGCGATATTGAAGACATGTACCTTGCCAAATGCGAGTGCGCATGACAATTTCGAAATTCAAGCGAGAATTCATCAGTCATTGCACTTCATCAGGCGCATAGTCATAAAGAGCGTGTTGAAGACCTCAGTTGCCGGTTGAATCTTATGGGGCGGCGTGTCAACTTCACTCCTCAAAGCTTGATCTTCCGATATCAACCGACTATCTCAATATACACTCATCGGCAAACCTTTACGTTGTTTACCGTAGTGAACTTCAAAGCGCTGCTTAATGGCGTGTAGCGAACTCCACAAATTCGGGAATCATACTTTGAAGCTGGTTAGGGATGGATGGCATACGAGGTTGAAGGATATACGCTAAAATTGGGTCTCCTAGCGCTGGAATTCTCGAGGAAAGGAGGAATGTGAGGCGGATCATCACTATGATTGATGATGAGCGGTTGTTTCGAAGGGATCGATTCAGACGATTGGAGAGTTATGTCGGTGAATCGACCGGAGAAACAACGGATTTCAGCATACATGCACACTCCGGGAACATCCTGCACTTCTGGTACCCTTGAATTGTTTTCTTCATATCATTTTGGATGTTTGATTAATTATGTCAATGGCGTGCACACATTCGATTGTACAACCCGTACTTGTAAATAAAGGACCACGTGAGTGCGGCGGTGCCACAAATCCTTATAAAGGGCGAAAGCTTCTTACTTTTGAGTAAAACCTATCAAACCTTTCACTTTTCAAGGTTTTGCTCAAAAGAACAAGTACTTTCCTTATGATTTTCAAAACCTCAACGTTTATATCACTTTCGTTGAGGGGAGTACTTGAATCAAAACTTTGTTCAAAATTGTTCTCAGTGGTCATTCTTCCGCAACACTTTCGAAATGGTCATATTTATTCTCAAACGTTTCAAAAATAACACTTTAATATGCCATTTTTGAGAGGGAGAAAATATGTGATAAGAAATATGTTGTGTAAAATGCAAATGAATTTGTGTGATTCAGACTTAACCAACGAATTGGCGATGCTTAGCTGTTAGTAACTTCGAAAAGACTTGTCCGGGCGGGTAATAATTTCAAGCTAGTTAGCTAGTGATGTAAGCGTGTCTCGCAAAAGGACTTGTGCGAGTAGAATGTACCATTCGAGAAACTCTTGATAAACATGAACTCGGCGGGTTTGACGACCTTTAGGGATTGTCTACACCTTCAAGGTAGTTATTAGAGCTAGTTGTCACCTAAAAGCTGACAATGCAACTCTTTAACTATGCCGCGTAACCGTGTCTGCGGGGATTGTCTATCTTGAGTGAATCAATTCAAAATGTGTGCGCTCTTTCCTCACTGTGCATTTTAACCGTTAAAACTCTTAAGCACATGTGGAGGGGAGTATTTATGCAAAATCTTATCTCAACGATGGTACTAAAATGTTTTCATTCATAAACACTTTGAGAGATTTTCATATCATGGTTTTATGGCAACATAGGTTAGTCATGGAGTTATAAGGTGACTAAGGTTAGGAATAACCGTCCTATGATCCCCAGAGCGGATGGATCTACCCGGACACCACAATAGTTAGTATTTAGAAGTCCTTAGGTATGATTGTAAAAAGGAGAAAATGAGAATCGGAGAAAGAAGGAGTTGAAGAATTAAAAGAAATGCAAAGAAAAGGGTGAAAAGAAATAGCCCTCCAGAATTATTCAACTTAGGGCACGGCGGGTTCAATTCATATGCTCTACGGTTGTCACTTTGTGGCCGGTATTGAAGATTAAAAGTCGTCATGGACCCGTGGAGCATGCACTAAACCTTCTTATCCACTCAAGTTTCTCTCTACGAAGCTTGTTTCATTCTCCTGGGAACCCTCGTAAACTATCGGCTTTCTCTTAGAGATTCTTTGGTATTGAAGAAGGAGACCCTCTCCCTAGTCTCCGCTCAGGAAAACCAAAAGCGCACTATTGAGTCTAGAGCCACGAGATTCATCAAAAGATCTCTTAGGTACACTTGACATTTAATCACTTGATGATCAACAATAAGGTTATCAATGGTTCATATCGAGTCCTTCACAGATCTTAGCAATCAGTCGAGAACATTTATGAGAGGTTCACATTTGTGATCCTCAGTGATTGAATGGAAACTCTGCGGGTCAACATCAAACGACCACGGCGGTGCGCGGCAACTCCCGTGGATTGCGCTTAGTGGTCTCAAGCGGTCTGATCGTGAGGTGATGCTTCGGTGTACCTCGGCGACTCATCTGAATCGTAGGTGTACCGGTTTTATCGTGTTATCTCACTTGTGGGACTCCGATTCGAGGCGGCCTTTGTAAGAATTAGAGTTGTGTTTTCACACTATCTTTGTGCACTCTCGAAGTTCAAACTTGTAAGTGCGGAATCCGCTTATTACTAACCGTTTAAATGTTTTCTTCTTATGGAAGCTCTGAGCGGAATGATCGTGCAGATTCTTCTCATGCTCACGCCAACATCATCACTAATGGCAGTTCTATCCTAAAGCAACACAACGGTCGAATGATTCTTCGTCAATACAGAGAATCTACAAAGTTAAAGACTTAAAGAACTCCATGATGGAATTCCAACGTCAAAAGGCGTGTGAGCATGTTGAAGAACGGCGTGGAACACTTGTAGCAGCGAAGCGACTGAGTCAGACTTGATGCTGACAACAACAACATACTATCACTTTCACCACAATGAACAATGATCAAAGAACAAAGTTAATGATGACGTCAAAGCATAACCGTTCAAAAAAAACTATCTCTCTACCTTTGGGAGATTGTTCAAATCAAGGCAATTCTTCTCACAAGAAGAAGAATGTCGAAGAGCGTCAAAGCTACTATTACATCATCGCCTTCACCGTTTTCATCACCAACACTTGAGTGTTTGTTACTCATATGTAATAACACTTGAGGGAGATTGTTGGAATCACTCCTAAACCTTATTCAAGTGTTAGTTACTCATATGTAATAGTTAGCTTATTATGGCCTTTATGGTTGTTATTAGCCTTAGGCTTATGTAGAAGGCCCATAAGCCTAGGCCTAGCCAATAAGGAAAAGGAAGGGAACTAGGGTGTTGCCCAGCTTCCCTCTCTATAAATACCTGTAAACCTTCATTTGAAGGTTGGTTGTTCAAGTTATTCTCTTTCACTCACCTCTACGCCTAACCGTTCCATATTATCGTGTGTGTGTGTTTGGAATCTTGTTCAATCGCCTCTTTATCTTTCTTATAAGCTTGTGTTGTAAAACTAGTGACCTAACACCCATAGTTTCCTTAGGGTATCCTACGAAGATACACTTTACATATCTTTGTTGGAGTTTATCTGCTGAGTCACGTTTAACATACGCCTCGCAACCCCAGACCTTTAAATAAGACAGGTTAGGAGCTTTACCATGCCATATTTCATATGGTGTCTTATCAACCTTCTTTGTGGGAACCATATTTAGAATGCGAACAGGTGATTCCAAAGCATAATCCCAAAAGGATAAAGGTAGAGTGGTAAGATTAAACATAGATCAAATCATGTCCAACAATGTACGATTTCTTCTCTCAGATACACCATTTTGTTGTGGAGTATATGGAGAAGTGAGATTCTGGACAATTCCATTCTCCGCTAAGTAATCTTTAAACTCTTGGCTTAGATACTCGCCTCCTCTATCGGATCGAAGAGCTTTAATCTTCTTTCCTAATTGCAGCTCTACTTCAGCTTTGAAACCTTAAATGTTTCAAACACCTCATGTTTATGCTTAAGTAAATAAACATAACCATAACAGGTGAAATCATCAGTAAAGGTTAAGAAGTAGCTAGCACCTCTCTTTGACACATGTCTAAGTGGTCCACATACATCAGTATGAATAAGACCAAGTAGATCAGAAGCCCTCTCCATATTGCTATGAAAAAGGTTTCTTAGTCATCTTCCCAGATATGCATGACTCACATTTATCAAATGAGTCATCATTGATATTTTGCAAAAGCCCTTCTTGTTGCAGCTTATGCATGCGAGCCTTGCCTATATGAGCAATTCTACAATGCCAAAGATAAGAAGAATTCAAGTCTAACTTTATCTTCTTGTTAATGCTAAACATTGAATTATTATTATTGTTAGATTCATTTCTAATCACATCAATTTCAAACACACCATTCACAGTAATTGCTTTAAAATAAAATAAACCATTTAAAGAAACATCAATTCCATTCGTTGAAATAGTATGAGTAAACCATCATCCAACAAAACTGAAAACAACACCTCTAATTATAGAAGGTGCGTAATGACAATTGTTCAATAAAAGTACTAAGCCCGAAGGAAATACTAAACTAAACGTTCCTATGGCTTCAACAGCTGCATGTGCGCCATTTCCCCCGTGCAGATATTGCTCCCCATAGGCAAGCTTCCTTTCCACTCTAAACCCTGCAGTGTATTACAAATGTGAATACCACAGCCCGTATCATATACCAAGGAATTATTATGATTTAGAGTAAATAATTCAATGACAAATAAATTACCAGAAGAACCCGGCCAAGGACCCCGTACTTCTTTTTATTTGCCCGCAATTCATCAAGATAGAGAGCACATTTTCTCTTCCAATTCCCAACGCTCTTACAGTGGTGGCATGCTTGATCCTTTTTAGGATTTTCCTTCCTAGGAGTAGGGTTCTTCTTGGGTTGAGGTTGATAGGCCATCACCTGTTTGCCTTTGTCAACCTTTCCCTTACCCTTCCCCTTCTTGTTGTTCGCACGCTGCGGTTTTGGTTTATTAATCCTTCCACCACGAATAGCAAGTACGGGTGGTAACCTTTTGAGGCAACCCTTTCTCATAGTCAATTAGCAATGCGTGTAGGTCAGTAACTGTCTTCCCCACGCAGTGCATATTGAAATTTCTGAAAAAACCATTGAAATCCTTGTTAAGGGATCGATTAATCAGATTCACAGCCATGTCATCATCATAAGTTTTGCCAAGTGCTTTTAGCTGGTCCATGTAACCTTTCATTTCCAGTACATGAGCACTTACGAGTTTACCCTCACCTTGCCTCTGGTAACGCGTCGGTCAAGTCATAAATCTCGACGGCGGCTGGTTTCTCAAACATAGTCCGAAGTTCATTGAGCATATTATATGGGAAATAATGTTCAACTGCTTTTGAAGAGCAGATTCCATTGTTCCCAACATAAGACAAGCCACATCATTATGACGCTTATACTCAAGTTGCCAAGCATCAATTTGAGCTTGAGTAGTATCAGGACCAGTTGGTTGTTCAGGGCAAGGTTCATAAAGATATTTCAACCGGTCAGCAACTCTACAGACAATTCTCAAAGAGAGGTGCCAATCATTGAAATTCTTAGAGCCAGTCAACTTTTCTCGATCAAAAAAGCTTTTGAACGCAGAACTTAGTGCAGTGTTAGTGTTATCGTTATTTTGAGCCATTTCTACAGAAAAAGTTCAAGTATTAGTATTTTCGATAATACAACTTTTCAAGAAAATAAAATATACCCAACGGTAATATAAACATATAACCATATAATTTTCTCGAAAACTAGGATCCAAATTATCATAGGTTCATTACATCAGTTGATCTGCTAGCAACAAAGCATATAATAAGGTAATCTGTCGAACATTAATTGGCAAACAATTTCCAACTCCTAGATCATTATGGGATTTATATTTTCTAACGCTATTGCAAATATAAACATGTTTCATCCCATCTTATGCCATTGAGTCCAAGTCTCACTTCCTACTCAACTTAAGTGTCTAACTTAAAGAACTGCAAATATGTCCATGTAAGGTCTCACTTTACATAGAGATTTACCTCTCCATCACAATCTAGCCAAGTACTCTCATGACATAAATTGCAACTTCAAGTGTTCCTTTTAATTAGATGGCATATTCTTAATTTAAAAGGGTACCAGTTTTGATTTTAGGTGGTCAAATCAAATATGTACAAAGATGTCATGCATTTATCTTGTAGCATAAATTTAATAAAAAAACTTTTTATTACCAATTCATAAAGATCAAATTATCAAAGTTTTGATTGAGGTATTGGGTTCACCAATCAAGGAATTTAGTGATAATTATCGTCCATTATACCGTATTTTTGCATAAGTGTAAACACTTAGGGTTTCGGGTAATTACCACCGAAGTGGTGCATGAAATTAAAACTAATTCGCCCTTAAGATGAGTTTGCACATTTTATGGCTTACTAAGTAGCTCCATTCGAATTTACAGAGGGCAGAGGACCAGGTAAGCGCAAAAGCATAACCTTTGACATCCTTTCAGTGTGACTGTGCGCACTTCTTTATTAACCCCTTTATAGTTCATTCTAGTGGGTGAGCCGTTCAGACCATTTGTACCAAAGTCACCAATCAATTAAACTATTGAAAACTTAACTCTTCCAAAACAAATCAAATTTCGCCATTGTTTAGTCCGTATTATTTTTCTATTCAAAATTACCCTTTGCTTAAACTGTCGCACATAATAAACAAACAAGTAATACCAATAAAAAATAAACTACTAAAAACAATGCGCACATAATAAACAATTTATACGTGTAAACAAGTAGCCACTGCTTTTATTCGATAAAACCCTATTAATAATCAATATCTAGGTTAAATTAATGTATATATTAATTAGGGCTTTCACTCTCTCAATTGAGAGTGAGCCACATACATCGACGAATCAATTGCGTAAACCCATAATTAATGATATACCAAATTGCACATAATTGATTCATTAATATACATAATTGGAGTTTTCCCCAATTCAAGATTTATCGTAATTAAATATGTCTCAACAATTAAACAATTATCAAAGCAACTTATCCATGACTAACATGCATGTATAATCATCGATATCATAACAATTATACACATAAGTCACAAGATCGCATATAAAAATTCCATGACACATAACAAATTATTCACGAATTAATCACGTAATCAATATTAATTCTAGGTTTTAATAAGGTTAGCAAACAATTTTCAAAACCCTAAAAATTTATACATGTGTCGACATAAAAAAAATAGGGGAACGCCCCAATTCATAAAAAAAATCAACCAAACATAAATTAAAACATAAACCCTAGATAAACATATCAAACAACATACACATATTTGTTTTATTACGCGTTTATGTAATTAATTACTCATTAAAAGCAATGACTCGTGATGCCACTGTTGGAATTATATAACATGACATTCAAATAAATAACCACAAAACATCAAAGTATTCAAGCGGAAGCGTATAGGATTTATTAATGAACAATTAATTAACATAAAAGAATATGCGTACCTTTTCTTGATTCTAGCCGAACAAGAATCAAATCCACAAACTAGCAACGGATGAACCCTAATTTGATTTAATTAGGATTATATGAATTACCCCTTACCGTTTTGTAATTCAATCCAAGATAATAACAAAAGTATGTTATTACTATGTTCTTGTATACACGTACTAAACCGAATTAAAGTAATGCTAGTTTTTATCAAACAAATAACTTGGTTTGTGGAAAAGTGATGGATCGACACCCTTATGGTGGCCGATCGGTTTGTAGAGCAAAAACACACACAAAAACGATTTTAGGGTTTAGCTAATGAGCACAAGAGATGGAAAAACAAGACCCCTAGCCTTTTATATATACCCAAGCAAACTTGGTGAACAAGTTGGTCCTTGTTTCCTTTTCCTTTGGCCGATCGGTTTGGGATATCCCATAGGGATTCGGAACCTTCCCAACTTTTGCAATTTAGTCCTTTTCCATAAACATTTAACGCCCGTTAGTCCATTACATTAATTACTTAACGTCCGTTAGTTATTTCGTTTAATAAATAAATAAATAAATATAACATTTATATTTAATTATTAACTTTAAATTCTCATACGTAAAGTGTGCAATCCCATAGTCTCGAGTTCGATCCTAACTCACGTCTACTAATTTATATCCATAAAACCAACATTTTCATGGTAAGGTGGTTTTAACGTAGTTATTACTGAGTAAGTTATAATTTCTAAATTGGGAACAACATGTGCCCTAACCCAAACACTAGAGGATGCTAGTCCAAAGTCATATATGGGCTTTCTGAAGGAAATTAAAATAGAGCCCCATGTCATTCTCAATCTCCCGTCAGGTCAGGGCCTGCCATTAGTTGGATAATCTTAACCTTGAGCTTTCTGAAATAAATTAAAATGTTAAAAGAGTGTAAATTCATGCCAAAATCCCTAGAGAGAATTCTGTCTTACAAGTATAGCTTTGTGAATTAAGAAGCTAAACATAATACTAGCTCTGTCAAGTAAAAATCATCTAAACTTTATACTCCGTATATCCACAGTTTTACGATCAAATATGAAGAACAAAGTTGCATTACTATAGCTAATTAGGTCCTTCGTCCTAAGTTTCCATCTCAAAAACGATCAAAACTAGCGAAACCCATGTTACATAAAGTTTCCATCCTCAATCATTAATGTTGTTGTTATGTTACTCAAAATACTACAATCTTTATATAATTCTGATCTTATACGAACGGCATTAACATAATCTTGAAGACCATGAGCTGGAACTCCTGCAATCATCAGCCCAATAAGTCTGTACATCTTAAGAAGAAATCCTTCACTGTGGTCTGCTCCTCTTGTATATGGAATCACAAAGCTTCTTATGATCTCCCATCCTGCATTGATCAACTTTGGTATAGCTGATAATAACGAGAAGTAGTTCTTGTTTGGTTCTTCGTCGACAATCTGCACAAACAAAAATAATATCATAAGAATCCTAATTGTATTCGGTTGAACAACGGCAACCTAAATAGATAGTAGAATACACCAACATTTCAAAAACTAATGAATTTTTTTGTAAGCTTTGCTTAGACATGTTTACATAATCATACCAATCATTTAAAATTTACATCATAAACCAATCAAATTAGGATAGAGAGATATGCTTACTTTCCCATTGTAGAAGCTATCAAAGTATAAGCAAGTTCCGAAGTGCTTAAACATCATGGTGGAATCATCATAAGGTAATCTTGGCACCAAATCATTGCTATAAACTGTCCTATAATACTTCACTTGATGAATTTTCATGTTCTTTTCCATGTAGTGCCCAAATGTTTCATCACCAACCCTTGGTTGTCCATATGTATAGACACCCTCTAACATACCTAACAGTTCTACCTCCTTACTCTTAATCAAAACTGCAGTAAATAGCACAGCCAATGCAGCACCTAAGCTGTGGCCCGTTAGTATAAACTTGGTTTTGTTATTTTCTTTCAAAGCTTGTTTTAGCATGTCCCTGATGACATAATAAGCTAATGGTTATCCTGGATTCATAATTAGATCTTTCTTAAAACCTTGACTCCTTTTCAATCCTAGGGCTTTCATGAAACCACCATGGACTTTTCCCAAATCTTGAAGTTCATACCAAGAAAGATCGACATCTGAACTCCATGCATCTGCATCAAAAGTCTCGGTTCCTCTAAAGGCGACAACGATTAAATCATAGTCGTCTTTCTTGTCACGAAGCATGAAGGCTTGCGTTGTGGCTTTCCGTTGATAATCTGGAAACCGATACAAATTGCCTTAATCAAGAGAAGGTTTCTCTTCATAATTGCTTAATTGTAAAACATACATGAATGAAGACCACTAAAATATGCACTTAATTAGACTCTTCTAAAGGAAATGTAAATGTAAGGTTTACTTGTTTAATTTAACACTTACCATTCCAGAAATCATAAGAGCCCAACAATTCCATCTGCAACAATTGAAACATGTACAGGTCAAATAAACGTTAGAAATAGGGAACATGAAACTTATGCAGATGCAATGGCACACATTTTTCAGGCAAACAATTTTAAAGTATGGAAGTTGATCAAATATAATTTTTGTGCATTGATATTAAATTACTTAAAGTATATAACTGGATTAAAAGCTCTTGAATGATGTTGCTTTAATTAGCTATAGTAAATGTTTTATATTTTATTAGAAATTTAAGCTTTATTTTTTTTCTAATAAAATATTAAACTTTAATTACCGCATAACCCGCTCCGACGGGATTGTGTAGTGTTGTTGTAGAAATTTAAGCTTTACCTTCCAAATATCGTTGACGGTATACTGAAGGTAAGCATGGTTCTCATAAGAAGCTTTGGCTGCCATTACCGAAAGCAAGGAAATATATCGATCTTTGTCTCCACATTCGACAATGGCTTTATCTAACTCAACTCGTGCATCTAAGTTTCCGGTGAATGATATAAAAGTCGCTGATGTTTTATCAGCTGAATCATTTCCCCTAAGAATAGCAATATGGAAGTTACTTGTTAGTTTGGTTCTATTTACACTGAGGGAGATTTATATGGTTTAGGTAGTTGATCATTTGAGCTAGCATTTCTGAAGTACATATCAGTAAAACATATATATAAAAACGAACCTCGTATCCAGTTCCATATTAATCCACCTAGGTTGCCATTACACGAGACAAGATTGAGCCAATGCTCAATAGCAGAGCCAGTATCAGCCAAAGGTTTAGCGATAGATTTAAGAATCTTTTGAGCCAAAACAGACATGGATAATAACAACCTGCTTTTGGGGTTTTCTTCAATCATGTCATTTGGGCAGTCGACAAAATTCCTTTTCTTAATATCGGTAGAATGCAACATATGAACCAGATCGACCACACCAACTTTCTCGTGATCTAGCAGCATATATTTGCCAGTCGAAAAGCTCTTGTCGCAGACCATATCCATTTTTCTTATCAAATTAATTTCAAACTCTAATGAGGAAGAATTTGATTAAATAGGGTGTTTAGTCCACGACAGTCGGGTCATCTAATACAATCACGCGTAATTATATATGTTATATATTATTGTCATATTCTTTTTAGACGGCTACATTACGACCCAATAAGTGTTACTATGCAGTATGACTACTAAGTCATATATTTAAATATATAATATACGGATATATTAAGTAGCTTTTGATACCAGGTCAAGCAGGGCTGCTAATTAATCTCAATTACGAAGTATTACCCACTTCTTTATGTATAACTTTTTATTAATTAAATCATTTCCACGAGTAACTTGATTTTAAAAAGGCGAAGAAACGTATAATAACTCAGCATCTTTTTAAAATAATCTGAAAATTTTAACTACTGATTAAAGTCAAAATGATACATGCGTTAGAAATAAGTCATAAATCAGCACATGACAAGTCTCAGCGTATACAAAGTCACTACAGGATATATGTCACTGTTAACTTCTACTAATTTGTTAGTGCTTAATAAACGTGCGTGTCATAAATATAAAACAAATTTACGATAGTCAATAGAGTTCAACTTGATTCTTGCACCTTCTAGGTAGGAATTAGTAGGGTACGGCAGTTGAGTGGTTAGACGCACCCCTCTTAGGATGTTAGGGTTTGAGTACAAAAAATTCTTTCTATCTTCTAGTTTAGTAAACAACACAGTTTTTAATCAATTTATGTTTCGTATTTTCTGTCAGTTTTAAGTTTTTTACTTATTAAACTTTATATTTTATGCTCCGTACTTTCAGGTTTATAGAAATTTTATATAAACAAAATTATAAAAATAAAAAATATATATAAAAAAATGCAAAAGAAAAAAAAATGCAAAAAAAATAAAATAAAATAATAAAAAGTGTCATTTGTAGAAAAAAATGGTTTGTGTAACCTACCTCTTTAGCTAATTGGTGTTGAACATTTTGGTCAACGAGGCTTGTCCTGGTTAAATTATAAGAAAGTGAAATTCTGGTCTATTAGTAATTATTTTCAATTAAGCAGAGTCATATTAAAGACCAACGGCCATAAAAGGTCCATACATAACTATAATACAAAATGCATGTTTTTTGTTATCTAGTGACTAGTGTTAGTAGTTATTCGTGTTAGTGGATATCATTTAGTGTCTAGTATTTTTGGTATTAGGCTAAGCCCATTTAGTCATTTTATTTATATTGTAGGGAACCAAATTGTGATTTATCAAAAACACACAACCTTTAATGTCTAGTAATTTTTGCATTGGGCTAAGCTAATTTAGTCTTTCTATTTATATTGTACGAAACCTAATTGTGATTTATCAAAAACACACAACCGCCATAAATATCGATACACCCCACTTTCTCCTATATAACACAAAACCCAACTACACGTCTTTACGCGTCATTGGTGTTTGTGTTATGCTCACGTTGACATCAATCATAAACTTGGCCCACGCTCCACTCCATGTATATTCCTTGGCGACTCATCAAACCACCGTGGATTTAGTTGCATTAACCTTTCCACCAATAAAATCATCATTTATCGCCATGTCACCTTTGATGAGACCATTTTTTTATTCAGGTCTGCCATACCTAATGATGCCCGTTCCTACAACTTTCTTAACAAGGCTCAAAACCTTATCGCTTGTCATATTCTCCAACAACCAATCCTTAACCTAAATACCACATACAAAACTCATATTCCAAATACCACCGAACCGATCACCACATCGGTTCATCCCGGCACAACACCACCTATCCATCCCACGAGCCCAACAACCATCCCCCATGTCATTAGCCCACTCCCTATAAAAGTTACTCACATCCCAACCACTTATATTCCTCATACCACCGACCCAAACAACACATCAGTTACTACCGACCGACACCACTTGTTCAGCCCAACCCACCTTATACTCCCGTGCCTAACCCAGGCTTGCCTAATCCTCATCCAAACCCAACCTCAACTCATCCCATGGTCACACGTTTTCATGTTGGTACTAATAAAAAGAATCCTCGATATAATTGTCATGTGTCTACCATTTCTCCCGTTCCAAAGTCACACACTCTTGCAATCAAAGATCCTAACTAGCAGCGTGCTATGATTGACGAATACAATGCTTTAATTAGAAATAATACTTGGGTTCTTGTGCCACGACCACCTGACGTGAACATTGTTCGTTCCATGTGGTTGTTTAAGCACACGTTTCTTGTAGATGGATCTTTAAGAAAGTACAAGGCTTGTCTTGTCACTGCTAGGAATAATCAATAGTTAGGTGTTGATTATGATGAGACATTTAACCTGGTTGTTAAACCGACAACTATTAGGATGGTTCTTAGTCTCACCGCTTCTCGGCATTGGCCTGTTCATCAACTTGATGTCAAGAATGTTTTTCTCTATAGTAATTTATCTAAGACTGTCTATATGCATCAGCCTTCTGGTTTTCGGGATCCTCGGCGTCTTGGTCATGTTTGTCTTCTTCAGCTGTCGTTATATGGCCTTAAACAAGCACCCCATGCCTTGTTTCAGTGGTTTGCGGGTTATACTACTCGTATTGGTTTTTCTCACAGCAGATGTGACTCGTCCTTGTTTATTTATAAACATGGTTCTAATGTTGCTTATTTATTACCATATATGGATGATATTTTGCTGACATCTTCCTATACAACATTATTACAAAGGATTATTGCTTTTTACGTCAGGAGTTTTCTATGAATGATCTTGGTCCGCTAAAATAATTTTTGGGCATCTCTGTCACATGCACCACCAAGGGGATGTTTCTTTGCCAGAAAAGTATGCAGCAGAGGTTCTTGAGCGCGCTGGTATGCACAATTATCATTCGTGCAGGACTCCTATTGATACGGAGTCCAAGTTGGGGGCTGATAACACTCCGGTTGTTGATCCGACACTTTACAGAAGTCTTGTTGGGGCTTTACAGTGTCTCACCTTCACAAGACATGATTTGTCTTATGCGATTCAGCAGATTTATCTATATATGCATGATCCTTAGGAATAGGATTTTACGTTATGTTCATGACATTTTGGATTATTATCTTCAGTAGTATTCTTCATCGACATCTTCTCTGGTTGCTAATTCAGATGCTGATTGGGTCGGTTTCCCAATTACTCATCGTTCTACTTCTCGATATTGTGTTTTATTTGGCAATAATTTGCTGTCATGGTCTTCTAAGCGACAGTATACTTTGTCTTGATCTAGCGTTGAGGCTGAGTATCGTGGTGTTGCCAATGCAGTGGTTGAGACTTCATGGTTATGGAACCTTTTACGAGAGCTTCACTCTCCGTTACACACTGCTACAGTTATTTATTGTGATAATATTAGTGTGGTATATTTATCTTCTAATCCTGTGCATCATTAGTGCACGGAGCATATCGAGATTGACATACATTTTGTTCAGGATCGGGTTGTTGCTTATCAGATTCGCGTTTTGCATGTTCCCTCACGTTATCAGTATGCGGATATTTTCACCAAAGGTCTTCCATATGTTTTGTTTGATGAGTTGCGCACCACTTTGAGCGTTCAATATCCTCCCGCTCCAACTGCGGGGTGCTGTTAGTCGATATCATTTAGCATAATATTTTTGGTATTGAGCTAAGCCCATTTATTCATTCTATTTATATTGTACAGAACCTAATTGTGATTTATTAAAAACACACAACCTATCAAATCGGACAACACTTTAATGATAAAAAGTCATATCATAACATAAATTTTTAATGGTTATATCATGAACTTTGACAAATCCGTAAAATACACTCAAAAACTTGTATATAACCCACAACTTCAGTTTTTCAGTTACGAGTACAAATTGTATTGGAGTTACTAATTAACAATGGACACGTTTGATCATACCGAATCTCCATCTATAAACTGATGTAAGGTGATAAATATCATGATCATAGTAATAACGAAAATAAGAGTATTCTTATTTAAAAAAAATACAAAAAGATAAAATAAAAATATGATCAGAATACGATTTTTGAATTCCCTTGATGGTAAACAGGAAGTTGATGTCTATGTCATACTCAGCGAATTTGCTTTATATAACAATTGACATATTTGTCTGTAAACTTTGTGCAAGTCATGAGAAGGATAACAATGGAAAGGAAAATTAAAGTGTAGGGTTGAAAGTTTAACTTTGAAGGTTTGGGTTTTCTTAAAAATAGCCTTTAGGGCTGTGTTTAAGCAAGTGATTGTTATTACAATGTAATTAATGATTTATCATGATTGGATGAAAATCACTAAAATTGCAAAAATAATTTTGAAAAAAGTGGATGCATAACTAACACTTAATTCTGATTGGTTGAAATAGTCTATTACATCAAAATATAAGAAAAAACATTCTCTTAAACACATCCCTGAGGGCTATATTAGGGAATTTATTTTATTTTTATTTATTTTTTAATATTATAAATTGCACTAAGATACTACACAAATGTAGTGCTAACATTTGAGATAATTTGTGATACTTTTGGCACTGTTTTAGTGCAAAAATTACATAAAGTTTTTCGAGGTAACCCTTTTACCCAAATTACATATAGTATTAATATAAGAAATGTTTTTATAAGAATCTTATATTGTAAAAGATGACGTGACCAAGTTTAAAACATGCATAATGTGCACACTGCTCCTAGCTCTCTAACAACTACTCAATCTGAAGTCCTCAGATGATATGTATTAATCTAAATGATAAATATTATTCTTTCGGTTATATTAATATCTATAAAATTTATAATGATGACCTTTTAGTTGGAACCCTCCATTTTTCTTGTGAGATTCTAAAAAGTACGATTCAAAGTTGATATCTTACTCTTTTTGCTGGTTCAAAAATCTGCAGGTTCTATTCTTTACTTTGTAATACAGATCTAGGTTTGTGGTCAATAGAAAATTAACTGTTTGGTTAAAGTTTGTGAGTATTCATTTCTTTGTAGTCTCTCGTATTTGCTACTTGTATTCAATTTAAATTGCGATCTAGCGTTTTGCGATCCAACTTCAGGTTTATTGTCATAATTGTCTAACAACATATATCACAAGATAGCGGTACCATATCATAGACAAATTATCCTTAAATTCGCTATATCACAAAAATTTATTGCGAAATGCTTAGCGAAACTTTGTGGTCGTTATGAAAGAGTTTTAGCAACTAAATTTAATTGCTTGTCCTTAAAAACATATTGCAAGCGATTTTGCGTGCAACTAAATTGGGTTTTTGCACGAGTCTTTTGGATGACTGTTGTGTTTCTAAAATTAATTTAAGGAAAAGAGTAATTTCTGAAGTATTTATTATAGTATTTAGTTTTTGCATAGAAATTTCAAAAGTTGGAAAAGAGAAACCCTAATTATTATCTTCTTTGAGCACCAACTACAACGTTTACCTCCCCACTCCTTTATCGTGACAATTGACGAACCATCATCAACTCTCTATCACCGTCCAGCTTCCTATCTAGAGGATACAATCACTCCGTACTTTTAATCTCAAATCATTAGATCCATTTTCAATTTCACTTGAAAATATTATCCCTAATATCATTAGGTTTTATGTATATTGGAAGATGATGTTTTCAATGGATTCTAAAAAGTACCTCATTTTTTTTTGAATTTTTTTTGTTAAAATTAACCCGTTAAAACATTGAAATAATGGTTCTAACATTTTTATAAACTTCATTTAGGGGTTTCTTTACTATCACGAGTTACTTTTGATTTATATAAACTATTCTGTCATGTTTTGGTTGAAGCTTATAATTTTTTTTACAAATCCTTCTTTCCTATATATTAATGGTGTATGAAATGGTTTTGGAGAAACTACAGAATTGTTTCAGTAATATATAAACGTGGCTCTCATAAACATAGTTTTATGTGAGAATTTTGGAGCATATAATATTTTTTAAATTTTTTTAGAATACTTCTTCTATTAAATTTATATTGAAAACACAATGGTTAACAAAAAAAACTCATTTTTGCACTTAGATTTCATGCCCTAGATTACAAACGACCATATATAAAAAGGGTTAATTGCAAAAAACGTCCTTGTAGTAAGTCATGTCCACCCAATGCACCTCCCAAACTTAAATAGTGAATAATGTACCCATGGTTCACACTTTGTTTCAATTTATGTCATTTTTACTAACTACTGTTAAAAATACCGTTAGTAAGTACTCAGGTGTGTTTCATGTAAGGGTATTTTTTTCATTTCAGTTTTCATGCCTTTTTTACACATGCTCCCTTCCCAAGGCACACATATTCACAAGGACATAACTTGCAACTAAACTTGATTGTGTATACAACCTTCTACTTTATCCGATCAAATCACTCACACACATACTATATCAAACTTAGTTATCACAAAATCAAACCACACGCACAATCAAAATGGTAGTTGGAGCTTCACTTTGGCAGATTCGAACACTTGATTTCTCGACCAATGAGCTTGGTCTTATTTACGGTAAGCTTCAAACTTTTAAGTTGTTATATGTTTTACTTATTCGAACATGCATGTGTACATTGTAGGTTATGTGATATTCAAACTTTTAAGTTGTTATTTGTTTCTCTTACTAAATTCTAATGGTACACTGTTCACGTTGGAAATCCACTACAATGGGGACTTTACAAACCCACTTGATCGAAGATATCGGTTCGCACATATAAACTATGTTGACCTCATTGATTGTGACTTTTTATTCATTCATTAGTTTGTTGCAATGTCAGATGAGATAGGATTAGGGGTTGATAAGATTTTGTTCACATATTTTAGGATCTCGGGGGAGTCTTTGGATGATGGGTTGGTCCCATTGATGAGTTAAGAATATGCTGTGACATTGTCGAAATATGTGCCAAGGTTTAAGGAAATAGAGGTTTACATTGAAATAGATGTTTCATTGGTAGAGCAATATTTGATAGAGATGAATAATAGGCATGGTAAGGGTGTTGTGATTGAAGAGATAGAGGAAGGTGGTGTCATTAAGGAAATTGGGAAAGATGGAAAATTGTGTTTGCTAGAGTGGCATGGTGCTACTGAAATGGTAAAGGAGGGAAAACAGGTTGATTCTTGAATTTATGCTTCATCTAGTAAGGTTGAATGAAGGGGATATTGAGAATGCCTTTTTCCTAGATTTTGATGATGATATTGTTGCTTCAACATAATGGTTTGATGAAAGTAAGAAAATAACAAGGCAAAAAAAGGTTGAGTGGTGAGTTTGAGTTCAGATTACTCATGTTCGATATCGATTTGGTATTAGATGATGGCTACGAGAAAATGATGGAGAAGCTAAGCAAAAAAACTGTCAAGATGAGGTTTTGGCAAATATGAAATTTAACGTTTGACAACTTCATATAGAAACTTAGTCAAAAGGATGTTGAGCAGGGTATGGGTGAACTTGAACTTGAATATGGTTTGGAAGGTGAGTTGGAGAAATGGATAGAGGATGATGTATTCTACCAAGAAATTGAAGTTGATTGGCACGATGATCATGGATACTATGGACTTGATGTACATGAAGATATTGAAGTGTTGTATGCTAAGTTATCATAAGTAATTCATAATGTGGCTTTCTAAACAATGAACTAAGAGATGATGTGGCTGATGCTGCTCCAACTCTTGCTGATGAAGCTTCAATTGTAGCTGATGTTGCTCTAGTACTTGTTGATGAAGCTCCAGCTATATAGGTTGAAGAATGTTTGTAGAGGGTAGACAATCTGCCAATGTGATATTGGGTATAGAAAAGAAGAGAAGAATGATGGATCCAACTGACAAGGATAAAAAGGCAATGGAACCATATGAAGAGGTTGATTCCAAGCGAAGAGGGAATGGTGAAGGTTCTGAGAAGGTAATGGTAATGGTGAAGGTTCTGATTAGGTAATGGTGAAGCTTCTGATAAGGAATTGGTGAAGGTTAATCAGTTTTTTTTGTTATGGCTTGGATGCCAAGATAGAACAAGTTAGTTTGTGTACGTTAGTATTTTGTAACATTTTTTAAGTTTTTTTGTGGTAGTTTGTGTATATTTTATAACAAGTTGGTTTATGTATGTATTACTTGTGTTTGGCACATTTTATTTGGTGTTAATCATATGTTGAGTTACATATGTTTGGCACATTTTACATGGTAATTTGGTATTTTACATATGTTGAAGATGCTTATGTTTTGGCAAATCGGTAACAATTGGAAACAAACTGCAATGGACCAAAATGAGCATATCTATGGATAACTGAAACACCCCCAAAATAACGTAGCGGAAGATAGTGTCACTCGGGTGTTACTTCATAGTACATAGTACAAGTTACAGAAAACGAACTCTAAATGAGATATTTTGAAAAGATTATCATTCGATTAATATTAAATATTAGAGTTTACAAAGAGGTCCCAGCAAGTTTTGAGTACATAAGTAGACAAGTAGTACAACATAAATGTTTAAAAGTTTTATCAAATGATAATGATGTATTGTTTTCAAAATATCCGTATACCTTCACATGCCAGTTAGTACTTTAGAGACCTGAGATAAAAATGCTAAAAAGGTCAACATAAAGGTTGAGTGAATTCATATGAATATAAGTAAAATAGTTGACCACAAGATTTCGAGTTTAAGAGACAATGGATTGCGTTGTTATACACCTATAATTCAAAATTAGATATTATTGTACTAAGCTCATGACACTCAAAACGTTAACCATGGGTATTAAAAAAAATGATATAAGAACAATTTCCCTGGTAGGTAATTTGTCGTATACCTAGTAATCTCAAATATAGTGTGTTTGTTTGCCTATCCAGTCAACACAAACGAGATTCGTCAATCCCAATAGGCCTATTCACAATATTCGCGCTCACACACAAGTGACTAATGACTCATGATTTAGGGACTTGAGTTTGGCAATAATGGTACTTAGTGTCAATAAAATATTTAGTTCAGAATACAGTTTTCAAGCAATTGTGATCATAATAAAAGTTATAGCATGTATCTCCCTCAAGGAGTTCATAAAACAGATAAACGATAAAAAGTGAGGCTATGAACTCACCTTAACAAAAGTAGCTAACGAGCTCGAGAACGAGAATGACCAAAGTACGACCTATGAACCCAATGAACACATGTCTCTACCGATGACCAAAATAAGTAATATAACACTAATTAGACTCTTAATGATATACTTGGACTCGAAGACGAAATATAATAAGTCAAAATATTAGTTTCGTTGGAAAATAACACATATTTCTTTTGGTCTCAAAACCTCAAATTTGTCCGGGTTTTTAACTCGTAACAGACAACCAAAATACCAAGTTAAATTTAACCATTGACCAAACCCTTTCAATATGTTAAAATACAGTATTTTAGGCATCTCTTATAACTTTTGTAGATTTTATTAAGTAGTTTTACCCTGTCTATTTGACCCGACTCCAAAAACGGTCAAGACTGGACATACGAAATTATTTTGACAATATGAGGGTCTTGTATAAAGTTTTATGAGCTAGTCAAATGAGAGACTCTAAATAAAACTTATAGGTATCTCACATAGTAGTTTCAAGTATAGGTTTTTCATGCTTTTTGATTTCTAGCCATTTTAGTACAAGGGTTGAAAACAAATTTCCGGATAGCTTTGACACCTTACACCATTTTGAAAATTTTACTAACCAAGCCACCTCAACTTTTTACATAACCTATATGTTTGATAACTAGACTCAAATTACTTGATTTTAGACCCAAGAATCATATCAAAACTCCCATTTTCATCAAAATGTCATCAAAACAATGACTCAAGAATTCAAATGTGGGCTGTTAGACATTCTATTTGACAAAAACAAGCCCAATCACAACCGAAATAATAAAAATGACTCCACTAACTTTTCTGCTCATTTTATATTGGTCTTAGGGGGGGAGGGAGTGGTCACCTAGTACCCAATCCTACATAAATTGCCACATCACCTCTATCCAATAAAAACCCTCCAACTCAAAACTACCCAATTCTACCCTAACACTACCCAAAGTGGAAGGAGTGGCCACTTATTCCTACCCAATTTTTTTTTTTATTATTTTATTATTTTTTTATTTTTTTTTCATATATGTTTAATATATAAAATCACAAACAATATTAAAATAAAAACATACCATTTAATTAAAAATAAAAACATTACATAATACTTAAAAAAACTACAACTTAAAAATTGAAACTACAACTTAAAAAAAAACAGTACATAAGTTGAAATAAAAAACAAATGAAACTACAACTTAAAAAAAACAGTACATGGTTGAAAATAAAATTGGTTTGGAAACTGAGTTTGTTGTGGTTGCGGATTAACGGGTTGAGTCCGACCTTGACGCGAGGTGAAATTTTTTTTACCTCTTCTTGGATCCATGATTTTTGTGTTTTTGAGAGATGAGTTTGTGTTTTTTTTTTTTTTTTTTTTTTGAAAAATGGGTTTGGGTTAGTTTGGTTTTAAAGGGAGATTTTTTTTTTTTTTTTTTTTTTTTTTTTTTTTTTTTTTAAATATTGCAACTAGCCGTTATAGGCTTCCCAACGTTCAAAATTTCAAAAAAAAACGCGCCCCACCACGATCGGCTTCCCAGCCCGATTTGGTACCCGAATTTGCCTAACCGACTAGGTGGGGGCGGTGTTACCGATCTACCCGATCGGCACCGACCCCCTACCCGAGTCCACTCCCTCCCCTCTTAGCACTATTTTTATAAAATAATCTTATAGTGCTAAACTTGATCTAACACCACTTCCATGCATGTGCTTGTAAAGGTCTTAAAAATGGCCAAATATATGATTTTATGTGCATAATTTATGTCAACCCCGAGACTTACCTATGACTTTCACCAAAAAAAAAAAAAAAACTCCTAGACCATTTAGATTACTAACTTAAGCGTGTTTTTATGTCAAAATCACAGTAGTAAACTCATAAAAAATTTAGATCTTGTTGCATGTACATAAAAGTGCTAATAAGGATAAAAAAAAAATCACATGTTTTCATCCATTTCAAAGCATAGACTCTTAAACCATTTGTACTAATCAACAAATCAAAGTTTTTGTGAATTATCTATACTCATTTAAAAGTGTTTTAATAAGAAAATCAAAGATCTACAATGATTTATAAAGTCATTCAATAAACTCAAAAAAAGTGCATGAAAACTTCATTTTTTAAAAGTTTTTGGTGCAAGAATCATACTAGACTTTTGCACCTTGTGATTTTACCTTCCTATTTTGCTCCAAAAAGTTTTATGGTGGTGTTTGTGGTGATTTTGGTGGTGGATGCATCAGTAAGAGAGCAAAGGGAGAAGACTTTTTTTTATTATTACAAGTTGAAAAATGAAAAATGAGGTAGTTTTGAGTTTATATAATAACATGTGTACATGGAATTGCTTTTACATGCAAAATATGGTGGTTTTGGTGGACACATGGTGTGTTGGTTGACCACATACACAAAGGGAAAAAAACGGTGTTATTTTTGTAGTATAATGTATAATCTAGTTGTTTTGATGATATAACTAAGACGTGAAGTCTTAAAAACGCGTAAAACATAAAATCGGGTAATGAAGTCTAAAACTAAAAAAATGCTATAAGTTGCCAAAATAAATAATTTTAGTATTTTTAATATGACACGATTATATCGGAATATTTAGATTATGTTAAACTAAAAACATAGGTCGTATACACATTCGTTGACACAGGTTCCTAATGATTTAGACGTAAACTATAAAAATGACTCTAAAAGTATAAAATCAATGTAAAGACTTATAAAATAAGTTTATGAGAGTATTTATGCATATTTTTTATGTAGACTAAACTTATTCTATGGCCGGTATACGTTAAATGTGGTTAAAACTAAAAACGTAGAACGTAAATGCGTAAAAAGAAAAAAAAGTACAAGGTTTACTTAAAAATAGTAAAAGTGAAATATATCATATAAAATATGAATATAAGGGAAATAAAATGCACGGAACACATAGACTGAACATATTCTAGGGTTGATTACGAGTTAAGCGCATGTGAACGAACTTTATTGATTACACGTAAAAGTATGTTTACTTAAAATTAAAATAATAATAAGTAAAAGTATAAAATTAAATTTATTGACATCAAAAATGCGAATTGTTACATTAACCTAGGAAGTAAACTACTTTAAACATATAGATATCTCAAAAAGATCCTACATACCAAAGAAGTAAAAAACTTCAAACACATGTGTATCTAAAAATGATCCTACATAACCACTTCTATTAAATCTCTTATTATATCTCATATAATTACATGAAACTTGTTTTATTCTTCCCCAATCCACACACTCGTCCAAACCCTAATCCTAAAGCTAACCCAATCAACCAAAATGTCTTCATCATCTTCTGTTCGAAGTCTTCGTCCTCCACCACCTATCATTTTTGACATGAAGAACCCGTTATTAAACAAACATCACTAACCATCTATCATCCTTTAAGATGTATTCTAGACTGTATAAATCATTATAATGTAAGTGATTTTAACTTTGTTTATGATTCGGGTAATTGCTAATTTGTCTAAATATTTAGGGTTTAAATTGTGGCACCTTTTACTGGGTTGATCCTGAAATACCAAGTGACTACTACAAACAAGAAGTGTACAAGTTGATTCAAAATGAAAAACAATTGAAAGAACAAAAATACAGTTGCAATAGGCAAATAAGAGACTTGCAAAGGAATTTTGACTTTTAGAAGTCAACTTTGGAAAAGCAAGTGTTCTTCTCCAAATGGAGTTGAAATGAAAGTAAATCAAGTTTAGAGTTTTATAGGAAATGTGTTGTTGTAATGGCTGTGATTGTTGCTTTATGTTACTTGTAATGTTTTGATGTATGAAAAGAATTTTTTACATATGTTGAAGAGGCTTATGTTTTGGCAAATGGTAAGATTTGGAAATAAACTGAAGTGCACCAAAATGAGCATATCTTTGGACAAAGGTTAAATTTTAAAAGTCAAACATTGTCAATTGGTATATACACATAAGTATGGATTAAAGTAATAGAAGATCAAGGACGTGTGAGGCAAATTCACAAAAGACATCAAACTTCTACAGAAGATCAAACACATATGTATCTAAAACTAACCAACAACAGTATATGTTTGACTTTAAGCAACTCATGATTCAAAACAACAAAAATAGATAAACATTGATATTTCATTCATATACCAACACCCATTTACAAGACACCTACAAGATCACGAAACACAAAAAGCATGACCACGTCCACCTGCAAGACAACAAAACACAAAAACAAAGATATCCCCAACCTTGACAAGATACCCCAAAGACAAACTGATAGATACTTACACCTACATACCCCTAAACTTGACAACAAACCTTATTTTTTCTAGCACAAGAGCGTGCGTTTCATGAATCAGCTTCATGATACACTTGGCCTCCTCCAACTCTTGTTCCTGAATCGAGCTAAGAAATTCCATAGATTACACAAATCACTCGCGTGAAATTCAAATTCCATTAAAATTTCCTCCTTCTCCTTGACTTTCTCAGTTATCTCTTGACAAAGCTTAGCAAACTCTCTTGCTGCCATTTTGATTTTAGTTAACTATCTGTATTTTTTCTTTGTCGAATGAGATATGCGTTGTTGTGTCCCTCTGGAGTTTAAATATAAGAATGAGTATTCCTAGAAACTTCAAGTGGAAGTAGTAATGATTTCTCCAAATGGTAGCCATGTATGCAGTCAAGTGAAAAGACAGAATGGCGACTTTTTATGTTCTAATGAAGTATACACATTGATCGAAGTGCACTTAATAAAGTTATGTTTCAAATTATGTCCCATAACTTAAGTTTTTTTTTGCTATTACATGTCATAACTTAAGTTTTGTTGACTCACACATCAAAAAATTGGTCACCCATGATCAATTTCAAATCTCATATGGGTAGACATATCATTAATTGACTTTAGTAGTCAACCACTTCAGTTTCAACATAAACATAGCCATTAATGATCCTGCATACCATTCATTGACTTTAGTAGTCAACCAACAAGTAACCTACTTCAAACAGAACATAAAAAACCAGACCATCTAACCTGGATCAAACCCTGCTCCCTCCATCAACTTCGTGAAACTAGATTGCGAAACAATTGCAACAGTTTGCACCCTTGATCAACTTTTTTTTTTGTTTTCTCACGTACAATGAACACATGCTCTAGTATATATGCCTTACCACAATAGAAGTGCACCCAGCTAACTTGTACTTCTTAACAATTCTATATGGTATATACTGTTAAAACATTTAAAAAAATATAGCATTAGTTAATATATGCATAAGGTAACAATTTAGCAAATTAGTAAAGTTATAAAACATGTAAAAGACGTCCATCTTTCACAAATTTTGTTGTCATATTTTTGTAAAGCGCCATCTTCCTGATCATTAACACTGAGAAACCTCCAATTACAAAGCCACTTCATCCGATTAGGATCATAATATGAAATTAATAATACAAAATGAGTTACAGATAAACCAAAAAGTTGCACTGATATGATATACTCAATTTACTTAAAGTTATTAAATAAAAGAAAAGCATACCTAAGTCATATCCTACATGGCACAAGGCGTTCATGAACATTTTAAGAGAGTATGTTTCAACTGTTATGATTGACCCTCTGTCTTCTTCAAAAAGCATCATATTATACTATCCTGTAACCACCTGAGTAAATACTAACTACTGACTAGGTTTTAGTTTTAGGTCCTCTGCCAATTTTCACCAACCCAATCCAGTTAAGAATGAGTGTACATAATTAAGATCACACAAATCATTTGAAATTCCCACCAAATTTTTTTACTCAATGGTGTTAGTAGTAACATCGACCAACTCTATAGGGATAAGACCATTACGTTATTTCAGAAAATCGAGTGACACTGACTGCATATTAAAAGAGATGTATCTGTAACAGGAACTAAACAACGCCAAAACTGAGTGCTTCTTGGAATGTACCCGTGTTGCTCAAGCCCATCCTTGTTGTTAGTTGTTACGTAAAAGATGTTCTCACCTTTTTCTACAAAGTGTAGGAACCTAACATCCCTATTGATGTTTAGCTTAACAATGTTATTCCACCTCGCTTCATTTACTGCTGATACAAATTCTCTCATATTTTTTTTAAACTGACTTTCCATCTCAAGCAATTATAGTTAACCAGGTAAACATAACCATTAGCATGGCATGAACCTCCTAGAACATAGTCCTTATGCAGTTGTTGCATGTCAAAATTATTTTTGAAATATTATGAAATTATTAAAAATAGTTTGTTACTAAAATCACATTTAAATGCATATATATGGGGTTAACTTACAAATGCATCCAAAAAATCATGACTACACGCATAGAAATTGATTGTCAAACATTGTTACAGCATTAACGATTAACCTTTACCGGATTAACAAAAACAATGTTCAATGAAATAAAAAAAATTAAAGATTAAGAAACATTACCGCCGTTTCTTTGTAGATTTAATTTGGTGTTTTTATGGATGGAATTTGATCACCTGCTAAGTTTCAGATAACATGTGTGTGTGTGTGTGATTTGATCGGATAAAGCAAAAATTAAATTTAGTTGCAATTTATGTCCTTATGAATATGTGTTCCTTGTGAAGGGAAACGTCAAGCGTGTATGTAGAAAATGGTGGAAACTGAAATGACGAAAATAACCTCATGCAAAACGCACGTGAGGACTTACTTACGATATTTTTAATAGTCGTTAGTAAAAATGATATAAATTGCAACAAAGTGTGAACCATATGTACATTATTCGCTATTTAAGTATGGGAGGTCCATTGGGTTCAAAAATGACTTACCACATGAACATTTTTTGCAATTTACCCTATAACATATTTTGTGTAAAACTAGAAGGGGGGGGGGGGTTGAATAGTTTTACTGATTTTAATTTAAGCTTCAAAGATTTAGATTTAATCTTATGTGAATTCTTATGGATGGATAAATAGTATGAAGAAATAAATAAAGTAAGTAAAGAATGCAAGTAAAGTGAAGGATAGAAAGTAGTGACACAAGTGATTTATAGTGGTTCGGCTACAAGGACACCTTCCTTGCCCTACTACGCTCCTCGAGTACCCCACTCGAGAGTTCAAGCACTATGTCAACAAGCTCCTTCAACTTGTCGGAGAAGCCTCACAACGTCGCTTACACCTTTTTCGGTACACAGCTAAATACCGAGTTCTTCTACGAGGTAGAACTAAACCTTTACACAACTATTACACAACAACTATGTGAAATATGAAATACAAGATATGCTACTGAAATATTGTAGATGGATAAGTTAATCAAGGACCCTTTGCTTGGATGACTTGTAGAGTAGCGTGATCTCGCCTTTGTGAAGGACCCAAAATAGAATCACAACAAAAGATAGAAGAACTACTAAAATGATTAAATGATAAGAGGTTAGGATAGTGAGATAATATATGAGATAGTTGTAAGAATAAGGGTGAGAAACAATGAAGAAATGACTCACTATTTATAGGCAAAAAAGCATTCTGTCCCATGGTTCCGGCAGATCCCTCACCCAAGGGATCCGGCCAGTGCAAATCCAGGGATCCGGATGTCTGGGTTAGTTTAGTCTAGATTTTGGGTTGCAAACCGGGTTATGGGTTATGGATTATGAGCCATGGGTTATGGACTTTGGGTCATGGGTACCCAATAAGATACAATGTATCTAGACAATGGGTCATGGGTCTTGGCTCATGGGTCATGGACATTGGGTCATGGGTCATGGATTGTTAGGATTTAATAAATCCATTTTAAAGACTCGGTCACCCCAAGTATTTTTTAGCATTAGAACATTCATTGTCTTAAACATTTATTAGTTAGTTAAGTGACACCGTGGAGGACGGATGGGTCTTTACCCACTGTACACCCGATCCACAGCCTGATAGAGGGCGTATTACGTAAGAACTATAAATACACTCTACCCTCCAAGGTATAGGGTTGGAGCTTTCAATCTTATGACTTTCATTTTCTCTCACTAAAGTTTCCAACTCTCTATTTCTCTCTCTAAAACTCTTACATATTCGATCCAAGCTTATTGTTCTTGTGTGTTTATGATAACCAAACACTTACAATTGGTATCAAGAGCCATGGTTTGATCATATATAACAAGCCGTAAAATTTTGGATTATTATAATAATAATTATCACGTCAGAAAATTCAAACCAAGTATTTTCTGACAGAATGCCAATATCTAAAATTTAAAAACGAGAGGTCATCTCGTTTCCTTAGAAATAAGACACCGCACACACGATGTTTGTCCACTGAGTATCTATATAATAAATGTGAAATTTATTATTATTCCAGTTAAAATTTAAGTATACATAAGCTTAATCCATTAGTTATTCCACATACTGCAGCGCAGTAGCATACAAAACTAAAAATAAATAATGAGACAAGTGAAATATACATATTTTATCATTCAAGGATAATTTACGGAAGAAAACGAGAAGATATCTCGTGAATTTAGAAAATCACGGCACTGCACGCATACCGACACCAATTAAATAACGGCAAACAATTATAATCAAGTTTCAACGTAATAAGAATGTCATATTATTACGTTTATGAAATCGTTTCCAAAATTAAAATTTCTATATTTCTCGGGTACCAGGAAGGTACGTTTACTCGAGGATTCGGCAAAACAGGGGGTACTGATTGTACTGTTTGTATAATAAAACAAAAGAGATAACTCCTATCCCCCTCTCTCTCCCACGTTCATTATCTGCTCCTTCTTCTCTATCTTTTGTCGACACAAACCAGGGAGACAAACACCAAAATAGGTGCTTTCCTCTTCTCTTTAGAGTCAACTTCCATAAGCTATCACTCCTACATGCCAAATGTTCTCCCTACTACCCTAGTCATCACGAGGCGCAGCTGTGGAAAGTGATGGGTGCCAAGAGAAAGCTTAGATTGGTAGGAAACATGTTTTGGGTTAACAATAGAGTCACTATCACCTTCCAATTCTTTCCACTATAAAAGGGTTTCATCTCAGAAAGTTTCATCATCATTTTTCTCTTCAATTCAAAAAGTATGGTTTCTCAAAACAAAGGGCTTTTGGAAATTGATCGAGGGGTTTTGATGATTAGGATATGGAGAACCTAACCAAAGCTTTAATTCGTTCAATTACCACAAATTCATGTCCGATTGAAGAATTTTTGGGTTCGGTTCTTTTTCCCACTCGACGTCAACACATAAATTGTAAGATTTTGTATTCTTTTGATGAATGAATTTTCAAGTTGTAATCATATTGATATAAATTTCCTTATTTATTGACACAAACAGAAATTGTTATAAGTGATAATGTTGTTGTTGTTGTTATAATATGTGGCAAAGCTAATAAAATCATAAAACTAAAAACAAGTTGGAAGAACTAATTTGATTTTTGGCTCAATACCATAATTATGTGTTTTAAATCTTGTCGTTGTGGTTTTGGTTTCGGGTCGACACCTACTGCATTTCGGCACAGTAGGTTGTTTTATCCTTTTTGTTGAAGTAGACTTACCTTAAGGTTGGGATGCTAAATGAAAATTTCATTTTTACTTCTGTTACTGATGGGTCGAGAGACACGAATGGACTAGTCAGGACTTGCTTTCAAAGATGTCTTTCTTTATATCTAGCTATAATAATTGTTGTAAGTTAAACAGTCGTCGCGGGTGGGTTGAGATAAAAATCTTGAGTTGTGTTTAACCCACAGTTCGAATACAAATATGTACACATACTCTTACCGTTTTACATTCAAACAAGTAAAACACGTAATGATTAGTAGGAATGAAAACGAGTTTGTCTAGGCTTAGTTAAGCCAAGTCGTTTTCAGTGTCGGTTAACCTAGAGCAATTGGTGTCATGAGCTGCTTAAGCAGCACAACCCCAACATGATGATCTTTGGTCCTCTCGTTTCGGTCGGCAACACTCTTACACCCACTGTAAGAGTCAAGCTTTCTAGACTCATATTTCTTTGTTTTCCTTAGTGTTCACATATAACTACTTTAACTAATACATGCCATTTTGTAAATTGCTCAAGTCTTAAAAACTAAAACCATGAGTATATCCACTGTCAACATATATATATATATATATATATATATATATATATATATATAGAGGGTAGGGTTAAAATGAAAAGTTTCTTATAATGAAAAGAATGAGAAGGCATGTGGAGGTGACATGTGTCACTTTTGCCACATCACCATGCCATGTCATGTGACATGTGTCACCCCCCCCCACCCCCCCCCCAAGTAAAAATTTTTTTCCAGCCAAAAAAAAATTTTTGGGCAAAAAAAAATTCCCGCCAAAAATTATTACTGCATCACAGTTATAAAAATACTGCATCACAATCATAATTGTGATGCAGTAATTTATAACCTTAATGCACTATAATCATGATTATGATGCGAGTAAATTTATAAACCGTGATGCAGTAACTTATAACCTTAATGCACTAATAAGTTTTGGTGCATCTTTATTATAAGTTACTGCATCATAGTTAATAGTTCAGTGCATCAACTATGATGCACTAAAATCAAGGTTATAACCTTAAATGCACTAAAATCATGATTGTGATGCAGTAACTTTATAACTGTGATGCAGTAATTTATAACTTTAATGCACTAAAACCATAATTATGACGCAGTAACTTATAACCTTAATGCACTAATAAGTTTTGGTGCATCTTTATTATAAGTTACTGCATCATAGTTAATAGGTAAGTGCATCAACTATGATGCACAAAAATCAAGGTTATAACATTAATGCACTAAAATCATGATTGTGATGCAGTAACTTTATAAGCTGTGATGCAGATAAAAAATTTGGCGGAAAAAAATTTTGCCCAAAAAAATTTTTTTTGGTGGGAAATTTTTTTTCTTTCGGGGTGGGGGTGGGGGTATGGTGATGTGGCATGATGATGTGGCAAAGGTGACACATGTCACCTCCACATGACTTCTCATTCTTTCATTATAAGAAACTTTTCATAATAACCCAATACATATATATATATATATACGTATATATATATACGTATATATATATATATACGTATATATATATATATAAATATGCATATGCATGCGTTCATACATACAAATATATATAGGTCAATTTTCGTCTGATCGTTAAACTTGTGTGGTTAAGAAGACTCGTTTTGTCGACATTTACAATGGCCTCGTTATCCTTGACTCATGTACCCGTTCACAATTTAAACCAAACATATCGTCTCATATTTATAAACCAAACGTTGCCTTTTGAACCAAACACGACCTTATTATTTTACAAAACTACACGTACCATATTATTTCTAAAGACTAAATGTACATAATAATAATTTTCTTCAAACCAAACATTTGCTCAGTTAACGTTTTACAAACCAAATACAGAAAGCATGAATGATGAATGCATATTTTCACAATATATAACACAACTATTTGACAATATAAATAATTAAGTTACAAATTATGACACAAAAGAGCCTTTGGCTCATTGGCTTAGTCGCTCATTTACTATTAACCAAACCCGAGTTCGAGGTTAGGGTGGCAAATTTGCCACATTTTTGTTATTTTTACAAGTTCACAATTTGACATATTTAACCCTTCATCTTCAAAACACTTGCCACTTTCCTTAAAACCTTTTAATAAGCTTTTAAAAATTATATCAATCCTTTAAACTATCAAACCCTCACTTTAACTTACTTAATACTTTCTTAAAAGAATTTTTATAAGTTTTATAAATCTAAATACCGTACCACATTTCGTTAATAAATATATTTAACACATAATTTACTGGGCGACCACATCCACGTAAACTATAGTTAATATATTTATCCAAACATATTATTTACCCACAACTCAAATAAATATATATGGTATATATTTTTTTCTCATCTCCAAGGACTAAACGAATATAATAAATACAATATGACTGGTATTTATTCCCACTCTAATCATACTTGAGCTAATATCTGAACCAACTGTTATGTGAATATATTATATATTTCTATGCCCATTCCAAGAGCCAATATTTACAATTATTTATAAAAATCATTTTAAACTTAAATGATACCACACAAACAACAACAACACTTAAAATTTATAAAGTTAGTTACACTTTATCGAGTCTTAAACATGAGTAAAGACTAAATTGCCGTATTAATTAGGTTGCGTGTCGGAGCCGCGCACTATCACTCCTTAATTTAATTTCCTTTAGACTTCATATTGCACATAGCGAAGGTGAGTTTCATAACCCCTACTTTTAATCTGTTTTATACTTGTTTTGGGGGAAGATACATGCTCATTTTACTTAAATGATTAAACTACTGAAATTGTGCATTCTATGCATACTATGCTTTTACATGTTTAAAGTTTTCATCATACATAGATGTTTTATGGACCATACCAAAATGTTTGACATAGAATATTGCGCAGCTTAGCCTAAGACTTTAGATCCCAAATTGCCCTTTTCATGAACCATCAATTCCTGCCGGGAAGCGCGAATGTTATAAATAGATCTATTGGGGGTGACTCCCCTGTTCGGTTGACCCCGCTTGGGTCAAGGCAAAACATATAGCATGTCGGGACCGAGTGTATTGGGATAAACACTCGTCATGGGCTCCTTATTTGTATGACTTCTTTGTGCATACAGAAACTATCGTAGCTTTGGTTGCATGAGCTTAGTGCTAGCGTAATAAATTTAAAATATGTGGCATTATATTCATTGTAATGTGCATATACCCTTTTTATGGTCCACTAATGAAATTCTTTTATGAAATCCTTTTATGAAATGTAATCATAAATTTTATGACATTATGCAAGACGTAATGATCATCAAAAACCAAATGATAATGGTATACTGAAGTACCTTTTAAATAAATCTATGAACTCACCAGCGTAAGCTGACCCCTTTTAGCATGTATCTTCAGGTTTTGAGGTGATAGCTTATCTTTGGAGGTGCAAGGCAAAGGCATGGCATGGTCAAAGAGGACTCTGATTTATGTATTGGGACCACTTGTTTATAATGGGCCATTTTTCGCACTAATCAATAATGTAGACATTGTTTTTAAGAATGAATAAAAGTTTATTTATGAAAAACCAATTGTTCTATGCTTATGTTGTGATATCAATTTAGTAGCACCCCAATACTTGTGTGCTTCCGCTGAGCCATTTTGGGGGTGTTACATCATATATCTTGTGTGTGCTCAGATTTCGTGATTGGTTCTTATGTTTGAGGGTGGTTCGAATAGTTTGGTTAGAAATACACTAGTTTGATCTTTATTTGTGGTTAAAATCGTTAGTTGTTCGCACTTTCTTGGTTAGGTTTATCATATTAGCTTAGTTTCGTGTTTGGGAAGCTTGTTTCATCGTGTTTGTGAATGTTTTTATGGAGTTCCTGAGTTTGGATAGTTGGTTCTTAGCTGCGTTTTGAGTAGTTCTTCCTTGTGGTTTGACTGATTCGAACCTGCGATTTGATAGTTCTGAGTTGCGAGTTGATTATTTTAGTATTTTAATAGTTGCGGTTTGAGAATAGGACAAAGTTGCGGTTTGACTTTTATCCAAAAGACAAAACTGGGTGAAAGTGACGTTCGTACTTGCACGAAAAGGACTTGCGATTTGTCCTTTTGGTCTGCGATTTGACCAAAGACTGCAGTTCGGTAACTTGTGGTTTGTTGTTGCGGCTTGAAGTCATTGCGATTTGACAATTGAGATTTGAGACCTGCATTTTGAGACTTGTGGTTTGAAGCATTGCGGTTTGAGGTCTCTACGTTTTGATCAAGCTGTGATTTGAGTATTGCAACTTGAAGTCTTTTCATTTTGTTCAAGTTGTGATTTGAGACCTGCGGTTTGAGATTTGCGGTTTGAAGATCTGCGATTTGATGTCCTGCTATTTGACCAAGTGTTGCGGTTTGATTCTTGCGTTTTGAAGACCTGCGACTTGAGACTTACGGTTTGGGGATTGCGATTTGCTGTTGCGATTTGATACATGCGGTTTGAGATTGCTCTTTGTGATTGATTGCGATTTGAGGTTGTGATTTGCTGTTGCAATTTGAGACTTGCTACATTTGATTTTCAGTTTGGATTCTATTGTTTCTTCTTGATTTTGTAAAATCCCGCGAAAGATTTAATTTCTCGGTTTAAATCAAAATCCCGTGTATTTGAACATTATGTCTACTGTTTCTGATGATGTTCAAGCTGTTGGGTCTGATACCCGCCCTCCTATGCTTGATAGAACAAGTTATGACTCTTGGCCACAAAGAATCCGATTGTATTGCTTGGGTAAAGAAAATGGTGTTAACATCATTCAATCAATTAATGAAGGACCGTACCAGATAGGCGCCACCAGAGATGAAATAGCAACTGGTGAAGATGGAGGTGTTACTCTAGGAATGGATAAACCAAGGACTTACAATGATCTCAATGAGACTGAGAAGAAGAGATATGATGCTGACATCAGAGCTTCCAACATCATCCTTCAAGGTCTACCCAAAGATATGTACAAGCTGATCAATCACAACAACCAAGCCATAGCAGTTTGGGACAATGTTAAAATGCTTCTTGTTGGCTCAGAATTGACTAAAGAAGATTGAGAGTCACAACTATACGATGAGTTTGAGAACTTCAAGATGAACTCGAGGGAGAGTATTGCAGAATACTATGTGAGGTTTCACAAACTGGTGAATGATACGAGCAATATCAAGATGACTATGCCAAATATTCAACTCAATTCCAAGTTTGTAAATAACATGACACCTGAGTGGAACAGGTTTGTTACCGTGGTGAAGTTGAACAAAGGATTGAGACAAACTAACTATGAGCAGCTGTATGCTTATTTACTACAACATGAGAAGCATGATGCACATGACCGGCTAATCATGGAGAAACTCAATCCAACAACGACAACTACAACAACAAATGATTCACATGCATTTGTTTCTAACGCTCAGCCGCTCAATCAATCATCACAGGCTCAAGGCTATCAATACTCCTCACCTTCTTAAAATCAGGTCATTCAACGAGACTCAGGATATACCCCAACAGACAAGTTGATTGAGAACCTCTCAAACCAAGTTACACTATTGGTTCAACAATTCAGAACCACACTTCCTTAAACCATCAACCAACTTAGAACTTCATCTAACCCACACAATCATGCTACAATGGAGGATAGAAGGGTTTTGGTACAGAATGTGCAAGGTCGACAAAATGTGAATCAAAGGAATGTTACACGGGGAAATAGGGCAGCTGGTAATGTGGGGGCTCAGTACAGAGGAGGGATAGTGGTTCAAGGTCAAGGCAAACAGATTAAGTGTTACAACTATGGTGGTGTGGGACACATTGCGAGGAACTGCACCCAACCAAAGCGTCCATAAAACACTGACTACTTCAAGGATAAGATGTTGCTGATGCAGGTACAAGAGAGTGGAGCAGTGTTTGATGAGGAGGAATTGTTGTTTCTTGCTGAAGGTAATGCCAACATGTTTGATGTTGACGTGGACGATCAATCGGTGTGTGATTTGGCACAGATGATCCCAACATATTTCAGGTTGCTGACTGTGATGCCTTCGACTCTGATGTTGATGATGAGCCAACGGACCAGACCATATTCTTGGCAAACATTTCTCTTATGGTTTCATCACCTCAACAAGTTGGTCCCTCCAGTAATTCAGTCATATAAGAGGTACTAAAACTATATGATGTGGTTGATGAGCAAAAGATTCCCAATAAAGTACAACTGACAGAAGTTGTTGAGTCAGATATTGTAAATATGGGAAATAGCAATGTTATCCTATATGAGCAATATGTGAAGCACGATGAAAGTCCCTTTGTACCAAGTGGTGCATCTTCGGCCATTAATGATCAATAATTTTTGAATGAGTACACTGAATATATACTTGATGACTCCCTGACCACTAAGCTAAATATATATAAGTATCAAGTTGCCATCTATGAACAGCATGCTAAATTTGAGCGAACTAAACGTCGGTAGGAAATGAACAGTCAAATGCGTGCATTGATCACTAAATGTAATTTAAGGGAAGAAACGTTGAAACAAGAGTTAAATTTATTACAATATAAATTAAACAAACTGTTAAGAAAATACAAGAAAATGTAAAAACGCTTAAACAGGAATTTAAAGAAAAGGAAACTAGACTCCTAAATGATTTTTCCAACCTTAAAACTTTAACGAATAAACTTGAAAACAAACTGTGTGTATAAGGCAACACCATACAGACTACTCACATGGTTACAAATCACAGAGTATTAAGTGATAAACAAAGTGAAAAACTTGTAGAAGTCCCAAATCATGTGTATCTTAAGAGAGCTAAAAAGGCCCAAGAAGTGATTTATGATGATAGTGAGATTCTTAAGCCTAGACAAGAGCCAACATGTACAGATGTAACAGAAGAGGATAGAGAGTTAGAAAATATATCTAGAGATAAAAATGGCTGAGAAAATGAAGAGTGCTTTTTGGGTGAAAAATAAGATCAACATTAAACCTCCCAATTATTCAAAAGAGAATTTCTTAGCCAATTTCAAACCTCAGACTAGATTGACCCCTAAACAAGTATTTTGGAGATTGGACATGGATAAAAAAAGGCCCAAGAACTTTTTGAAAAGAATCCACCCCTTAGGATATTACATGCGGCTACGGTGTACCCTCCCAATACACCAATGCATTTAATGCCTAGAACTCTTCCTACACAGTGTAAAACTTTAATTAGCATATATGTAATTTACCAACTATTTGCTGATTTTGATAAAAACATGTAAGAAGAGAATCACACCAACGGGTATTACTGAAGGGAAAGGGGTTTTGAGCAAACAAGACAATGTTATCTCACTGAGGTTATTCCATTCTTTAAACAAGTGAAAGAACACTTTGAGGGTATTCAAAAGGCCCTAGATACCGAAGTTAAAGAAATGAAAAAGATGTTTAATGAAATGGAAACCGAGGCAAGAAACAACGCAAATGAGCTTAAAAGTGATGAGATTGAGAGAAAGAATATTGACATCATCAATGAGAATTCAATTGCTAGATGTATTGCCCAGGATGTGTATTATAGTGCCATTGATTACTGCTTTAACTGCTTCTCAATTTCATGATTTGTCACTTGCATTTAAAGTTGCCCAGGGTTGTGTCAATGAGCTTGAAGCTGAGAAGTTAACATTGCTAGAGAAAATCCAAAACGATGATCATGATAACATGGTCAAGCATTTATCTAAAGTAGAAATTGATAATGTTTATTTACAATTAAAATGTCAACATCTAGAGGAACTAATAAAAACTTTAAATGCCAAGACATCTTTGGATAGTCCTGAATTTGATGCATATTTTGAAATAAGCAATCGAGATGAACAGATTCAAGCTCAATGTAACACGATCTGAAAACTAAAAGCTCAAACTTCTTAATTGAAAGAAAATAGGAGTGAAGTGGTCGGCTCCCATATACCACCGCCTTTAGATTCTCAGAATTTTCAATATCAAAACATCATCAATAAACTGCAACAAGAAAATGAACACTTTCAAGTTGAAAATTCAAAATTTAAATTGCAATACAAAGAGTTATATGATTAAGGTCACTCATGACAAACACAATGAAAAGATAACTTCTTTGCTTATCAGGATTGAGAATCTAAAGAGTCGGGTGAAAGGGAAAATGCCAATTCCCATGTGTAAATATGTTGTGACAAAGGTTTTTACTTGTAATAATTATGCCATTGAAGTGATGTATATTCCCCCTCCTCTTAGGAATAATAAGATTTTATATCAAGCATATCTCTCTTACATTAAGGATAGCCAAGAGAGTCCTCATGAGATCGTAGAAGATGATAGAATAGAGAAACCACTTGATAGTGTTGTTTCCTATGTTTGTATGTATGCTAAACGATCTTAGGAACTCTTAGAATATGTCATTGCCACTCCTAAAACTGGTACCAAGCAAGATAGAGTTGTTGCATGATAAGGATTTAAAAGGTACACTTTTGAGGGGTCATTTAAGCCCTTAATCGACCACTTTTATATCTGTTACTGCTTAATTTCGTTCCTTTTCACTTTTTAGGTCACTTGAAGGCAAATTGCTGTTATGACACTTATTCGGACGAAAAGGCGCGAATATATGAAGAAAATGGCCAAAGTCAAGAATCAAGACACTCAAGCTGCTGGAACAGAAGGTGACGGCGTCACAGCCAAATGCCGACGCCTTCGCAACACATTTTGAGATGACTCATAAGCCAAATTGCTATTTTGCACTTGACGGCATCAAGTTTTAAAGAGTAGGGCGTCACAACTCAGACGGCCTAGATTTGGATCCCGACGGCGTCAGAAGATGAAGCCGACAGCGTCACAAGCATAAGGTGACGCCATCACCAAGTTGACGTGGCCAAGACGAAAACCTAATGGCAGCAACCCGATGGCGTCACAAGTAAAGAGTAACGTCGTTGCATATTGTAACTCTATATATAGAATTCGAATTTTCAGAATTTTAGAGAGGTAGTTTTGTGGAGTAAAACCTAAACCAAACTTTGGCTATCTTGGGCAATATCTTATGGTTCCATACCCTATTTTACAACAAGATAAGGGATTTACTTCATTAATTCAATTTTGTCTTCAATTGATTGTGTGTATGCTTGCTTGTCTAACATGTCCGGCTAAATTTCTTGTGTGTTTGCTTAGATCTATGAAACCTAGCTGTTAATTATTGTTAGGTTATCTCTTATCTTAATTGTAATTGGCTTAGGAGTGCGACTAGGCTATCGTTGTGTTTAATGCTTGATAAATCTTTGATTGTTTATGAATGACTTAGTATATTTCGTTTACTCAACCCAAAGATAACCTCAAAGTTAGTTTATGAATGACTTAGTGGATTTCATTTACTACACTTAAAGGTGACCTCAAAGAGTTAGGGAATGCACACCCTACGACCTTAGAAGACACAACGCGTTAAGAAAATGGACGTGACAATTCAACCATCAATAGGAGATAACTAGGGAGTAATAACATCTAGGTAACCACACCTTTTAATCATCATACGAGCACACAACAATAGACATAGACTACACTCACCTTAGCTTAGTTAATTAGATAATTAGATTAGTAGAGTAATCGGTATAAATACCAACCCCCCAAATCCAATACCCCAAGATTTGTACCTTTCAATTTTCTAAAAAATATAAAAAAAGAATAAAAATAATCTTCCTCAACCACAACCTTAGCGTAGTAATTTCTCACTAGCATTCCTATTCCCCTAGAGAACGATACCAATTCTTGAGGCTTACCCTAATACTACACTACAACGATTAGGTTCACTGCCTAGGGTGTTGAAAAACTTGCTCGACGAAAAGGAAGTTCCTTTGACCCCGAACGCGCGTTGTACGCGTATCATTGCACCCTCTTCAATTCCTAAGATCAAGCATGTTACCTTTAATGTACCCCTGAAAACACCATAACCCATCACTTCTAGGTCAAAAATGCAAAAGGCAGTGAAAAAAACTAACATTACCGTCGTCACTTCTACATGAGTAAGTAGTGACACTAAATCTAGCAGGTCAAAGCCTAGAGGCAATACAAAGCAAGATAGGACATCGCAAGCTAAGAGTGATCAAGCGAAGGAAGTAGAAGACTACCTTAGGAATAATAAGTTTAAGTTGAACAATTTGAATCGTGTTGATTCTAGCATTTGCTATAAGCGTACTGTAATTAATTCTAATTCTATTGCTATCTGCAAAACATGTAATGAATGTTTAATTTCTGGTTATCATGATGAATGTGTTGAGTCATGTAAAGCCCCTTTTATCACGTATACCTTATCACAACTTTAGACATAAACACACTACATGCGTAAACCACAACAGTTACGCTATGAGTAGAAAGATCAAGAGAAGAACTTGGTGACTTGAATGATATTAGGCGTATGTATGTTTAGAGAGATAGAGAGAAGAAAGGAAACTTTATTCCAAAAGAAATACACACACACACACACACTCAAGCACACACCTCAAATGACACATTTGAGGTGTATTTATACTCTAAATACAAGATGCCCTAATGGGCTTTCCATGGGCTTGGATTGGGTTGGATTGGATTATATCTTTCATAAGGCTAGCTTAACTTGACTAATAGCCATTTAGCTTAGCCCAATCCATGAGCCCGTTGACTATTCTATCACGATATCTAACACACGTTACAAAATTCCTAAACGTGAATGACCATCACTTCTAATAAAACTATTAAGGCTAACAATCTCCCCCTAAGGGGTGGTCATTCAAATGATGCTCCACTTGATTAGGTCTTTACTTTTCTCGAGCTTGAACTTTGTGTGTAGATATATAATAGTCTTGAATCTTTGTTCCTTCATGCTTTGTGATCAATTAATGTGGTTGTCTGCCATTGTCAACTTCGTTGGATTGGTGTCTCCACGTCTTTCTCCACCATGCTCACACTTCTATTTGTCTTTGATGTTTCATTGTTGTAAAGTTCTCTAGTCTGTAAGCTTTGTAGATTCTTTGACATTGACGAAGAATCATCTTTAACTTTGTGTAGCCTTTGATTTTGATGAGAACTTCATTTGTGATGTGGTTGGTATGGGCATGTGGAGAATCTGCACGATCAATCCGCTCCGGAGCTTCCATAAGAAGAAAACATAAAAACAGGTTAGTAATAAGCGGATTCCGGCACTTACAAGTTTGAATTTCGAGGGTGTTAACAGCATAGTGTGAAAACACGTCTCTAATTCTTACAAAGGCCGTTCCTGAACTGGAGTCCCACAAGTGAGATAACGCGATGTACCGAAGTACACCTACAGTTCAGATGAGTCGCTGAGGTACACCGAAGCATCACCCCACGACGGTAGACCGTTTGAGACACACTAAGCGTAATCCACGAAGAATTACTGAAGTGACCTGCAGTCAGGGCTGCTTGATGTTGACCCTGGCAGGAGTTTCCATTCAATCATTGAAGATCACAGATGTGAAACTTCTCATAAATGTTCTGGCAGATTGCTAAGATCTGCGTAGGACTCTATAATATATCACTTGTGTCCTTATTGATGAACAACAAGCGATTTCATGTCATGTGTTCCTATGAGATCTTTTGATGAATCTCGTGGCTCTAGACTCAATTAGTGCATTTTGGTTTTCCTAAGCGGAGACTAGGGAGAGGGTCTCCTTCTTCAATACCAACAATCTCTAAGAGAATATCGATAGATTATGCAGGGTTCCCAGTGAGAATGAAACAAATCCTTTTAAGAGGAATTGAGTGGCTAGAAGGTTAGGTGCAGTGCGTCACTGGGTCTATGACGTCTTTGTCTTCAATACCTGTGTCATCTTAGTGACAACCAGTAGCAGATGAATTGAACCCGGTTTCTGCCCTAAGGTTGATTATGGAGGGCTATTTCTTTTCACCCTTTCATTATATTTCTTTTTAATTCTTCAACCCCTTATTTCTCCTTTCTCACATTACTCCTTTTTTCAATCATAACTAAGGACTTCTAATACTAACTATGGGTATTGTCCTTGGGTAGATCCCTCCGGCTCTGGCGGATCATAGGACGGATTTCCTATCCTTAGTCACCTTATAACTCCGTGACTGTCCTATTGTTGCCATAAAACCATTTTATTGAAAATCTCTCAAAGTGTTTATGATAGAAAACATGTTTGAAACACTCCGAGAGTTTTATATTTTCATAAACACTCCCCCTTCAGATGACACATGTATTGAAGACAAAGACGTCATGGACCCAGTGACGCACTGCACCTAACCTTCTATCTGCACATAGAGGGTAGAGTTTGCACTTTTTGAATTGATCGGCTCATAATAGACAATTCCCCACGAGACACGGTTACGTTGCATAGTTAGAGAGTTCCATTATCAGTTTTTAGGTGACAACTAGCTGTAATAACTAACTTGAAGTTGTAAACACTCCTTAAAAAGGAGGTTAGACCCATGAAGGTGCATATCTATCACAAGTTTCTCGAGATGGTACATATACTGACTTAGATTCCCGTCAATTCATTGGTTCCGACTGAGTCGAGCTCATTATGAGATTCAAACACCGATCATTAAACATTTTTGATCACATTTTAATCACGTCTCCTCCCCCTCAAAAATAGCATATTCGTGATATTTTTGATATCAACGGATTAAACAACATTTTAGAATCTTTTTGGGGAGACAAACGGATTTGATTTAAGCATGAATTTGGAACATTTTAGTTTTATACTCCCCCTTTAATAAAGCATAATCAATTAAAGGGTTTTAGAGGGAGTTATCTTGAGCACAAAATATTTTGAAAGATTTTGAAAAATCTTGAAAAGGTGCTCAAGATGATGATGATTTCTCACCAGTTTTAAATGTAGTGCTCTGAAGCGTACACTTGATTTTTCTTTAAAAGCACGAGTTTTGATTTGAAATAATCAAAAGTCATCATTTTAGTGCGGGTTTCGTACTGAAGTATACGAAAGCCATTTCTTGAAGAAATTTTTGAGAAACGACATGTTTTGAAAAACATTTAAAGAACTCTCGCTCAAGCATCTGTACATACCCGTATCATTGTTGAATGACATTTCTAGAAACGTACAGAATATCGATTATACGCGAGACATGTCGTGAGAAGAATATTTTTGGATTTTTGCTTTTATATTGTTTTTGTATTTTTTGAAATTTTTTTCTAATTTTGTATTTTGTTTTTGATTTTATAGAAGAAATGGAAAATCAAAAATAGACGATAGAGAGAATGAAGAAGAAGAGTTTACAGAATTAGAACCCTCTGATGAGTTGGGTTATGAGATATTTGATTCACCTACAACCAAAGAAGAAGAGTTTTCACAAATAACAGTGTTAGAAGTACAAGATTCCTCACGGTGAGGGTGATCACTATCAACGGTTGTAATGGTTTCTACTTCCTTATCCTGATGATTCTCTATTATCTGTGTAGGTGCAAGTATCAAAAATCTTTCCTATGGGAATCCATCTAAGACCTACTTTGTTGAAAACTTTTCCCGTAGGTATCCACCTAAGGCAAGATCTAGGAGTTGGTTTCTTATCAGATTCAGCGGAAGACTCATTTTTTGAAAAAATGCGTCCTGAAGAGATCCACCTATTAGGTTTCCTTTTGATGTTCATCTTGTCAACGGGTTTGTTTCTATTTGGTGTCTTAGTGGATTGTGCCTTGGTACGAGAATTATCTTTCTTGAGATATAGTGAGACATATGCATCATGATTAGCTGAAAAGACACATTTTTTACATGTAGTACAGACAAATTCAATATTCTTGTTTAAAACAACAGCTTTAACTTTGTCACTACAGTCTTTTGGAAATTGATTCTTGTTCGAAAAAGACTTAGAATTCCTAGTGTTGTTTTCTAAGGGCATAGCATTTTCTTTTGCGCAACTACTCTTAGATGTAAGCCAATCCCTAGTCTTATGTTGAGAATTCCTAGGTAAAGGTTTACTACTACTAGCATTGCCTTGAAATCTTGTAGAATTCATCACCCTAGATGTTGCACCTAAAATTCCGTCCTTTCGAGTCTGTGCCTTTTTCCTAGCTTCTTGTAGATAGTGATTGTTGAACATGTCGTTAGAACCGACAGATTCTTTAACTAGATTTTTGGTCACATTCCGTGTACTATTCCTAGAAATGCCAGGTGTAATCACTTTAGGTTTTTCAGAAACTGCTTTTTCTTTTTCAAAACCTTTGATAATTCTCTTTTTGATAGGCAGGGACTGTGGAGTGACTGTTTTTGACAAATCATTTTTCTCATTGACTTTTGGAGGCGGTTGAGAAATAGACATTTTTTGTTTGAAAACCGGTTTTGGAACATTTGTCTTCTCCTCAGTCAATGGTTTTGCAAACTTAGTATCCACAGCCTTTCCTTTTTGACATTCCAACTGAGCCCTCAAAAGATCATTTTTCTCTTTCATGTCATTGTAGGCACGCTCATACGACAGTTTGTCATACTTGCATTCCTCAGTTTTTCGATCAAGCTGTTTAAAATATGAGACATTTTCTTTTTCAAGTTTTTCAAGAGCTTTTTCATATTTTGAAACAATTTCGGAGGTCTCATACTGGAGTCTTTCATGATCTTCAACAGAATATGTTTGCAAAATGATGGACATAATATCAGTAGTCAGAACATCTTCGAAGAGAGAATCATTTAAATTTTACAAAACTTTGATGTGTTCAACACTTTCATTAGCTTGCTTTACCAGGGATTTATGGTCCTTGACAAAGTCAGCTGTTTCTTTCAAAAATGATTTTTCAAAATGAATTACCCTTGAGTTGATGTTATTCAGCTGAAGGCAATTTAAGTTTCAAAAAACTTTTTCTGTTCATTATCAAAACTATTGAACCAGATGTTTGTTGTAATATTGGTTTTAGTTTTAATAGTCTCTTGAAGATATGCAATTCTAGTTTTCACATTTTCTAAAATACTTCGCGCATCACTTGTGTTAAAAGGATTGCTTGAAGACATTTGTTCAATGTTCAAAAGAGATTTGGAGACAACAATTGGTTTTGAAACTGATTTTGAAACTGGTGTTGACACTTTGTTTGAAACACTTTGTGTGGAAAACGTTGATTGTTCTTTATGAGAAACAAACGAAATACCATTAATTTTGTTCCATTTTTTATAATCAATTGGTTTGATTTCTGGATGTTTTTGTTTCATTTTTGATCTACTCTCCTCAGATAGTTCCAACGTTTCAAGAGAATCATGTACAATTATGGGTTCATGCAAAGGTGTTCCATTGTTCAACACATTCCGTTTTTTCTGAGCTTTCTTGAGGAAACAAGGAGGTGAGTTACCAAGAGCTATTTTATGCACAGTATGAAAAATCGGATTTACTTGATTAGAAAGCATCTTGTTTGTTTTAGCGGAATGACCCGTTGTAAGAAGCAAATTATCCAATTTTTTGATAGTTTCATTTTTTCAAGAATTTCATCAAGAAGAGAATATTCTCGTTTTGAAAAATCAGAATCAATCTGTTTCTTCTCTTTTTCAAGATCAGAGAAACGTGCTTTTTTTTAGAAAGTTGGTCATTTAGTTCGAAATTTCCTTGTTTAAAGATTTTATTTTCAAGTTCAAATTCACATCAAGTGTGTCATACTTGAGTTGCAATTGTTTTTCTCTTAAAACAGAATCTCGATAACCAATTTCTAATTTTGATAGTTTGTTTGTATGAAATTCAAAGGCTCTGGCGTTCTCTTTGTAACTCTCAAGCTCAGCGGTCAATTTAGCATTCGATGCTTTAACTTCGCGATTGACCGTTCTAACTTTCTCAATTTCAATGCCACAGTTATTGATTAATGATTCAAAGTAAGCACGTGTTTCCTCATCAGTCTCAGTATTTTGTGCCACACAGCCTCCACTAGGATCCACATCTGGAGTTTCAGAGTTCGTATTGCTACAACTCGGATTGTCCAGGTATGTATCATAAGTAGGTGCTGGCGTCACAGAATGCTGTTCGTCATGAGTAAACACATCACATATGACATTGTTATAGCATGGATCAATGATTGGTACCTCAGATACTGCGTTGGCGTCATAGACAGGAGGTGCGTTAGAATCAGTGTTGTACTTAGTCTCCTGAAGATTTGCCATGAAGATGCAGTTTGCCTTGATGTCCTCTCGGTCTTCCAAATCATCCATAATAGCCATAAAATCATGTTCTTCAACACTCAACTGAAGTCCTGCATTTTCCTTTTGTACCAACATAATAGCTTTCTGAAGATACGCAAGATCCTTCTTTTTCGGCTTAGTAGGACAATTCCTTGCCATGTGACCCACTCCTTGACAGTTGTAACACGTAACCTGATTACCCTGATTTACATTTCCATAATTCCCAACGACTGGAGCTGCAACATTCCCATTCTAATTACCCACTGCTTTATTCCCAACATTCTGTCCCATCTGATTTCCAACATTCTGACCCAACTGATTACCCTGATTCGGAACCGCCTGATTACCCATGCGAAATCTAGTAGCATATCCTTGCTGATTCCCAATAACTCCAACCATTTGACCTTGATTACCCATATTCACACCGGTGCAATTTGCCTTGCGAGTGTTTGATGAAATCCTTTGGTTGTTGTTAGTAGGTGTGGAATAGCGACTGCTGAATGCTTTTCCGAATAAAGAAAATACCTGTAGCAAAGCTGCTTCTTGTTCAGCCAGATCGGTGATTCCTTGTTCCTGGTATTGTGGATAATGTTGTTGTTGAAGGACTTGTTGTTCTGGTGGATAGAATTGTTGTTGAGGGATAACAGCTTGTGGTTGTGGAATGTATTGCTGCAAGTTGTTGTTGGTGGAAGAGGATGAAGCTTGTTGTTGTGTATTCACCAAAGGTTGAGTCTTTGCAATTAGTGCCAATGGATCATGATTCTTAGCCAATCTTTCTTTCCTGACTTCATTCACTTCAGCTTGGTTTTGTTTCAGAAAATCGTTTAGTTGATCAAAGTTCACCTGATGTAGGTCTTTTGTTTGGTTGACAATAGTGACATATCGTCCCCATTCTTCTGGAAGATTTTTCAGGAACTTGATATTTTGCACGATAGTTCTGGGTGCTAACTTGTTTCTGATAAGCTCATTCATCAAAGTACAAAACCTTCCATAGTAGGATTCAATGGATTCTCCTGGAGTTGAAGTGAACTTTTCCCATTCAGTTAGCAGCTTGTTCTCCATGTCTTGTTGACCAATTTCTATTCCATGACAAAGCCGTCTAACACGTTCCCACATATCGAAAGCAGTTTCACAACTGTCTACAGCAACAAAGATGTCTCTTGGTAAACCCAGTTGGACAATATGAATTGCCATGTCATCTGCATCGATATGTTTCTGATCCTCTTCAGTGTATTCTGATTCGTTTTGAAGACGATAAGATGGTGGGACGGGAGGTGTTGCATCAGGATCTCCAGGGACTTGGACTTGTCGAGGCTTGAAGGGTCCATTCTCAATGGATTGAATCATGAGTTTTCCATTAGGTTTGGTCTTGATGTAACGAAGCATACGACTTGTCCATTGAAGATAACCACCTTTTTCCAACATAGGAGGACGGTTTTCGGCACCGGCTGCATGAATATCTTGTTGAGTTGCCATTGATGAAGGTATGTTATGATAAAGTTGATGTAGGATCGATTCAACGATAAAGGAGTTGTGTTTAATAAGATATTTCCGTTTGAAGTTTTTCTGAAAGTCGTACTCGTGAACTTGGTCGTAAAAAAAATTTTCTCCCAAAAATTTGAAATTCACTATAAAAATTAATTCTAAGGTCGTATGAAAAATTTGAGTTATGACAATTTTGACGCCAAATTTGACCGAAAAAATTTGAATTTGGGTCCAAAAATTTGAATTTTTGACCAAAATTTTCCAAGTTATACCAAAATTTGAATTTCGCGTAAAAATTGAACGTTTTGTCTCCCCAAAAATTTAAATTTTCTCAAGTTTTCCCGCCAAAAAGTTACGATTAGACTATGGTGCTTAGGCGTAGGCAATAGACTTAAGCGTAGGATCTTTATGCGTAGGAAGCTTAGGCGTAGAGATTGTGCTTAGGCGTAGAGAGAACTTACGCGTAATACCCAAGTTACGCGTAACAATAGAGTTATGCGTAGACTAAAAACTTAAACGTAGAATTCTTATGCGTAGGATTTACTTATGCGTAAGACAAGCTTAGGCGTAAGAAAATACTTATGCGTAAGAAATTATACGCGTAAGATTTAGCTTATGCGTAAATCTAGGGTTTTGCCCAAAAATCCTTTACACTATCACAGTGTAAAAGATATCCAAAAGTCGAAGTGTTACACAAACTTATCCAAGTGAGGGAAGCACTGAGTCACCGTTATAGCTCGAAGAAACTGCACAAAACTCTTATGCGTAGAACCTTATGCGTAGAAAAAGGGTTTTGACTTTCTTATGCGTAAAAATAGGGTTTTGACTTACGCATAAAAAATTTCCAGTGATTCAACCGATTTCTGATGCACAAACAGCCTTAAAAACACTCAAATAACACAAAAGTTTTGACCTTAATCACCCAAAGTGCCTTGAAAGCTTATGCGTAGAAATGAACTAACCAATTCGTACGAGTTTAAAATTGAAGAGAAACACGTAAAGCTTCGAACTTTTTGCAAAAAACTGAAACTTTAACACCAAATAAACCTTAAACCATAAGAATCTTGAATTTTTAAGTGTAAAAATCAAAGCTTTAAGCGTGTCAAAGATGTATAACGAGAGCTTTCACGCGTACAGTACCAAACTTCAAAACAAACACAAACACTCCTAAACCATTGTTAGGCGATTGATACCAATTGTAGGACCTTACAAATATCAACCTTATCACAAACCCAACACGTTATGCGTAGAACACGAACAACACAAACACAAACATATGCGTAAATAAAGAAGGAAAGATTAAGATGATGGTGACTTGAATATATGAAACCGTGTATGTGAGAAGAGAAAGATGAAAACAATATGTTGTATATTCCAAAGAAAACACACACACACATACTCAAGCACACACCTCAAATGAAACATTTGAGGTGTATTTATACTCTAAATACAAGATGCCCTAATGGGCTTTCCATGGGCTTGGATTGGGTTGGATTGGATTATATCTTTCATAAAGCTAGCTTAACTTGACTAATAGCCATTTAGCTTAGCCCAATCCATTAGCCTGTTGACTATTCTATCACGATATCTAACACACGTTACAAAGTTCCTAAACGTGAATGAACATCACTTCTAATAAAACTATTAAGGCTAACAAGTCATATTTGAGGTTCTGTGATAATTCCCTAGTATATAAAGTTTGGAGAGAAATAGATGAAGCAATCTTGGAAACCTACAGGGAAAATTTTCACTAATGTGGGTTATCAGTGGAAACCCACAGGTCGTATACTCAAAACTGGTGAAAATTGTCCCTCAACTAGAACTGCCTTAACTAGAAAAGTGCTTGTTAAGATATGGAGGCCCACTGGTAGAATTATTCCTTGAGGAACACAATGCACTTTGACTAAGTCCATTGCTTCTACTAGTGCTACCCCCACTAATAATGTCATGGCATCTAGGGATGATGTAGGTCTTCAGATTGTTTGTGCTAACCAATCGGACCCCATTTTCACGTAGGGATACACTGCTTCCAGTTATCCATTCTTGTCTGTTTTCAAATGCAGGTCGTACAAATCGTCCTTTGGTATTTGGATTCAGGCTGCTCAAAACGTATGACTGGGGATCGCATAGGCTCAAGAACTTTGTGAATAAGTTTATCAAGACTGTCAGATTTGGGAACGCTCATTTTGGGGCAATTATGGGTTTGGAGATTATGTTTTTGGTGACATTGTTATCTCCCGGGTATACTACGTAGACGGACTTGGCCATAATCTGTTCTTTGTTAGTCAATTCTATGATTCAGATCTCGAAGTGGCTTTCAGAAAACACACATGTTTTGTTAGAGAATTGGATGGTGTTGATCTCCTTAAGGGATCTCGCGGCATACACCATCTCTGTTGAAGACATGGTGAAGTATTCTCCTATTTTCTTGTTATCAAAGGTGTCAAAGAACAAATCATGGTTATGGCACCGTTGATTTAATCACTTGAACTTTAGTACCATAAATGATCTTGCTAGAAAGGACCTTGTGAGAGGCTTACCCTGGTTAAAATTTGAAAAAGATCATCTTTGTTCTGCTTGCCAATTGGGCAAAATCAAAAAGTATGCTCATAAATCCAAACCTGCCAACACCATCATAGAAGTTCTTCACACCCTTCACATGGATTTATGTGTACCCATGAGAGTGCAAAGTATCAATGAAGTGGTCTATGCCAAAGAAGTGGTCTATGCCAGTCGACCTGAAGGATTTGTGAATCCCGAGCATCATACCCATGTCTACCATCTAAAAAAGGCTCTATATGGCTTGAAGCAGGCTCCAAGGGCATGGTACGGTACTTTGTCAAAGTTCCTTTTGGCAAACGGATTCTACAAAGGTGTTGTTGATCCTACAATGTTCACTCGGAAATCAGGCAAACATTTACTTCATGTTCAAATATATGATGATGGTATTATCTTTGCCTCGACCGACCCAAATGAATGTGATTGCTTTTCCAAAGAGATGATTTCTAAATTCCAAATGTCAATGATGGGACAAATTTCATTTTTCTTAGGTTTACAAATTTCTCAAAGTCCCAGAGGCATTTTCATAAATCAATTTAAATATGCTAATGAAATATTAAAGAAATTTGGATTTGATTCTAGTGACCCTGTTGACACTCCCATGGTAGAGAGAAAAAAACTAGATGAGGACCTCTCGGGTATCCCGATTGATCAAACTAAGTACCGTATTATGATTGGATCCTCATGTATCTCACTGCGAGTAGACCAGATATTCTGTTCGCTGTATGCTTGTGTGCTCGGTATCAGGCAAATCCTACCAAGAAGCACCTTGAAGCGGTTAAACGGATCTTTCGGTATCTCCAAGGAACCATTAATATGGGACTTTTGTATCCGATGGACACCGCCATGGAACTAACAGCCTATGCAGATGCTGATCATGCAGGGTGTCAGGATACACATCGAAGCACGTCGGGAGGTGCTCAATTTTTGGGTGACAAATTAGTGAGTTGGTCGTCAAAGAAGCAAATGAGTACTTCTATATCGTCCATAGAGGCTGAGTACATTGCCATGTCATCATGTTGTGCTCAAATCTTATGGATAATATCCTAACTATCTGACTATGGCTTTGTATTCAACAAGATTCCTCTGTACTGTGACAACAAAAGTACCATCGCTCTCTACTGTAATAATGTCCAACACTCAAGGTCAAAGCACATTGACATCCGACATCACTTCATCAGGTAACAAGTTGAGAATGGTGTGGTTCAACTCTACTTTGTAAGGATTGGGTACCAGTTGGCAGACATCTTCACCAAATCTCTTCCAAGAGATCGGTTTCAGTTTATCCTACCACGGCTCGACATAAAGAGTCTGCAGCCGGAAACACTCAAACGACTTCAGGAAGAGAATGAGGAGTAATGGAGTTGCTTCACATATCTTGTATATAGTTAAAACCAAAAAGAAAATAGAAAATATAAAACCTACAAAAACCATAAAAATCATAAAAATAGAAAATACTAAAAATAGTTTTCCAAGGCATGTCTTCTGGCATCGATTACATTTATGGTCCTAGAAATGTCATTCAATAATGACACGGGTCCTTAAATGAAATTTGAATAGAAGTTCAAAATGTTTTCAAAACATGCCTACAATATGGTTTGCTATTATTTCAGATATGCAACCCCCTTTTTCAAGAAAGAAAAGTGCTACGCAAAATCAATTATTATAAATATCGAGCATTTATTCTAATACAAAATGAGGAAAGCCCGTCGCCAAAAAGACGATTGTTCCTATAAAAATGTTTTCATTCTATGATTCTTCATAAAATTATTTGTGTTTTACATGGTGGTAACCTATTGTTTGAAAATAAATCGGACTCAAATTTTTTAAAATAAAACGGACTCCAGTTTATCATAATTTTTTTCACTCAATCAATGACTTGGGTCATCGATTGAGGGGGGGGGGAGTGATTTCAAATTTCATATTTTCAAACAATATATCGTCAAACGAGTCCATTTGTATGCTATAAGTGGTGAATAAAGTTTCGGTGCCATGTGTCAGTGTATGATCTTTCGTATTCTCAAAGATCTTTCAAAATGAAAATTTTCTTTAACTCAAAGATCTCTCAAAATTATTATACTTGACACTAACACTCTCCCTCATAGATTGAGGGAGAGCGGTGTAATGTTCCTTATCAGTAAATATTAAAACCAGACCACATCTTTCCTCAAAATTTTCTAAATTATTTAAATAAATTGGGATCACAAATCTCAAATGGTTTGAAATTTTTGATCGAAGGAGAGAATGCGATTTAAATATTAAATCTAATAAAATGGTGATTGTTTAAAACTCAAACAAGCACTCCTTTCTCTATGTGCTAAACGATTTCAAGTACCGATGCACATGTTGAGGGGGAGCATTTCGAAAAGATAAAAAACAATTGAGGTACAAATGCTTTGATATTCTATCACAAGTACCATGATTGGTTTTTCAATTGGTTTTCAATGGCAATTGTGGAAGTATACCAAAGACTGACCTTGCATTTACTTTATTGGAGTTATAAGGATGGTAAGGTTAGGTATTCGTTCCTACGATCCCGCCAGAACCGGAGGTATCCACCCAGGGACAATCCACTAGTTAGTGTAGAAGTCCTTAGGTATGATTAAAAAAGAGAAAAGTGAGAATAAAGGAAGAGTGCCGACTGAGATGGAGCAAGGACTGGAACAAATCCAACGAGGTTCTAGTAATGAAGTCTCGGTAAGCGCTTAAGGGGTTGAAGAATGAAAAAGAAATATAAAGGGAAATGGTGAAAAGAAATAGCCCTCCAAATATTCAACCTTAGGGCAAAAACCGGGTTCAATTCATATACTACTGGTTGTTCATGGACCCAGTGAGGCACTGCACTAAACCTTCTAGCCACTCAAGTTCTCTTAAAAGGACTTGTTTTATTCTCACAGGGAACCGGTGTAATCTATCGACTTTATCCCTAGTCTTCGCATAAGAAAACTAAAATGCACTATTGAGTGTCATTAGGACACACTTGCAATATGTTTACTGTTTCATACACTGTGAAAAGTAAGAAAATATACATTAAGAGTCCTACACATTATCCTAGTGGTATTGTCAGAACATCTGAGTGATACACAAAGTATTCACAATAAAGATGGAAATCCTTCTAGAGCCAACATCAAACAAGCTCTAGGTGGGTGACATGTGAGATCCTTCATGGATCAAACTTGTGACAACTGGAAAACAACGATGGGGCGATTCACTTTTGAATCAAACTTGTTCCAGGAAATAAATTGACGTATACTTTTGGAAAAACCCTTCGATGTGCTCAACAATTGTTTTCTACCACATCGATTGCGCATAAATTTTTCAAACAAAGTATTTGTTATTGAAACTTGATTTTGCCCATAAAACTATCGTAGTATTGCAAAAAAATAAAATAAAAAAAGGCTCTTCATTCAGCAATACGCGATTGTTTCTCAAATCGATTTCTCATCAACCAGTGAATCTCAATTCGCAGGTTCACTCACTCCGTGTTGTCTACTTTGTAACGCTCCGGTTTGAGAACGGCTAGTACAAGCTGCGAAACCCTGTCAAGGAGATTCTTCGGAATTCTACCTGATCACAGGAAGTATTTATACTGATCAACGGGGAACTATGGTTCTTGAAACCCTATTTAATGAAAGTGAACAAAGACACTTTCGTGTGCTTTATTGCTAACTGTTGTTTGCAGGAACACCTGACGATTGCAGCTGATGGAAATTGAGATGTCAAATCATAACCACATGCTCACACCACACACTCCCAATCAAAGAAATCATGATACTCAAAAGATATAAAACAATGCTTCCGCTACTCTGATGCAAAATATCATGATACAGAAAAGTGTGAGCATGTCGGTCCAAAAGTCACAACATCACATGGAGGTAATACAACGAAGGATGAAATGGAGATTTACTGTGGATGATGATCTCGAAGAAAGCCCAAATATCATCAACTCAAGGAACATTCTAAGATCACTACTTGAAGTACAAATATTGCGGACCTTGAAGAATCTAAGACTACGAGCTAGAAGGACAAATACATGTAATAGAATGCTAGAATTCAGATTGAATTTTATGAGGTGACCTCCGTTGGGGGAGATTGTTAGGATTTAGTAAATCTATGTTAAAGACTTGGTCACCCCGATTATTTGTTAGCATTAGAACATTCGTAGTCTTAAACGTTTATTAGTTAGTTAAGTGACACCGTGGAGGACGGATGGGTCTTTACCCACTGTACACCCGATCCACAGCCTGACAGAGGGCGTATTATGTAAGAACTATAAATACCCTCTACCCTCCAAGGTAGAGGGTTGGAGCTTTCAATCTTATGAATTTCATTTTCTCTCACTAAAGTTCCCAACTCTCTATTTCTCTCTCTAAAACTCTTACATATTCGATCCAAGCTTATTGTTCTTGTTTGTTTATGATAACCAATCACTTACATGGATAATACCCAACATGATTTCATGCATGATGTTATGCAATGGGTCATGGGTTATGGATTAGCTCCATGGGTATGGGTCATGGGTCTTGGATATTACCCAACCTATTACATATTATATTACAACATATTATTACAACATTTATTTAAATGACCAAATGTATATACTTTGCAAAAAAACATACATTCTTATAATTTTACTTATTATAACTTTATATTTGTTATCAACAAAACATAACGAGGTCGATTAGTATGAACAAATGTTTTTACGGTTTATTTGTATTAACAATCTCCCGCTTTTTGTTGATAACAAAACATAAAGTTATGATGCTTAAAACTTAAGATTAGATGTACGTTTTGAAAGTATATGTGAGTTTTACTCTCTTCTCCCCCTTTTTGTCGAAACAAAAAGTGAGTTGTGTAAAGAAATAAATGGTGAAAAAAATGATTCACAAAGCACTAACTCCCCCTTGATGGTAGCTCCCCCTAGAATAGGGCGTCAAGTGAGAGAAAAATTCCTACAAAAAGAATGTTAGTGATAACATATAATATAATCATATAGAAGACGAGAGACAAGAGAGAATGCCAAGGTACATAAACAGAACCTTGTAATAAAATATCAAAATGTAGTGGTATATATGCCACATACAATTGTAAAAATAAGAACAATGATTTGTTCTTTATAAAGACCAAAGAAAAACAATATAGATAAAAATATTATTATCATTCCTTCCATGCTTGCATAGGGTCTAATGATGGAAGTTTTGATGAGTGATAATGTTGATGCGATCAAGAGTATGGTTGAGAATGAACCGCATTTCGTCCCTTATTTCTAGTGCGAGATCCCTAGTGGATTGGCAATGTTCGCAAAAGAGATGATGAAGAAGATGTGGGTGGATGTCATCAGGCCAAGTTTGATTATTGGAGTGTGGATTAGGTGGTGGAAATGATGGAAAATATGGATCAAAGTCCATGATATTGGTGATTGGTGCTTGTAAGGAACCTAGATGTTCTTGTAAGGTGATGGGTTGTAGAGGTGGTGAATTTTCAAGCTCATTGAAGAGTATATTTGGAGATGTAGGAGGTGTTAAAAAGACTAGTTCTTTTGGGTTTATATTTGAGGCTAGTTATGTAGATTTTGATGGTTGAGATGGAGCGGGTGGTGGACAAGACAAGGGTAGCGGAGTGGTTTTTGGAGTCCTAAGGAGTTCCGCAAGGGAGATTTGAGAGTCAAGCTGAGACTCGGTTGGGGAATGTGGTGGTGAGTTTTGAGGAGATGATGGAGGTGCTACATTGTAGTCATTTGATGGTGAAAGAGTAGTTGGTGAGAAGCTATTTGACAATGGTTTCACCAAGCAACAAGTTCGGATACTAATCCGAGCGGTTTTCCTAGTTTCGGGTGGTGGTGGTATTACCAAAGGTGGTAGGATAAAGTTTCGGATTTCTTAAAAAGGGTTGTTTTCACTAGATAGTTCATTATTGTTTGGAGATCTTTTGGAAAATATGATGAGGTTTGTTTGTGAGGTTGAAAGTGATGGATATACAAGAATTTTGGAACCTTATTAATAGGACAACTAATGCATTGCAATGAATGCTAAAACCACAAAAATGGACTATAATCTAATGATTAGATATAAATTTAAAGCAAGTGATCATACGAGAAAAATCATTAAGGAAAATATTCATTAGTAATAAAAATAAAATGTTGAAAATTTAAAAATTTCAAGCTAAAATAAGAAAAGGAGGTGATAAAATCAGCTACTGTGCCCCGGTTCCAACGGATCCGACCCATTAGGGATCCGTCGAGTGTAAATGCTGGGATTTGGGAAACTGGTGTTTTCAGGCAGCAAGAAAAATTGTTTTTGGAAACAATAGTGCCTAGTGTGTGCCTATATGAAAACCATATGGAGTTGCGGTTATCTCGACTCTTTAAAGAAAAAAAAATAAACATAAAAGTGAAAAAAATCGTATATGTATATATATATATATATATATATATATATATATATATATACACACATATATATATATATATCCGTGAGATAACCCAAAGACTCCTTAATTCATTTTTGTTTCACTTGAATGTACCTAAAAATACATATTAGTTATGCATTCCTTTTAGCATTCAAAAGACATATGAGATGTAATGAGAAAGGTTTTTACTTTGTATTAATGATGAGTAAAAAATTTATTTGTCCTAGGTGTGAGAGTTATTTTAAGACAAAGTGATACGGGGAGAAATATTTGAGAAAATATTTTGAAGAGTTTCTTGAACAGAATATATCTTTAGTATTAAAATAAATCCCCATATTGTTTGTGAATTGTGTGAAATAGAGATCCTAGACTCAGAAGAGGAGGTAAAGCAAAATTTTACGTACCTTGTAGTGAAAAATTATTTCAATACGATTGTTTCATAAGACCAAAACCTAGACAAAGTAAGTTGAATTGCTCGCGCTTCAACGGTTTGATGAGGACGTCGGCTATGTTGTCTTCGGATAAAAATTTATCAATTGAAATGTTCCCTTTTTGAACATTATCTCTTAAGAAGTGATGACGGATTTCTATATGTTTGGTACGAGAATGCAAGACCGGATTTTTGCTAAGATCTATAGCGCCTTTGTTGTTGCAAAGAATGGCAATGTCACTAAGATAGATGTCGTAGTCAACTAACACTTTTCATCCATAATGCTTGTTAGCATGCTTTGCCGGCGGATACATATTTGTCTTCGTTTGTTGAGATAGTTAATGTCGTTTGATTCTTTGAGAACAAGATGTTAAGCAACACCCCAGAAAGGTGCAAACACCGCTTGTACTTTTACTGTCAATGTAATCACCTGCATGGTCAGAATCTGCATAGACAATAGTTTCTACCCCCGTCCCCTTAGGATACCATAATACTAATAGAGTTGACCCTTAATATATCTAAATATTCTTTTGAAGGCTTCTAGGTGTGAAGTTTTAGGGGTCTTCTTGAAATCTAGCACAAAGACATTGATAACATAAAATAGTCCTGAATATTAAGTGTCAATTTCCCCCGATAATGCTTGTAATTTATATCATTTATATGGACTTTCGCTTGTTTTCCATTGTTTTCCACTTTTAGGTAAATTACGAGCATTGGAGCTAAAGAGACGCGAAACTGGAGAGATATCAAAAGATTTATCACAGTATGCTACTTTGAAAAAGTTACGGCGTAACTCATCTCTCACATTACGCTGTAACTAAAGCGTGACTCAGAAAACCAACTCATTAGAAGGTTACGGCGTAACTCTTCCCAAAGGCTACGACGTAACTATATTAGGTCAAATGAGGTTCCACACCGCTGATAACTACGCCGTAACTATTTCATCTACTATGGCGTAATCAAGTATATTGAAGACTACGGCGTAACCACTAATAAGGTTACGCCGTAACAAGTAGATCTAGTGCAAAATAGGAAGAAATTGAAGGTTACGGCGTAACTCTTGTTATAGTTACGCCGTAACCCAGATCTGGCCTATAAATACCTCACGAATTCCAGCATTTCTAATCATCCTATTCCACACACAACAATCAGAGAACGTGGGAAAAAGCTAAAGGGAGGTCCATAGGAGCATACGGAGCTGTCTCCAAGGGAGAAATCACTCCCCTACGATAAGCATTAGCATTTAATATTTTATTTACTTTCGATTCATGTATTTTATACCTTTGAATATTGAATTGGTTTGTATGATTAATATGAGCGGCTAAGCACCTCTTGGTGTTGGCCCAGTTATGATTCCTTAATTGTTTTGTTTGCATTTACATTACTTCTGTACGATTATTTCTAAGTGTATGCATGCATAGTTTATTGGTAGCTACCCTTGGTTCGGTAGTTTTGAATGGCGGTAGAGGCCAATTGCCTAGGAGATATGACCAACTGACCCTAGGTGAGCGGACTGAGCGGGAAGGGTAAGATATGACCAACTGATCGACCCTTTCTATGCGATTTGACTCCATGATCACTACCGTTTGGATGAACTTAAGAATTAGGGGGTGAGTGTTTAAGTTGCTAACGCCCCGGGCACTCACTATTATAAATCTAGCATGTAGCGGTACTTAATGACTTGGATTAGGGGACCAGGAATAGCAGGACTTATGAGGGGACACCTGACTTCTCCTGTTGTGGCATGTTTGCTGATAGGTTAGGGCGAATTGACCAAATGTTGTCCTCTTGACTTTGACCCCACCTGAAGTAATTGGAAGTAAGTAGACGTAGACATAACTAGCTAGGAGGATTAACTTGGTTAGCACCACTCTCCTCTATTGATTTATCCTTTACCTTTATTTGCTATCTTCTACCTTAGTAGTTAATTAAATAATTCCTTATCAAAACAATTATTAATCTGTGACACCTAGACTTAGTAATAATCCAACACACATAGCTCTTGGGACGGCCTCGGCTTTACCGAATACTACACTACACACGACCGGGTACACTGCCCGTTAGTGCATTAGGGTAGACCATAGGTATAACGAGACTTTATAAATATTAAAACCTGGTCAGTAAAACCTGCATCAAGTTTTTGGCGCCGATACCGGGGAGTTATATTAGGATTTTTATTTAAGTCTTTAGTTTTGTTCTAATATTATGTCTCTCACTATGAATGATTATCTCACCACCTCTAAAATTAAACAGAGAATCACCATTCCAGCTCTTGAAGAAAATGTAAAATTCGAATTCTGGGGACTCTATCTTGAAGAACTAAAAAGATGCTGCTTTTATGGAACCAAAGATGAAGAAGCACACGAGCACATCGCAAAAGTATGTGAGATAGCCGATTTATTCCACGCGCCTGGGGTCTCCAGAGATCATTTTATGATGAGGGCATTTCCTTTTACCCTTAAAGGAAGAGCTAGAGATTGGTTAAAGAAACTTCCATCTGGATCTATCACAACTTGGAGTGCATTTAAGAAGGCCTTTCTTAAGGAATACCGAACCCCTGCAAAAATCCTCCAGCAAGTTGATGAAATTAGGAGGTTTAGCCAATTCAACGATGAGCCACTGTTTACAGCTTGGGAAAGATTCAATGGAGCCACCCTCAAGTGCCCCGAGGATAAACTCAACAAGCAATAGCAACTGCAAATATTTATAACGGGTTAAACATAAAGACTCGGCAATTATTAGACTCAAAAGAACCTATCCCGTTAATGACTGCTGATAAAGGATAGACAAGAGTTGAAGAAGTGGCTCTCCACTCGTCATCTTGGAATGAAGATCCTATCGAGATACAATAGGTAATAAAGAATCTGGAGGAATTTGAAGTAGATATGCAATCCCTTACTGAAGAAGTCATGATGGTTAAACACAAGTTCGATAAACCCATTGATGGGAGAGTAACAGATATGGAAAAGGCTTTGAAGATGCTTGTCAAGGAATCCAGCAGAAAACAAGAGGAGAACGAAAAATTGGTTTGGAATATCAAGCGAGATTACGACAACGTGCTGAGAACACAAGCAGCTGCTATAAGAAGACATGAAAATCAAGTCAGAAAGCTCGCAGAATCTATCAGAATGAGAGATGAAGGAGAACTACCTAGTACAACGAAACCAAATCCTCGAGATCTAGCTCATGTTATTACAACCAGAAGTGGATTAAACTATAAGGAACCAGCCTACCCTTCAAGAAACGCCACAAGACGACAACAAAGAAACCGAGGAGGCTCAACCTACTGTCGAAAAAGTCCGTCCCTACATTCCACCAATACCATTTCCGGGAATAATTAAGAAGGAACAAGAACGAGTGTTATTTCAAAGATTCATGGAGAAATTACAACAACTCAACATTAATATTCCTCTCGTTGAAGCCCTTGAGCAAATGCCCAAATATGATAAATTCATGAAGGATCTCCTAACCCATAGAAGACTTTCTGATCGGACGCATATAACTTTAAATCAAAGGTGCTCTGCCGCCCTTCTAAAAGATATGCCTCTCAAAGAAGAAGATCCAGGGAGTTTCACCTTACCTTGGACAATCGGGGGAATTTTGTTCAACAAGGCCCTTGCTGATCTTGGTGTAAGTATAAGTCTTATGCCATTCTCTCTCTATTCGCGTCTGGAATTAGGGGAACTGAAACCAACTCGAATGTGCATTGAGCTAGCTAATAAAACTACTCAATATCCTAAAGGAATCGCTAAAAATGTTCTTGTCAAGATCGATAAATTTGTCTTCCCGGTCGACTTCGTTGTCCTTGAGATGGAAGAGGATGATATCCCAATTTTGCTCGGGAGACCTTTTCTTGGCACCGCACATGCTATGATTGATGTCTTTAACAAGAAGATTTCATTGGAGATTGGAAAAAATAAGATTACCTTCGATCTTGAAAAGTCAATGAGATATGCTTCTTTCACTGACGACAACCTTGATGATCTCGACCTTATCGAAGTTAACACTCAGAAACATGCCCAGGAATGCTTTCTTCCCGACCCTTTGAAATCATTGAAATTCGAAGATAATGATGGGAGATCTAGCGATGGAGATAGCGAAACGGAAGAACTGACCGTAAACAATCAAACATTATGTTCAGCAAATACCCCGGAAGAAGCTGATACTACCCCAAAACTCAAGGAGCTCCCTCCTCATTTAGAATATGCATTCATTAATGAGGATCGTAATTTTTATGTTGTGATTTCTTCTCTGTTATCTGACGAAGAAAAGGAGTCGCTACTGCAGGTTTTAAGCAAGCACAAGGGGGCAATTGCGTGGAAAGTCTCTGACATAAAAGGGATTAACCCTTCATACTGCTCTCACAAGATACTTATGGAAGATGATTTTAAACCTGTAGTACAGCCACAGAGGAGATTAAACCCAAAAGTCCAAGACGTGGTAAAAGACGAAATCATTAAGCTTCTGGATGCGGGTCTAATTTACGCTATTTCTGATAGTCCTTGGGTTAGTCCTATTCATGTTTTGCCAAAGAAAAGAGGAATGACAATAGTCACTAATGAAGATAATGAGCTGATACTTACTAGAACAGTCACTGGCTGGAGGGTGTGCATCGATTACAAAAATTAAATGACGCAACACGAAAGGATCACTTCCCCCTTCCATTTATTGATCAGATGCTAGAGAGACTCTCTGGACATGAGTATTACTGCTTTCTTGATGGATTCTCGGGATACTTTCAAATTCCTATCACCCCTGAGGACCAAGAAAAAACTACTTTCACCTGACCTTACGGAACTTTCGCCTATCGAAGGATGCCTTTCGGACTATGCAACGCTCCCGCCACATTCCAACGGTGCATGACTGAAATATTCTCGGATATGTGTCAAGATTTTATGGAAGTCTTCATGGATGACTTCTCGGTTTTTGGTAACTCTTTCTCATCTTTTCTTAATAATTTATCTAAAATGCTTGCCAGATGTGAAGAAACCAACCTTGTCCTTAACTGGGAGAATTGTCATTTTATGGTAAAAGAAGGAATTGTTTTGGGGCATAAGATTTCCCAAACAGGGATCGAAGTTGATAAAGCTAAGGTTGACGTTATTTCCCGACTTCCTTATCCAACCAATCTAAAAGGAATTAGGAGTTTTCTTGGGTACGCTGGATTTTATAGAAGATTTATAAAAGACTTTTCCAAAACTACCAAACCTATGACCCAACTCCTCATGAAAGATGCAAAATTTGATTTTAACGACGATTGCAAAAAAGCTTTTGATATTTTAAAAGAAAAACTGACCACTGCCCCTTGTTATTATTTCTCCTGATTGGGGGAACGATTTTGAACTTATGTGCGATGCTAGTGATTATGCTGTGGGTGCTGTTTTAGGACAAAGGGTGGATAAAAAATTTAAACCCATTTATTATGCTAGTAAAACCTTTGTGGAAAACTAGAAGGGGGGTTGAATAATTTTGCTAATTAAAAACTTCCTTTTAATTATTTAGATCGACTTATGTCAATCTATTTAATTGTTTATGTTGGACGTTGATAGATAGATATATAGAACGTGTAATGAAAGATGAAGAGTAAGAAGCACATCACCACGACACAAGTTATTTATAGTGGTTCGGCTACAAGGACACCTTCCTTGCCCTACTCCACTCCCCGAGTCACCTACTCGAGAGTTCGTAAGCACTACACCAATCTCCTTATGGCGGAGAAGCCTTCACAACGTCGATTAACCTTTTTCCGGTACAAAGCTAAATACCGAGTTCTTTCACACCAAGGCGAACCACACCTAACACAACGTCGCCTACCCTTTATACGGTGCTAGGCTAACCACCGAGTTCTTTCACACCAAGGATAACTAATCCTATCACAACATCGCCTACCCTTTATTAGGTACTAGGCTAAGCACCTAGTTCCATTACTATGGAGGAACTACTACCCTTCACAACACAACACCTAATATCAAGGAGATCAACTCCTTGTTACACCATCATCAAGGATATCACCATCCTTGGAAATAAATATATACTTATGTGTATAACGATGCACCTCATCGATTATACGACCTAGGCATTCTTCCCAAATGAGACTGGATTTGATTCTTCGGCATCTTTCACTAATGCCTTTGACACAACTCTTGGCACCCTTCACTAATGCCTTCGTCTTGACACCTTTAGCATTCTTCACTTAATTCTTTGACACGGATGATGAGCACCTTGCACAAATGCTTTCATCTTAACACTTTCGGCATTCTTCACTAATGCCTTCAACCCAACATCTATGGAGAAAGGAAGAACTATCAACAAGAGAACCTTAGTTGTCTTGATGATGACGAAACATGACAACTCATGGACTTGAGCTTGCACGTCTTCAAGAAGTGGTGATCTCGCCTTTAAGAGGAACCTAGAAGATCACACAAAAACAAAAGACAATCTACATAGATCACTTGGATCTGAGGTTAGAGGGTTATAATACTTGGGGGAAGTATGTGTGTGAAGTCTTAGTTAGAAAGAAAGAAATGGCTCTCTATTTATAGAGAAAATTCTCTACTGTTCCCCGGATCCCACGGACCGGATCCCACGGATCCCTTCCACTTGGGATCCGGCTAGCACAAAGCTAGGGATCCGTGGAACACTCCTCTTTGCCCATGGGTATTTTTGGTTATGGGTCATGGGTCATGGGTTATGGGTTGATCCATGGTTTCTTTCTAGATACAATGAACTTGGTTAAGTGGTATATATAAAACCATGGGTTATGGGTCAATACCATTTGCTAGTTTTTACCCATTTAGTATATACTTGTTTTTACCCATTTTAGTATACTTAGTTTAAGTATATGCTAACCCAATATGTAAACACTAGTTGTTGTACATATGTATCTAAATCATAAAATCACTTATACTTGTTTTAGTGTTTTATGTGAAAACGTAAGTGTGTTAGGAAACTATTAACTCAAACTATTTACGTATTCTATTTGTTTCGTTAAAATGATTTTACGTTTGTTATCGACAAAACATTAGAAGATCGTAAAATATAAATAAACGTTTTTACGGCTTATTTGTATTAACAACCTTAAATGAGGCACAAGAGCATTACTCAACCACTGAAAAGGAACTCCTGGATGTGGTTTACGCTTTTGATAAATTCAAATCTTATTTGGTAATGTCAAAAACTGTTGTCTACACTGACCATTCTGCTTTGAAGTACTTATTTAATAAACAGGATGCCAAACCAAGATTGAGAAGATGGGTGCTGCCGCTGCAAGAATTTAAAATTGAAATCAAGGATAAGAAAGGGGCAGAAAACTTAGCTGTTGATCACCTCTCACGATTAGAAAACCCTGAGCTTGAAGAACTTGACAAAGAAACTATTCGGGACTCCTTCCCCGACGAGCATCTCATGGCAGTAAGAATTAAGGATTCTAGTTCCGAACCATGGTACGCAGATTTCGCTAATTACCTCGCGGCCAGAGTATTACCGAGCAACAAAACCTATGATCAAAAGAAAAAGTTCTTCTCAGATCTAAAGTATTACTTCTGGGATGATCCTTTCCTTTTTAAATCATGCCCTGATGGTATTATTCGGAGATGCGTATTTGGAAATGAGCAAAAACAGATTCTGGAACATTGTCACAACGGACCTGCAGGAGGACACTATGGGGCCGATAATACTGCTCGAAAGGTTTATGAGGCCGGATTCTTTTGGCCTAGCATTTTCAAAGACGCCGCAAAACATGTAAGGGACTGTGACGCTTGTCAGCGGGCAGGATACATCTCTTCTCGAAATCAGATGCCACTCAACAACATTATGGTATGTGAGGTTTTTTATGTTTGGGGGATCGATTTTATGGGACCTTTCACTCCGTCAAAGAATAAAAGTTATATCCTGGTAGCTGTCGATTACGTTTCTAAGTGGGTCGAAGCTGAAGCTCTGCAAACATGCGAAGCTAGATGTGTCATTCATTTTTTGAAAAGATTATTCTCCAGGTTTGGGATCCTAAGACCATCATAAGTGATCGAGGAACGCACTTTTGTAATGCTATTTTGGAGAAAGTTCTCAACAGATATGGGGTACTCCACCGAATGTCTACACATTATCACCCACAAACTAATGGGAAAACTGAAAACACCTATAGGGCACTCAAGCGAATTTTAGAAAACTCCGTCAACAGTAACAGAAAATATTGGTCAGACAAACTCGACGAAGCGTTATGGGCTTTCAGAAAAGCTTTCAAAACTCCTATCGGAAGCACCCCTTTTAAGATTGTTTACGGAAAAGCATGTCATCTTCCCGTGGAATTGGAACATAAAGCATATTGGGCTCTCAAGAATGCTAATTTAGAGGCTGATGTGATTAAGGAACACCGATTTTCCCAAATAAATCGTTTAGCTGAATTACGAGACGAAGCATACGATCATGCCAAAGCATACAAAGACAGGACCAAAAGATGGCACGATAAACGAATTAAGGATAAAAGATTTGAAGTAGGACAGGAGGTTCTCGTTTTTAACTCAAGACTCAAATTATTCCCTAGAAAAATGAGATCTCATTGGGTTGGCCCCTACGCAGTAAGTAAGGTGTTTCCTTATGGGACTATTGAGGTTCATAACAAGGAAGGAATATATTTCAAGGTAAATGGACACCGTGCAAAAATTTATTATGGGCAAGATGTTAGCAAGCTTTCGAGAGATGAGTTCTTCGCCCCTGCCTAGAGCTCCGCGGCTCTGAGTCTAACTTAAAGACTCGTAAATAAAGAAAAGTGCTCTTTCAGGAGATAACCCGATTTATCCCTTTCTTTTATTTTATTTCCATTTCTGTAGGGTTTTGTGTTTTCTAACCATTTTTGTAGGAAACGAGGAAGTAATTGTTGCTGCAGTTTGCTGATCTTACCAGAGTTACGGCGTAACTCATCTATGTGATTATGCCATAACTAACTTTTTGCAGCAGAATTCTTGATGCATTACTAATTACGGTGTAATACAATCTCTGTGGTTACGCCGTAACCACTCGCTTTGCAGCTTATGTCAGGTTTTGCCAGTTACGGCGTAACTCCCTCAAAAGAGTTACGACATAACCTTCCTCTGCTTTAATTCTTTCATTTTAAAACGCAATAACCTTGTATTAGTATTTTAAATGAACTTTGTGTGTGTGTTCCCTGTAAACCCTCACGAGACTTCACTCGTCCACTTGGGAAACCAAGTGGTTTAAAATTCTTGTTGCATATGCTAAATGCAACCGTGATTCCTACGAAAGTGAGTTAGGTTTGTTTTTCATTTTTCTTTTTTTTTTCTTTCTTTTTAGAACTATGCTTGTCGGTAGTGTGATTTCAGGGATTGAAGTTTGTTCATGATGCTTATACGAAGGCACGTCTCTTTTTTGTGGGCCTTCTTTCTTTTTGGAGCAAATTTCAGGGATGTTCTCGCTCTAATTCTACTTTTCTCTTCACCTTTATTTAATGCTTAGTACAAAAGGGACTTTGTACAATTCAAGTGGGGGGACGGGAGTAGAATTATCTCTTGAACATTATTTTGCCCTCGATTTTCTAGTTTATTCTGAAAAATTATGCCATTTTTAAAATTTTGACATGTTTTTCTTAACCTAACTAGATTAGACCTTAGCCGTGCACATACAACCCTTGATACTATATGGTGAGATTAGCCTTATCCGTTTCCAATATTTTACCCCAAATCCACCAAATTATGAGTGTGCCGGTAGCTTGTAAACTTTAGAACTTGGCCTTTGCATCATTTCGAGACCATAGACGAGGTATGTTGAGTTAGCTCGATGTATTTGGACTTTTCTGTTTTAGAAGGCAATATTATAGGATTATCACCCAAATAGCCTACCATTGTGTGTCTATCGATTAGTCACCTCGACTACTCGACCCCCATGTGAAACCCTTTTGTTGCACTCACCTTTAGTGCAAGATACCCCTAGATACACCCATCTGATCCATTCCTTTCATTTTGTTAACCCAATATATTGTTTTGATACACCTATACACCTTAGCCTACCCTGTTGTCTTTATTTGTGATTGGGAAGTCACCATTTGCCCATGTTCAAGGTTCAAGTGGAAAGGTTCGGAAATCACGCTTTCATCGACGACATATTCCTGAAGATCATTGAAGACCCCCCAAATTTCCATTGTTCATCTCAAGTCGGGGGATATTATGTTTAGTTATTATTGTTATGTTAAAAAAAAAAATAAAAAAAAATAGTTGTTTTGATTTAGTTATTGTAAAAGTGCGATGTTATAAGCACTATGTTATGAGCTTTATAGATTTAGTATCGAGGAGGCCACCTCGGTCATATTTGAAAATTGGAGTTGGCAATTATGCCAACAGTTGGAGATAAGGTAGTGTGCCCATCACGACTTCCTCTAATGACACATCTACCTAGTATTTCATGATTCGGTTTCTTGACTTCAAAACTTGAACTTTGGGCGGACGGTAAGTGGTGATACTTGGTTATAGATTTAGACTACCTGCTTGTTTTTTATTTTACACCATTTATATATCCCATGTCTTATCCTACCCTTTAGTCATGAAGCGTGTCTAGGTGATGCAGCGAGCAATCTTTGGTGTCTTGGCCATGGATTTGGTCATGTATCATTGATTTTTTCCACTTCGCCGTGACATGTTAGTAATGACGAATCACCCCTTAACCTTTGTCGTGTCTACCCATATTGCCTTTGAGAATTATTTAGCCCTTAACTCTAGTGGTGGAGATTTGTGTAACCGCCAAGATTATGATAGAACACATGCTATGACTGTGCGATTGAGTGATCACCCCGAAATTGACACTTAGAATAGTTGAGAGATTTGAGTGTTTTGTTCCCCTTTCGTGAGGTGTCACAATTCTCAATTTCCGGTCATTTCTCATATTCCATATTCATCATTTCTTAACGATTCGTACATGGTTTGGCATTTTTCATTAAACTTTATTTTCTTATTAAATAAACGTTATCGCGTAAACATTATTTTTGAACATTTAATCCGATACTTTCAAAAATGATCCCGATATATTCTTATACTTACATTTAGTTTATAAATATAATATTTTTAGTTTACCTAGTGTTTTAAATCTATTTCGTATAAAAATTGTTATATTTATATAAATTACGACGTTTTCTTAAATTCAACCCGATAAATAATTATTCAATCAAATCTTTCAAGAAATGTATTTTTATAACTTTTATGACCTCAATATATTTTATCTTGATTCGTGAAATTTATTTTATCTAACGCTACCTTAAATATTCAAATGTGTATGCAATTCACTAATCTTACTCAACAATACTACAAATTTCTACTTCCATTCAAGTAACTTACATTTACTTACACTTACATTTATACATCTACATACTAATAATAATAATATATATATATATATATGTATATGTATTATTACATACATGCATCTACTAGATTTGCTAGATCTTTTTATTTATATATACTTACCAACCAAGACTTTTACTCATTCATATCAATAATTCAAGTCAAGATCAAAAACTCTTCTCTCTTCCTCTTCATCAAAGAAAACCGGCCACCATTGTTCATCAAGAAGGAATGCATCAAAAATTTTCTAATCAAGTTCTACACAATCTAGAAACACTCTTTGTTTAGGTTTTGAAATAAAAACCTAGGGTGTTTAGGATAATCCTTGGTTCACTAAACCTCATCAAGCAATTTGTAAGCATAAAACTTCATCTCTTACTTTTCATATATATTTTTCATATATTTCATGAAGTCCATATGATCATATTTGCTCAAGTTGTAGTTTTTATTCATGTTTATCAAATTGTTATCACCCATATGTGCTCTATAAATATTTATAACAAGTATGTACTAGTTAGAAGTTTATAAAAATGAGTAGTTTGAAAAATGGTTTATCAAAGTAAGTTTTGATCTTTTGCTAGTAAAGGTTTGATGTGGTTTATGCTTAATTATATGTTATAAGTAGTCACATAAACCTCAAAAATGGTCTTTTTATCTATTATGGTTCGAATAGCATTTTATTTTTAGTAGGATTGGTGAAGTGTAGTTCAAGGGATTTTGTGGTGAAGTTTGTGGTTAAACAAGTAGATAAAAATGGTAATTTTAAAATAGCGCGAAGCGCTGTCGAAATTATAATTTTTCTGAAAAGTTAGTCATTTTTATAAGTTTTATTAAAGATTTAGAAAATAGATTTTTAGTTATGAACGTGGCCTTTTGAACGGACTAAAACGGAGTTATAACGAAAAAGATACGTAGTTTTAAAGTTACGATTTAAAAACTATAATTTTCCGGAAAATGTTTATACAGTCCGAATTTTAACTGACCCAAACAGTGACCTTAAAATTTCTGTGGAGTCTCCGAAGTTAAAAAATATATTAGTACTCTTCATTACCTTCGCGTGGATATAAAGAACTTGAAAAACGGACTTAAAACGAGTGATTTATGGTTAACCGAACTTTGGGTCAAAAACGTGCTGAAAACACTATTCACAGCTTTAGTAAGCTGTCAGGATTTTAATCAAGGTTTTTGAGGGCCTAAACGGACGTTTCGGGGGAAATGGACGTTAAAAACGAGTTAGTTTTCCTATGTATATATTACGTCAAGTCCGACGTAAACTGATTTTTCAATTACTAAAACCGTTACATATTTTAACTACATTTTTCACCATTAGCTCAAAAGTATTTATTTTCGACATGAAACCGTCACACATTCAAGTAACAATATTTTTATATAACTAGTTTTCATGTAGCATATTGGGTGATACGTTTTCAAATCATGCATTCACGACAACATATCATAACTCAAGTCATAACATTCATTTTAGGTCGAGGATAGTTTCCGAGCCTCACTTTCGTGCACTTCATTTTGTTAGCATATCAATCACACCAGGTGAGTTCATACCCCGCTCTTACTCATTTAAATTCCTATAAACTATTTTGGGCGAGATACATGCTTATTTATCAAACATTTAAACTCTTTTGCCAAACAACATTACTTATACATTAGACTTGATTGCGTTTTATACTTGATTGGGTTATACTTGATTTCATATGCATACTTGGATCAAACATACAAGAATTAGTGGCACCAAATTAAGTTGTTGGAGGGCTACTAATTTACAAACATACAAGCATTAGTGGCACCAAATTAAGTTGTTGGAGGGCTACTAACTTACAAACATACTAGAATTAGTGGCACCAAATTAAGTTGTTGGAGGGCTACTAATTTACAAACATACAAGAATTAGTGGCACCAAATTAAGTTGTTGGAGGGCTACTAATTTACAAACATGCAAGAATTAATGGCTCCAAATTAAGTTGTTGGAAGGCTATTAATTACAAACATCCCAACATGAGTTGTTGGAAGACCCTCGTGGTGACAATTATACTTTTATCTATCATATTGCGCATATTCATGATATACATACTATATTTTGGCAATGGGTTGTGAACACACAGGTTGCAAGTTTTGTATGGGCGGAACTTGGAACTGAGTGGATTTACAATGCCTTTGCTGTGTGAACATTTCTCTAAGTATTTCAAATCATTTTGTTACAAACTTATGAACTCACCAACCATTGTGTTGACACTTTTTAGCATGTTTATCTCAGGTCTTAATGTGATAGCATTTCATGGAGCTTTTGGGTGCATGGCATACATTGGAGTCTTATGCTTTTAACAGTTACCATTCGACATGTTTTGTAAACTTTTTATGTATTATCAAACTTTGTGAATTCTCGTGGTGTAAACTTTAACTTATTTATCGAATGGTAAACTTTTCAAAACGTCTCATTATAGAGGTCGTTTTCTGTATCCATACTTTGTGCTATGACGTTATACCCCAATGACACTATCGTTCCGCTGCGATATTTTGGGGGTGTGACAGATTGGTATCAGAGCCTTGGTTATAGAGAACTAGGTTGCATTTTTGTTCCTAGACTATAACCGCTCTCACGTCGATCCTTTCGTTTCCTATTGCCTTACACACTTTTCGTGCGCATATGTTTTCTTAAGTATTCCTTCTAGAACCACCTCATTAGATAGCGTAGTTTCCTTGTACCAATAGGGGAGTCCCAAAATCTAGTTGGGTCATCAAAGATATGGAGCTCAGTAATGAGCACTTATCTAACTTGATCTCGTGACAGTTCTTGTTTGATGAGATGCGAGATCGAGCTAAATAAGTGTTACTATAAAGCTGGATAGATTTGATGATTTTGCCCGAGGATGGGAGTTCTCTTGAGGATATTTGGGAACTGCTGGCGACCAAACCTCATTGTGACTTTAGCACCTAACGGAATTTCCTATACACCAAGTGCGACTCTTCCTAGATACCTACCCTAAATCCCTCCTTCACTGTTTAGAATCGGATGATAGACTGGCTACCTATGTAAGTAACACCAATCGCCGGGACATGTATGCTTGGTGGTATGTACACGTGTGAAATGAGGCAATTATAATTATGGTGGCCAACATAATTATAAATGCGTCACAACTCACGTGGACATATGCAACCACGCATACGTAGATCGGTGTGGACACCTTAGGAACCAATTTGTGGCGTGGTATTATGTTTGAGGACGTTAAGTATAGACACTGGGAATTCAACGGTTCTTTCCTTGCAGAGATAATGGCACCAAAGAGAGTAACACGCAGTACTGGCCGAGGTGGTACGGTACCAAGGGGTGGAATGACAGGTGGGCGTGGTGGTAGAGAAGGCGGTAGCGACATGGGTAACAATGACAACAACACTGGCGGAAACCCTGATTTTGCCGCCATCATCGCTCAACAACTTCAAATCTTGCTTCCCACTATTGTCACACAAGTTGGAAATCATATGAATAACTCGGGAAACCACGGGAACGGGAATGGCGACACCAACAATGTAGCTGGCAGTAACAACAACACCAACAACAACAACAACAGAATTGGATGCACATATAAGGAATTTTCGGCATGCAAACCTGTGGAGTTTGATGGTATAGGAGGTGCTTTGGCATATACTCGATGGGTAGAGAAGACAGAGGCAGTGATCGACATCAGCAATTGTGCCACACATCAGAGGGTGAAGTATGCTGCTTGCTTGTTATCAGGAAAGGCATTGACATGGTGGAACACACAGCTACAGGCTAGGGGCAGAGAAGCAGCTATAGGTATGACATGGGACGAATTCAAGGAGTTATTGAAAGAGGAGTACTGCCCGGACAATGAAATGCAGAAACTAGAAGATGAATTTTATCACCACTCCATGATAGGGGCTGGTCACGCAGCCTACACTGACCGATTTCATGAGTTAGCTAGACTAGTTCCTCATCTAGTTACCCCTGAGTCCAAGAGAATCTCGAGGTACATATATGGTCTTGTCCCCGAAATCCGTGGAACTGTGAAAACAACTGAGCCGTCTACAATACAAAGTGCGATACTGAGGGCAGGAACCCTGACGGACGAGATGGTTAGAAATGGTACGTTGAAGAGCAGTGATAAGAGGAAGGAAGCAAGTGGGTCGAATAAACAGATAGACGTAGTAGCAGACAACAAAAGGGCAAGAGTTTTTGTGGCAACTGGTACTGAACAAAGAGAGTATGCGGGTACACATCCCAAATGTGCTAAATGTGCTTATCATCACCCGAAGACCAAGCCCTGCCGCTTATGTACAATATGCAATCAGTTGAATCACTTTTCAAGCCAGTGTAAAGAACGTGCAAGACCAATAACAACGACTAATACGGGCAACATGAGGAATAACCAAAGGACTTGCTACGAGTGCAACAGCCCAAATCACTTCCGGAATAATTGTCCCCAGTTGAATAAGCCACCGATACAAGCTCATCTAGCTATGGCAATTGAAGGAAATAACCCGAACCCTGTACTCAATATCAGTCCACCTCGAGGTCGAGCATTCTATATAGGGACCGAGGAAGCCCGCAATGCGTAACTGGTACGTTTTTCCTAGACCATTAAGTGATCCACCGTAGTATCCAGATTCAGTGAGTCTCATTAGATAAGAAACCTAGACGCGTAAGTTTTGACATAAGCACTTTGACCATACATTCTGATTTCTCTAAACCTAAGGATAGAGCTTTAAGTATCAGCGATTGAATCGCGAGGACGCGATTCTTCTATCAGGGGAAGAATGTCACAATTCTCAATTTCCGGTCATTTCTCATATTCCATATTCATCATTTCTTAACGATTCGTACATGGTTTGGCATTTTTCATTAAACTTTATTTTCTTATTAAATAAACGTTATCGCGTAAACATTATTTTTGAACATTTAATCCGATACTTTCAAAAATGATCCCGATATATTCTTATACTTACATTTAGTTTATAAATATAATATTTTTAGTTTACCTAGTGTTTTAAATCTATTTCGTATAAAAATTGTTATATTTATATAAATTACGACGTTTTCTTAAATTCAACCCGATAAATAATTATTCAATCAAATCTTTCAAGAAATGTATTTTTATAACTTTTATGACCTCAATATATTTTATCTTGATTCGTGAAATTTATTTTATCTAACGCTACCTTAAATATTCAAATGTGTATGCAATTCACTAATCTTACTCAACAATACTACAAATTTCTACTTCCATTCAAGTAACTTACATTTACTTACACTTACATTTATACATCTACATACTAATAATAATAATATATATATATATGTATATGTATTATTACATACATGCATCTACTAGATTTGCTAGATCTTTTTATTTATATATACTTACCAACCAAGACTTTTACTCATTCATATCAATAATTCAAGTCAAGATCAAAAACTCTTCTCTCTTCCTCTTCATCAAAGAAAACCGGCCACCATTGTTCATCAAGAAGGAATGCATCAAAAATTTTCTAATCAAGTTCTACACAATCTAGAAACACTCTTTGTTTAGGTTTTGAAATAAAAACCTAGGGTGTTTAGGATAATCCTTGGTTCACTAAACCTCATCAAGCAATTTGTAAGCATAAAACTTCATCTCTTACTTTTCATATATATTTTTCATATATTTCATGAAGTCCATATGATCATATTTGCTCAAGTTGTAGTTTTTATTCATGTTTATCAAATTGTTATCACCCATATGTGCTCTATAAATATTTATAACAAGTATGTACTAGTTAGAAGTTTATAAAAATGAGTAGTTTGAAAAATGGTTTATCAAAGTAAGTTTTGATCTTTTGCTAGTAAAGGTTTGATGTGGTTTATGCTTAATTATATGTTATAAGTAGTCACATAAACCTCAAAAATGGTCTTTTTATCTATTATGGTTCGAATAGCATTTTATTTTTAGTAGGATTGGTGAAGTGTAGTTCAAGGGATTTTGTGGTGAAGTTTGTGGTTAAACAAGTAGATAAAAATGGTAATTTTAAAATAAGCGCGGAAGCGCTGTCGAAATTTATAATTTTTCTGAAAAGTTAGTCATTTTTATAAGTTTTATTAAAGATTTAGAAAATAGATTTTTAGTTATGAACGTGGCCTTTTGAACGGACTAAAACGGAGTTATAACGAAAAAGATACGTAGTTTTAAAGTTACGATTTAAAAACTATAATTTTCCGGAAAATGTTTATACAGTCCGAATTTTAACTGACCCAAACAGTGACCTTAAAATTTCTGTGGAGTCTCCGAAGTTAAAAAATATATTAGTACTCTTCATTACCTTCGCGTGGATATAAAGAACTTGAAAAACGGACTTAAAACGAGTGATTTATGGTTAACCGAACTTTGGGTCAAAAACGTGCTGAAAACACTATTCACAGCTTTAGTAAGCTGTCAGGATTTTAATCAAGGTTTTTGAGGGCCTAAACGGACGTTTCGGGGGAAATGGACGTTAAAAACGAGTTAGTTTTCCTATGTATATATTACGTCAAGTCCGACGTAAACTGATTTTTCAATTACTAAAACCGTTACATATTTTAACTACATTTTTCACCATTAGCTCAAAAGTATTTATTTTCGACATGAAACCGTCACACATTCAAGTAACAATATTTTTATATAACTAGTTTTCATGTAGCATATTGGGTGATACGTTTTCAAATCATGCATTCACGACAACATATCATAACTCAAGTCATAACATTCATTTTAGGTCGAGGATAGTTTCCGAGCCTCACTTTCGTGCACTTCATTTTGTTAGCATATCAATCACACCAGGTGAGTTCATACCCCGCTCTTACTCATTTAAATTCCTATAAACTATTTGGGGCGAGATACATGCTTATTTATCAAACATTTAAACTCTTTTGCCAAACAACATTACTTATACATTAGACTTGATTGCGTTTTATACTTGGTTGGGTTATACTTGATTTCATATGCATACTTGGATCAAACATACAAGAATTAGTGGCACCAAATTAAGTTGTTGGAGGGCTACTAATTTACAAACATACAAGCATTAGTGGCACCAAATTAAGTTGTTGGAGGGCTACTAACTTACAAACATACTAGAATTAGTGGCACCAAATTAAGTTGTTGGAGGGCTACTAATTTACAAACATACAAGAATTAGTGGCACCAAATTAAGTTGTTGGAGGGCTACTAATTTACAAACATGCAAGAATTAATGGCTCCAAATTAAGTTGTTGGAAGGCTATTAATTACAAACATCCCAACATGAGTTGTTGGAAGACCCTCGTGGTGACAATTATACTTTTATCTATCATATTGCGCATATTCATGATATACATACTATATTTTGGCAATGGGTTGTGAACACACAGGTTGCAAGTTTTGTATGGGCAGAACTTGGAACTGAGTGGATTTACAATGCCTTTGCTGTGTGAACATTTCTCTAAGTATTTCAAATCATTTTGTTACAAACTTATGAACTCACCAACCATTGTGTTGACACTTTTTAGCATGTTTATCTCAGGTCTTAATGTGATAGCATTTCATGGAGCTTTTGGGTGCATGGCATACATTGGAGTCTTATGCTTTTAACAGTTACCATTCGACATGTTTTGTAAACTTTTTATGTATTATCAAACTTTGTGAATTCTCGTGGTGTAAACTTTAACTTATTTATCGAATGGTAAACTTTTCAAAACGTCTCATTATAGAGGTCGTTTTCTGTATCCATACTTTGTGCTATGACGTTATACCCCAATGACACTATCGTTCCGCTGCGATATTTTGGGGGTGTGACATGAGGTGTTCGGCTTTGTTTTATTCTAGCATAAGGGATTTGTAAACTTATATTTTTCAGGTTTTGGGAGATATCTTTTTAGGAATCTTTCAAACAAGGTCTACTTGAGGGCAAGTAGAGTTCAAGTGGGGGGATATTTGATAACATCAAATAGTCCTGAATATTAAGTGTCAATTTCCCCAGATAATGCTTGTAATTTATATCATTTATATGGATTCACGCTTGTTTTCCATTGTTTTCCACTTTCAGGTAAATTACGAGCATTGGAGCTAAAGACACGCGGAACTGGAGAAATATCAAAAGATTTATCACAGTATGCTACTTTGAAGAAGTTACGGCCTAACTCATCTCTTACATTACGCCGTAACTAAAGCGTGACTCAGAAAACCAACTCATCAGAAGGTTACGGCGTAACTCTTCCCAAAGGCTACGACGTAACTATATTAGGTCAAATGAGGTTCCACGGCGTTGATAACTACGCCGTAACTATTTCATCTACTACGGCGTAATCAAGTATATTGAAGACTATGGCGTAACTACAAATAAGGTTACGCCGTAACTAGCAGATCTAGTGCAAAATACGAAGAAATTGAAGGTTGCGGCGTAACTCTTGTTATAGTTACGCCGTAACCCAGATCTGGCCTATAAATACCCCACGAATTCCAGCATTTCTAATCATCCCATTCCACACACAACAATCAGAGAACGTGGGAAAAAGCTAAAGGGAGGTCCAGAGGAGCATTCGGAGCTGTCTCCAAGGGAGAAATCACTCCCCTACGATAAGCATTAGCATTTTATATTTTCTTTACTTTCGATTCATGTATTTCGTACCTTTGAATATTGAATTGGTTTGTATGATTAATATGAGCGGCTAAGCACCTCTTGGTGCTGGCCTAGTTATGATTCCTTAATTGTTTTGTTTGCATTTACATTACTTCCGTACAATTATTTCTAAGTGTATGCATGCATAGTTTATTGGTAGCTACCCTTGGTTCGGTAGTTTTGAATGGCGGTAGAGGCCAATTGCCTAGGAGATACGACCAACCGACCCTAGGTGACCGGACTGAGATGGGAAGGGTAAGATATGACCAACTGACGACCCTTTTTACTTGTGCGATTTGACCAACTGATCACCTACTGTTTGGATGAACTTAAGAATTAGGGGGTGAGTGTTTAAGTTGCTAACGCCCGGGCACTCACTATTATAAATCTAGCATGTAGCGGTACTTAATGACTTGGCTCAGGGGACCAGGAACAACAGGACTTATAAGGGGACACCTGACTTCTCCTGTGGTGGCATGTTTGTTGATAGGTTAGGGCGAATTGACCAAATGTTGTCCTCTCGACTTTGACCCCACCTGAAGTAATTGGAAGTAAGTAGACGTAGACATAACTAGCTAGGAGGATTAACTAGGTTAGCACCACTCTCCTCTATTGATTTATCCTTTACCTTTATTTGCTATTTTCTGCCTTAGTAGTAAATAAATTAATTCCTTATCAAAACCATTATTAATCTGTGACACCTAGACTTAGTACACTGCCCGTTAGTGCATTAGAGTAGACCATAGGTATAACGAGACTTTATAAATATTAAAACCTGGTCAGTAAAACCTGCATCAGACATACACTAAACATGATATCCGACCGACTAGTCGCGAGGTAGAGAAGACTACCAATCATGCCACGGTATTTAGTGTTATCAACGGATTCACTATCTTCATCTTTGGTGAGTTTGGTATCAGAGGACACTGGTCTTCTTATTGGTTTTGACTCATCTAATCCGAATTTCTTTAACATTTCTTTTATGTATTTGGATTGATTAAAGAATATACCATCTTCTAATTGTTCGATTTGTAGACCAAGAAAGAAACTTAATTCTCCCATCATACTCATTTCAAAATCATCATGAATGATTATTGAGAGATCATCACACATGTCTTGACAAGTTGATCTAAATATAATATCGTCTATGTATATTTGAACAATAATTATTTGTGACTCCTTTTACTTTGTAAAAAGTGTGTTGTCAACTAACCCGATGGTATAGTTGTTTTTAATTAAAAACGATTTGAGTCTGTCATACCAAGCTTTTGGGTCTTGTTTAAGACCATAGAGACCTTTCTTTAGTTTGTACACGTGATTAGGTTTTTCAAAATCGAAAAAACCCGGAGATTGAGATACATAAACTTCTTCATTTATAAAGCCACTTAGAAAAACACTTTTAACATCCATTTGAAAGATGTTAATACAAATAAACCGTAAAAACGTTTATTAATATTTTGAGATCTCTTTGTGTTTTGTTGATAACAAATATAATGTTATCTTAAGTATAATTATAAGGATACATGTTATTTTTGTAAAGCATTTACATATAGCCATTTAAATACAAAAATGTAGTAATTAAGCATTTGTTGTAATAGTTTATTAGGATGGGTAAAAACCATAACCCATGGACCATAACCCATGGATCTTAACCCATACCCAAGTTGGCTAGATACAATGTATACTTAGATACATTGAATCTAAAGAAAACCCATGGACCAACCCATAACCAAAAAACCCATGGGCAAAGAGGAGCGTTCCACGGATCCCAAGGATTATACTAGACGGATCCCAAGTGGAAGGGATCCGTGGGATCCGGGGAACAGTGGAAGATTTTGCCTATAAATAGAGAGCCATTTCTTCATTCTAACTCACCCATTTTCTTACTAAATCTCTCATACACTCTCATTCTCTTCTAACATATAGATCACTTGATCTAGAGAGTTGTTCTTCTTTCTTTCTATTTGTGATCCTCATATGCGTCCTTCTCTAAGGCGAGATCACGAGCATTCTACAAGTCATCCAAGCAAGGGGTCCTTGATTCATTTGTCACTCCGCAAGATTTCTGTAGCGAAGATCTTGTATTTGATATTTCACATACTTGTTGTGTAATAGTCGTGTTGGTTTGGTCCACCGTGGTACGGACTCGGTATTTAGCTTTGTACCGGAAAAAGTGTAAGCAACGTTGTGAAGGCTTCTCCGCCAAGTGAAGGAGTTTGTTGACATAGTGCTTGAACTCTCGAGTAGGTGACTAGGGGAGTGGAGTAGGTCAAGGAAGGTGTCCTTGTAGCCGAACAACTATACATCGGTTGTGTCTTTTCTTTCCCTTCGCTTTACTTTATTTACTTGCTTTATCATTAGATCTATACTTTCTCTACATCCATAAGATCTCACATATTAACGAATCTAAAAGTTTTTGAAACTAACGTAAAATCGGCAAAACTATTCAACCCCCCCCCCCTTCTAGTTTTCCACAATTGGCATCAAGAGCTAAGTTTATAAAAGTTTTAAAATAAAATTGTATTTTAAAAACTTTTCGATCACTATGGGTTCTGAAAATTATAAGGAAGGGCAATCTATGCAACGACCACCACTACTTGAAACTAACGGTTTTATATATTGGAAAAATAGATTCGAAACATATGTGAAATCTAAAGATATTGATCTTTGGTACATTATTGTTGAAGGAGATTTTGAGGCTACCTCAAAAGATGATAAAGGAAATTTAGTTAACATACCTCATGATAAACTAAGTGATGATTTAAAGAAAAAGCTTTCTAAGAATAGTGAAGCAAAAATGGTTTTATATAATGCTTTACCCAAAAAGGAATTTGAAAGAATTTCTAAGCTTAACACCTCTAAAAAAATTTAGAATTCTTTAGTTGTAACTCATCAAGGCAACCAACAAGTTAAAAATAATAAAATTGATTTATTTGTTCAACAATATGAACAATTTTCAATATCGGATGAGGAAACTATAGATCATTCATTTGCTAACTTTAATACTATTATTACATCTTTACAAGCACTTGATGAATCTTTTTCTAGCCGTAACCATTTTAGGAGATATCTAAGAGCACTTCCATCGAAGTGGAGATCCAAGGTGACGGCGATCGAAGAGTCAAAAGATTTGACAATCCTCACTCTCGACGAACTCATAGGCAACCTAAAAGTCTACGAGCTTGTCCTCGCTAAAGACTCCGAAGCCTCAAAGGTGAAAGAGAAACACAAATCTCTTGCCCTTAAAGCTAAAAAGGCTTCAAGCGATGAAGAGAACTCCTCTTCAAGTAGTGACGACGAGGAGTACGCCATGGCGGTAAAGGACTTTAAAAAGTTCTTTTAGAAGAAAGGGAAGACACGTCAAACAACCGTATGATGATAAGAAAGGCTTTCGGAAAAGAAAAGAGGACGAGAAGCCAAAACATGATCGTACTTGCTTTAAATGTGGGGACCCAAACCACTTTATTAGTAAGTGTCCCAGACGGGATGATCAAAAGGCGTTCGTGAGCGGCACGTGGGGAATGAGCGACGAGGAGGACGAAGAAATTTGTCTCATGGCAAATGACGAGGTATGTCACGAATACTATAGTAGCTCATCACTCGATGACGACTCATTGAATAATGAATATGATAAACTATGCAATATTAGCTTAAAACTAGTTAACAAAAACAAGCTTTTAAAGAGTCAAAACCAACGTTTAGACAAAGAAGTCATAGCACTAAAACATTTAGAAAATGATAAAATAGCAAGTGGTGAATGTGAACTTTGCGTTCAACTTCAAACACTAGTTGATCATCTAGATTCTAAAATTGCTAGAATGAGTACGAACACTTTAGATACAATATTAGATGGTGTTAAAACTGGCAACAACCAAAAAGGTTTAGGTGTTCAACAACTTGATCCATCAACTAGTGAAAATAAAGAAACAAAATTTGTTAGAGCACTAGAAAAACCAGCCACTGTTGTGGCAAATCCCACGGATCCCTTGATAAGGGAACCGGCTAGTGTACAGCCAGGGATCCGTGGATCTGCTGTAGCAAACAGTAGCAATAACATAGCTTCTTCATCTAGAACTAATTTTGTTATCATTAATTGGAAGAAACCAACTCACATCACCACTAGACAACCACCTCCAAAATATAATCCTATTTTTGCAAGAAACAAAGCTCCATCTTTTTCAAAACCTAATTCATTTAGGAGACCTAATAACGTTTACCCGAAAAGTAATCATCAAATGGGATGGAACCCAAACATGCAAAATGGCTTTCCTTTTCAAAACCTTTCTCCATGGAATGCATACTCACCTTATCCATACATGTCTAACATGAATGGAATGTTTAACACTAATGGACCCACGAACAAATGGGGACCAAACTTTTGAGTTTGTTATTGTTTTAGGTGTGCTTAAAGGTCGACCTAGACCCCAATGAATGGGTCAAGGATAGCGGGTGCACGAGGCACATGACTGGCAATAGAGATCTATTCTCCACATATGAATCCTTCAATGGAGGTAATGTGGTGTTTGGAAATAGCAAAAGTAGAATCATCGGTAAAGGTACGATTTCTAACAAATCTCTAACCATTAACGATGTGTGTCACGTAGAAAACCTAAACTTTAACCTCTTAAGTATAGGGAAAATATGTGATAAAAAGTGCAATGTACTTTTTACCGAAAACGGTAGTAAGATATTAAAAAATGGCATAACCATAGGAAAGGGAATTAGGAAACATGGAGTCTATGTCATTAAAATCGGTAATGAACCTAAAGACAAACTATGTCTTACCTCTATAGATGATACTTGGACCTTATGGCATCGAAGATTGGGTCACGCCAACATGCGACTTCTTCAATCGCTATCATCCAAAGATCTAGTAAGAGATCTACCTAAATTGAAATATGAACATCACTTTTGTGATGCTTGTAATGTAGGAAAACAAGCTCATTCTAGTCATAAAGCTAAAAACATGGTTGTTAATACAAATAAGCCGTAAAAACGTTTATTTATATTTTACGATCTTCTAATGTTTTGGCGATAACAAACGTAAAATCATTTTAACGAAACAAATAGAATACGTAAATAGTTTGAGTTAATAGTTTTCTAACACACTTACGTTTTCACTAAAACACTAAAAACAAGCATAAGTGTTTTTATGATTTAGATACATATGTACAACAACTAGTGTTTACATATTGGGTTAACATATACTTAAACTAAGTATACTAAAATGGGTAGAAACATGTAAATACTAAAATGGGTAAAAACATGTAAATACTAAAATGGGTAATAAATTAGCAAATGGTATTGACCCATAATCCATGGTTTTATATATACCACTTAACCAAGTTCATTGAATCTAGAAATAAAACCATGGATCAACCCATAACCCATGACCCATGACCCATAACCAAAAATACCCATGGGCAAAGAGGAGCGTTCCACGGATCCCTGGCTTTGTGCTAGCCGGATCCCAAGTGGAAGGGATCCATGGGATCCGGGGAACAGTAGAGAATTTTCTCTATAAATAGAGAGCCATTTCTTCCTTTCTTTGCATCACTTTACACACATACTTCCCCAAAGTATTCTAACCCTCTAACCTCATATCTAAGTGATCTATGTAGTTTGTCTTTTGTTTTTGTGTGATCTTCTAGGTTCCTCTTAAAGGAGAGATCACCACTTCTTGAAGACGTGCAAGCTCAAGTCCATGAGTTGCCATGCTTCGTCATCATCAAGACAACTAAGGTTCTCTTGTTGATAGTTCTTCCTTTCTCCATAGATGTTGGGTTGAAGGTATTAGTGAAGAATGCCGAAAGTGTCAAGATGAAAGCATTAGTGAAAGGTGCTCATCATTCGTGTCAAAGCATTAGTGAAGAATGCTAAAGGTGTCAAGACGAAGGCATTAGTGAAGGGTGCCAAGCGTTGTGTCAAAGGCATTAGTGAAGGATGCCGAAGAATCAAATCAAGTCGCATTTGGGAAGAATGCCTAGGTCGTATAATCGATGAGGTGCATCATTATACATATATGTATTTGTTTATTTTCAAGGATGGTGATATCCTTGATGGTGTTGTAACAAGGAGTAGATCTCCTTGAGATTCGGTGTTGTGTCGTGAAGGGTAGTAGTTCCTCCATTGTAATGGAACTAGGTGCTTAGCCTAGTACCTAATAAAGGGTAGGCGACGTTGTGATAGGATTAGTTCTCCTAAGGTGTGAAAGAACTCGGTGGTTAGCCTAGCACCGTATAAAGGGTAGGCGACGTTGTGTTAGGTGTGGTTCGCCTTGGTGTGAAAAAACTCGGTATTTAGCTTTGTACCGGAAAAAGGTTAAGCGACGTTGTGAAGGCTTCTCCACCACAAGGAGTTGGTGTAGTGCTTACGAACTCTCGAGTAGGTGACTCGGGGAGTGGAGTACGGAAAGGAAGGTGTCCTTGTAGCCGAACCACTATAAATAACTTGTGTCGTGGTGATGTGCTTCTTACTCTTTATATTTCTTTACACGTTTATATATCTATCTATCAACGTCCAACATAAAAAATCAAATAGATTAGCATAAGTCGATCTAAATATTTAAAAGGAGGTTTTAAATTGGTAAAACTATTCAACCCCCCCTTCTAGTTTTCCACAATTGGCATCAGAGCTTCGTTACCAAGTTTCTTAAAGTATATTGTACTTTAAAGACTTGATACGATCCTTGTATGTTTGAAAACTACAAAGAAGGATTTTTTTGTTGGTCATATTTTCTCTTAAATCATTATGTTGGACATTGATAAATGATTCTAACCATTTTTGCTTTTAAGAAATCTTCATGCTAGAATCTCTCCCAAATCTTCATTTAAAGAATAATGAAGTCAACATTCAAGGAAGGATCTAAAAAGTAATCACAACTTACGTACACCAAGTACATAGGATTACTTTAAAACCTCATGAAGTATTTTTGGTATTATGCCAAACCAAGAAGCATATAGGTATGTTTTACTCTTCATTAGATAGGCTACATGAGTTCCATTTATTGTCATAAGTCCTCTCTGTTTATTAATCACTAACATCATTAGAAGTCTCTTTCGTCACCTTTTTCGTCTTCTTCAACATCGGGAATGATATTATTTTTCTTTTTAACTAACGCCGTCATCACATATGAACCCTCGATATGTAATTCATCAAAAGTCATCATTCAAAAACAATCTTCATCTAATACCTCCGAACTGGTTTTTAGTAAGCTAACTTATAAGCCTACTACAAAAATAATGCCAAACAACTTCTTTTCTGTCCACAGTAGCCGGATCCCAAATACAAAGGATCCGGGGGAACCGTGGAACAGAACTCAGCTATACGCTTTCAAAAATTCACCACTGATCTTTTTCCCTCTATTCACATAACACTAAAACGACTAAGCTACTGAATCCATCCTCATTGGCTTCCATACTCTCAAGTATTCCTTCCTAGAACATCATTGTAAGTAATTACATTAACTTGTTCTAATTTTCATCATCCTCATCCTAGGGTTTATGGTTTCTTAATTTTTAATCAATTAATTTAATTAGGGCTTTTAAATTAATCATGAAAAGGGGCTTTTAACAAAATCACATTGTGTTCACAACATTTTTAATACAAATCAAAACCATAAACCCATCCCAACTAATTTTACCTAATTGGAAAATTTGTATTTTTAGGACCAACCATGCCCAAAGCTACTCAACAAGATCATCATGACACCGTTCACTACCTTGCTCATTACTATCGTAAAAAGGGATTGACCAAAACCGACTGTAAAATTTTCAAAAGCCTTGTAAAATGACTTATCCACGAAGGTCGTGTAGTCAAGGAATGGTTCCTTGAAGATACCGACATTCGTCAAGTTTTCTCGACAATCAACTTTGATTGTCTCCTTGACATTGATGAACAAATTTGTTCGGTTTTCATTTTTGAATTTTACAAAAGTTTTAGGATCATTCGAAACGTCGATGATAGCATTTCAATCGCTTTCATCATCAATAAACAAACCTTCACTCTTCCTCTCAACACCTTTGCTCAAACTCTTCGCATTCCTTGTGAAGGAATTTGTATGTACTCTCAAGAATGGGCAATTAACGCTCAAAACCTTGCACTTGATCCTAAGCCTCTCTATAACACTCCTATTGATGAACCCGAAACCATCCGAGACACTATTTTCAAAATAAGAGCCGACCAATCTCGTTTCGATCGAAACAAGAAGCTCATTCACCGTAATCCCTTTCAAATGGAACTTTTCGAAATTCATCCCATGTTTAGAAAATGGGAAGAAATCCTTAGGGAAAATGTCATTAGCCTAGTTGGAAACAAAGATCATCCAAACGCATGTCTTTTGCAAATGATCTATTGTCTTATCCACCAAAGGCCATTTAATCTTGCCTATTACATGGTAAGGAGAATGGTTGGGTTATTCAAAGCTTCCAACATGGTACTTCCGTATGGCATGCTTCTAACACGACTTTGTAAGTATGTTGGTACATTGCAACCATCTCCTATCAAAGATGATCATTACCTTTCCGATCACGTCATGGTACCTCTTACCAAACGACCCTCTAAACGGTTCATGGTCAATGGAGAGCAACCGAAAGCTCTCTCGGACTCCTCGACCGGTGAAGAAGAAGAAGATGAAGAAGATGTCGACCCCGTAGCCAACATCAAATTGGAAATCCTTGAATACCACAAACAACTTCCAACCATTCCAAACGAGACCGCGGAATTTAAGCAATTGAGGGGCATGATTCAAAACCTCGCATACAACCTCACTAAGCCGTCAAAAAGGAAAAGAAAGGATTGACGAAAGAGACAATAGGATTGTGCTTATTTTCTTTATCTTATGTTTTGATGATTACATTTTAGCACTTTCGGTTTATGGTAACTTGGATATTGTCTTTTCATCATGGTTCTTTAACTAGTGTTTTGTGATAAACATGCTTGTTTCTATTGTTTGTCTTTGGATTTACTAGTGTGCATAAACTGCGCATCATTTCTGTGTTGGTTCTGATCTGCAGATGCCGAATCCCTAGGATTAGCCTAGCCGGATCCCTCCCTTGAGGGAACCGTGGGATCCGTGACATTAGATCAGCAATACAGCATTCATTACATCAAAATAGCTTTCTAGATAACATCACATTAGCTTAGCATATGATTTTAGAACCCAGCTAAGTCCACTTCAAGGATGAGAAAGGCTTAGACTCACTAAAGGCTTACTTAAGATCTTAGTCTAATTTTATCAACACATCTAAACTCACCATATTTCTGCCTCAACTACTCACAAACTATTTCTCATCTCTCAAAACACTTAAAGAGGACAAGTTAAACAGTTTTAGGAAATTGCTTCTAGTCATTTCTATCTCAAAGTAAGACAAAAATTAGTTTTTCAATTCTTGTGGTTTAAGAATTTTTCTTAATATCACCTCAAGCTTAAATCTGATCACTAGGATCATTTATTATGACTTGACACCTTCATAACTCTTAGTGTTATCCTTGGACATCCATTGGTAGTCATCTTGTCCCATCCCTCTTCCATAAAAAGCAATCATTTGCTATAACACTTATTACCTTTAATCATTCAAGTATCCTTTCATCTTAAACACTTAGGAGAACTGAAACATTCAAAATGAGATAGGCTTTAGCTCCTAGAAACCTCATTTCAAACCTGTCACAACTGCTGAGAGCCGGATCCCTAGGATTAGCCTAGCCGGATCCCTTCAAGGAAGGAACCGTGGGATCCGGGTGACAGTTTATGTCAAACATAGCTAAAACAATCATTTCAACTCATCTTCCTAACTCAAACACTCCATCTCATCTTAAATGAGTTCCTAGATCAGTGAAACTCTGAATCTCAACCTTGTGCATGTTAATCATCACATTTCCAAGAACATTAGTGGATTAAGTCTTAAATGCAATTGCAAAGTTCTTCCCTTTATAACCCATATTGCCAAGAACACTTTAGTCATCAAACACAAACATAATTATCAGCAATTTCAACCATCCTCCTTAGTCATCTCATCATGAGAAAAGCTCCTAGTGCTTACTCATCCACTCAAGAACCACCAAAGAAACATGCTAGAATCATACATGAAGTTTCCTCAACCGAATCATCTCCGGTTAAGTCCACCAATGCTAGGATTTCCCCTACACCAAGGAAACCAATCAAACTAATCCCCAAGAAGAGAGTTCCCACTAAGAGTTCATCACTAAATTCTACTATACCAAACATACCCTCCATAACTCAACCAACATCATTAGTGCCTAGAGCCACCTCACAATCATCTCCACACTCTCACAATGTAGAAGATTTACCCTCTTGGCCATCTCATCTTTCACCATTACCAACTAATTCACTTGAAAAGATTGAGCAACAAAATCAAAGTGTTGAACCAACACTTGCTCCTAAAGCAAACTCTATCATTCCTCCCAATAGTCCATTTTGGATTATGAGAAGACATCAAAGGCAACCACCCGACCAAATGGAAGTTGATGCTTCTTTACCTCTACCCTCAAACATTGTAGAGCCACCACTTAATGAGCCTCCACCAAATCCTCCTTCATTTGAAGATCCTCAACCCACTTCACTTGAACTTTCACTTCAAGAAACTCAAAACCATGACAAGGATTGCTATCATTGTAAACATGTTGAAAGGTTGATACATGAACTACGTGAAGAGCAACGTTTCATGTTTTATCACCTCCTCGAAAGTTTTGAAGAGGTTAACAAGCCTAAACTACAATGAGCATCATATTCAAAAGCTCAAACTTAGAACGTTTAGGAAACCTTTCTCATCCTTGATCATCATTTAGTCTTAGTTGAACCTTGAATTTGGGTAACTCTTTAGCATTAATAGCCCTTATTTGGCTAGTTCATTCTCTTAGTTTTAGAGATTTGGTTGTGTATCTCTTGTTTTATTGAATGAATACTTATATGCTATGATTATTTTGTGTTGTGCTTGATATATTGTACATATATCTCATTCTTTTTTGCATTGCTTGACATTTCTGCAGAAGAAACTGTCATCAGATAGCCGGATCCTTCCAAAACACCTAGACGGATCCCTCCTTGAAGGGAACCGTGGGATCCGTGGTACATAAGCACAAATTTCTACTAACTTGAGTCTTATTTGCAGGAAATTATGCACTATACTCTTGTTTTCTAACCTTTATTTTGTAGTTATTCAAAATACACATGAAGATATTGACATCATAAAGCTAGGGGGAGCTTTGTGTCAAACAACATTGCAAAACATTTGCAACATTAATCCGTTTTTGGATTATACTTCTTGATACCCCATTGCATCTTCGCAATATTCAAGGGGGAGCACGTTTTCGTCACTTAGACGAACCATTTGCAAACATAATTGCAAACACAATTAGCTCATTTTACGTTATGTCATTGACGCCCTTTCAAAGGGATGGACTCGTCAAGGGGGAGTTAAGACGAGTACCATTCCCGTCACTTGCTCTCTTTACATTTTTACATTTTTCTTATAAAAATTGTGTTAGTTTCTTTTAACACTTTTTGTTTCGACAAAAAGGGGGAGAAGAAAGTAAAAACTACAAATTCAAACTTTTACGAATTTTAGATTTTTACTTAAAATAATTTTATGTTTTGTCATCAACAAAAAGGGGAGATTGTTAATACAAATAAGCCGTAAAAACATTTATTTATATTTTACGATCTTCTAATGTTTTGTCGATAACAAACGTAAAATCATTTTAACGAAACAAATAGAATACGTAAATAGTTTGAGTTAATAGTTTTCTAACACACTTACGTTTTCACTAAAACACTAAAAACAAGCATAAGTGTTTTATGATTTAGATACATATGTACAACAACTAGTGTTTACATATTGGGTTAACATATACTTAAACTAAGTATACTAAAATGGGTAGAAACATGTAAATACTAAAATGGGTAAAAACATGTAAATACTAAAATGGGTAATAAATTAGCAAATGGTATTGACCCATAATCCATGGTTTTATATATACCACTTAACCAAGTTCATTGAATCTAGAAAGAAAACCATGGATCAACCCATAACCCATGACCCATGACCCATAACCAAAAATACCCATGGGCAAAGAGGAGCATTCCACGGATCCCTGGCTTTGTGCTAGCCGGATCCCAAGTGGAAGGGATCCGTGGGATCCGGGGAACAGTAGAGAATTTTCTCTATAAATAGAGAGCCATTTCTTCCTTTCTTTGCATCACTTTACACACATAGTTCCCCAAAGTATTCTAACCCTCTAACCTCAGATCTAAGTGATCTATGTAGTTTGTCTTTTGTTTTTGTGTGATCTTCTAGGTTCCTCTTAAAGGAGAGATCACCACTTCTTGAAGACGTGCAAGCTCAAGTCCATGAGTTGCCATGCTTCGTCATCATCAAGACAACTAAGGTTCTCTTGTTGATAGTTCTTCCTTTCTCCATAGATTTTGGGTTGAAGGTATTAGTGAAGAATGCCGAAAGTGTCAAGATGAAAGCATTAGTGAAAGGTGCTCATCATTCGTGTCAAAGCATTTGTGAAGGATGCTAAAGGTGTCAAGACGAAGGCATTAGTGAAGGGTGCCAAGCGTTGTGTCAAAGGCATTAGTGAAGGATGCCGAAGAATCAAATCAAGTCGCATTTAGGAAGAATGCCTAGGTCGTATAATCGATGAGGTGCATCGTTATACATATATGTATTTGTTTATTTTCAAGGATGGTGATATCCTTGATGGTGTTGTAACAAGGAGTAGATCTCCTTGAGATTCGGTGTTGTGTCGTGAAGGGTAGTAGTTCATCCATTGTAATGGAACTAGGTGCTTAGCCTAGTACCTAATAAAGGGTAGGCGACGTTGTGATAGGATTAGTTCTCCTAAGGTGTGAAAGAACTCGGTGGTTAGCCTAGCACCGTATAAAGGGTAGGCGACGTTGTGTTAGGTGTGGTTCGCCTTGGTGTGAAAGAACTCGGTATTTAGCTTTGTACCGGAAAAAGGTTAAGCGACGTTGTGAAGGCTTCTCCGCCACAAGGAGTTGGTGTAGTGCTTACGAACTCTCGAGTAGGTGACTCGGGGAGTGGAGTAGGGCAAGGAAGGTGTCCTTGTAGCCGAACCACTATAAATAACTTGTATCGTGGTGATGTGCTTCTTACTCTTTATATTTCTTTACACGTTTATATATCTATCTATCAACGTCCAACATAAACAATCAAATAGATTGACATAAGTCGATCTAAATATTTAAAAGGAAGTTTTAAATTGGTAAAACTATTCAACCCCCCCTTCTAGTTTTCCACAATGGTGTCTACAACTAGGTGTCTAGAATTACTACATATGGATTTATTTGGTCCATCCACTATCCAAAATTATGGAGGCAACTACTATACTTTGGTCATAGGGGATGACTATTCTAGGTATACATGGACAAAATTCTTAAAGAACAAAACGGAAACCTTTAATTATTTTGAAATATTAAGCAAAAAGATCCAAAGACAACTAGGAAGTCCCATAGTGTCTATTAGGACGGATCATGGTAGGGAATTCGATAATGAAGTGCAATTCGGGAGCTTTTTGTGACGCTAATGGTATTACTCACAACTTCTCGGCTCACGACTCCACAATCGAATGGGGTAGTAGAAAGAAAGAATAGAACCCTACAAGAAATTAGTCAAACCATGCTTAATGAACAATCCATACCTCCAAAGTTTTGGTGTAATGCCGTTGATACTTCAACGTACATACTCAATCGAGTCTTAATTAGACCAATCTTAGGTAAAACTCCATATGAGTTACTCCGAGGCAAAAAGCCTACGTTAAATCACTTTAGAGTCTTTGGAAGCAAATGTTTTATTCTTAACACTAAAGATTACCTTACAAAATTTGATCCTAAATCAACCGAATGTATCTTTCTAGGTTATTCGCCAAATAGCAAAGCTTACGTCATATTAAACAAAGAAACAATGAAGGTAGAAGAGTCATTAAATATAAAATTTGATGAAAGTCCACCCAAACCCTCTCCGCCTCTTGTCGATGACGAGATTATAGAAAGTGAAGCTATAGTAATAAAGAAAAGGATAAATGAAGAAGAAGAACCTTTAAATGATGAAATCATAAACTTTAAGGAGTCCAAAGATCACCCCGTAGATAAAGTCATAGGAAAGTTAAATGAACAAACATTAAGGTCTCAAGTTCAAAACCAAAGTAGTTTGTTTTGTTTCGTTTCAACCATAGAACCTAAGAATACACAAGAAGCCATAAAAGATGAGAGTTGGGTAATGGCTATGCAAGAAGAACTAAATCAATTCGTTTCTAATGATGTTTGGACACTTGTCCCTCCACCTAGTAATCAAACCATAATAGGAGCCAAATGGGTTTATAGAAACAAATTAGATGCAAACGGAGTAGTGTCTAGGAACAAGGCTAGACTCGTTGCCCAAGGGTATAACCAACAAGAAGGAATAGACTTTGATGAGACCTATGACCCCGTGGCTAGATTAGAGTCTATAAGAATACTTCTTGCGTATGCTTGCGCTAATGATCTAAAGCTTTATCAAATGGATGTCAAAAGCGCTTTTCTAAATGGTTTCATTAATGAAGAAGTATACGTAGCTCAACCTCCGGGCTTCATCGATTTTGAAAAACCCAAACATGTATATAAATTAAACAAAGCCCTTTACGGTCTTAAACAAGCTCCAAAAGCTTGGTATGATAGACTCAAGTCATTTTAATTAAACACAACTATACCATGGGGTTAGTTGACAACACACTTTTTACTAAGAAAAGAGAGTCACATATAATCATAGTGCAAATATATGTAGATGATATTATATTCGGATCCACTTGTCAAGACATGTGTGATGATTTCTCTAAAATCATGCATGACGAGTTCGAGATGAGTATGATGGGAGAACTTAGTTTCTTTCTTGGTCTACAAATTAAACAAGTAGAAGATGGTATCTTCTTTAATCAATCTAAATACATAAAGGAGATGTTAAAGAAATTCGGTCTAGAAGAGTCGAAACCAATTAGGACACCAATGTCATCCGACACCAAACTCACAAAATATGAAGACGGCGAATCCGTAGATAATACTAAATATTGTGGCATGATGGGTAGTCTTCTCTACCTCACGGCAAGTAGGCCGGATATCATGTTTAGTGTTTGCTTATGTGCTAGGTTTCAAGAAAACCCTAAAACATCACACCTAGAAGCCGTAAAAAGGATATTTAGATACATTAAGGGTACAACACAATTAGGATTATGGTATCCTAAGGGCACGGGAGTAGAAACAATTGTATATGCAGATTCTGATCATGCAGGTGATTACGTTGATAGAAAAAGTACAAGTGGGGTGTGTACTTTCATGGGATGTTGTTTAACGTCTTGGTTTTCTAAGAAACAAACGGCACTAGCTATATCAACAACCGAAGCCGAGTTCGTCTCCGCCGGCAAAGCATGCCAACAAGCACTATGGATGAAACAAGCGTTAGTCGACTACGACATTCATCTAAGCAACATAGCCATCCTATGTGACAACAAAGGTGCCATCGACTTAAGCAAGAATCCGGTATTGCATTCTCGCACAAAGCATATAGAGATTCGTCATCACATCTTAAAAGACAATGTTCAAAAGGGGAACATCTCTATTGAGAAGGTAGCATCCGAAGACAACATAGCCGACATCCTCACCAAACCGTTGAAGCGGGAACAATTCAACCTACTTCGTCTTGGTCTTGGTCTAATGGAACAAACGTCGTAACTTATTTGACTCTACAAGGTATGTAAACACTAGCCTTCTTCTTTCTGAGTCTAGGATCTCTATTTCACGCACAACTCACAAACAATACGGGAATTTTCAAAACCCAAGATAAGTTTTCCACTTATAGCTTTCTTATTTTTTTGCAAACACATCCACATTTTCAAAGAAAACCTCTTTTCAAAACGTTTTCTAAAAGGATGATACCTTCCCGTATCAATTTCACAAAAGCAATTTCTCACGTCTAGGACAAATCGCTTTTTCATTATTAATACAAAGTAAAAACCCGTTTTCATTGCATCTCATGTCTTTTGAATGCTAAAGGGGACACATAACTAATATATGTTTTCGGGTACATTCATTTAAGCAACAATGAATTAGGAGCATTGATAACACTAAATTACGTACTTATGTACTAAATATGTGTTTTCAGGTTTTCTCAATAGGATACTTTTTCTACTTCTAGTTCATTTTCTATTTCTTTTTAGGGATCGAGATAACCGCAACTCCAAATAGTTTGCATATAGGCACACACTAGGCAAAAATATTTCCAAAAGGAAAATTTTGTGTTGCCTGAATCACCAGACCCACGGATCCCAGCCTTCATGCTGGACGGATCCCTCAAGGGAAGGATCCGTGGGATCCGTGAAACAGAAGCTGTTTTTACCTTCTATTTTTTCACTTTGGATGAAAAATCCACATTTGTTTCATTTTTGGGAGTATGCTCTTTAATGCTTGTGTTCTCATGATCACATGCCTTGAATTCATATCTAATCATTAGATTTTAATCCACATTTTGGGTCAAGCATTCACTACAATAGTTTGTTTTTTCTATATATAGAACTCCCAAAATGCTTGCATAATCCATCTCATCCTCCCAAACACAATACACCATGTCATCCAACAACCCTTTAGATGAATCACCTAGTACAAACAATCATCTTCATGATACCCAAACCTTTGTACTACCACCATCCAAAATACCACAATCAAACTCTAGGATATCCGCACGGATTAGTATCCGATCTTGTTGTTTAGCAAAACCAACCTCAAATGGTTCATCCTCAACAAACAACTCACCACAAGATGCTTCCTTTATAGAACCTCCCTCATCTCCATCAAGTACACCAACTTCATCACCACTTAAAGTCACTCTTTTGGAACTCTTTAAGACTCCAACAAGATCTAAACAACCTAAACAAAAAGAAATAGTCCTTTCAACACCCCCACATCTCCAAATACTATTTTTCAAGATCTTGAAACATCACCACCATTAGTTCCCATCACATTACAAGAACATCTAGGTTCTTTTCTACCACTACTTACAAACATTCTAGATGTTGATCCATATTTTCCTATTTTTCCACCACATCTTCCGCATAACTCAAATCAAAACAACCCGGAAAACTTTCGCACTCATTACCCACATCATTTACATTGTGAACATTGCCAATCCACTAGGGAAATCGCAATAGAAGTTAGGGAAGAAATGCGTTTCATACTCAACCTCATCCTTGATCGCATCAATACCATCACTCATCAAAACCTCCATCCATAACCTTATGCAAGCATGGAAGGAATCACTACTACTATTTTCTATTTTTAGTACTTTTTCTTTTGAAGTCATTTTCAAGAACAAGTCTTGTTCTTATTTTTACATGCTTGTAGGTGGCATAAAAACCACTACACTTTGCTGTTTTATTACAAGGCCTTGTTTACATACCTTGGCTCCCAATCTTGATTCTCGGCAATCACAAGATTATTTAAGCATGTTACTAACCTTTCTTTTTGTAGGATTTTTATTTTTCTTCACTTGACGCCCCAAACAAGGGGGAGCTACCGTCAAGGGGGAGTTAGCGATACGTGGACTACTTTTTCCACACTTTTATGTTTATTTCTTTCAAGGGTTAACTTTTTGTTTCAACAAAAAGGGGGAGAAGAAGTAAAACTTAGGGGCTTTCAAAACTTACATCTATTCTTAAGTTTTACTCATCATAACATTATGTTTTGTCATCAACAAAAAGGGGGAGATTGTGAATACAAATAAACCGTAAAAACGTTTATAAATATTTTGCGATCTCTTTGTGTTTTATTGATAACAAATATAATGTTATCTTAAGTATAATTATAAGGATACATGTTATTTTTGTAAAGCATTTACATATAGCCATTTAAATACAAAAATGTAGTAATTAAGCATTTGTTGTAATAGTTTATTAGGATGGGTAAAAACTATAACCCATGGATCTTAACCCATACCCAAGTTGGCTAGATACAATGTATACTTAGATACATTGAATCTAAAGAAAACCCATGGACCAACCCATAACCCATGGCTTGTAACCAAAAAACCCATGGGTAAAGAGGAGCGTTCCACGGATCCCTAGGATTACACTAGACGGATCCCAAGTGGAAGGGATCCGTGGGATCCGGGGAACAGTGGAATATTTTGCCTATAAATAGAGAGCCATTTCTTCATTCTAACTCACCCCTCTTCTTACTAAATCTCTCATACACTCTCATTCTCTTCTAACATATAGATCACTTGATCTAGAGAGTTGTTCTTCTTTCTTTCTATTTGTGATCCTCATATAGGTCCTTCTCTAAGGCGAGATCACGAGCATTCTATAAGTCATCCAAGCAAGGGATCCTTGATTGATTTGTCACCCCGCAAGATTTCTGTAGTGAAGATCTTGTATTTGATATTTCACATACTTGTTGTGTAGTAGTCGTGTTGGTTTGGTCCACAGTGGTACGGACTCGGTATTTAGCTTTGTACCGGAAAAAGTGTAAGCAACGTTGTGAAGGCTTCTCCGCCAAGTGAAGGAGTTTGTTGACATAGTGCTTGAACTCTCGAGTAGGTGACTCGGGGAGTGGAGTAGGGCAAGGAAGGTGTCCTTGTAGCCGAACCACTATACATCGGTTGTGTCTTTTCTTTCCCTTCGCTTTACTTTATTTACTTGATTTATCATTAGATCTATACTTTCTCTACATCCATAAGATCTCACATATTAACGAATCTAAAAGTTTTTGAAACTAACGTAAAATCGGCAAAACTATTCAACCCCCCCTTCTAGTTTTCCACAAAAGAGTTTAAGATCATGAGCACAAGCATAAGCAAGAAGGATTCTTATAGACTCTAATCTAGCTATGAGAGCATAGGTCTCATCAAAGTCAATGCCTTCTTGTTGGTTATATCCTTGAGCAACAAGTCTAGCTTTATTTCCAGACACGACACCATTTACATCTAACTTGTTTTTATATACCTATTTTGTTTCAATTATTGTTTGGTTTTTAGGTGGAGGGACAAATGTCCAAATGTTGTTAGAAACAAATTGATTTAATTCCTCTTGCATAGCCATAACCCAACTTTCATGTTCTATAGCTTCTTGAATGTTTTTAGGTTCTATAGCTGACACGAAACAAAAGATACTAATAAAGTGATTTGGATCCCCGCATCTAAAATATTTGCGTCATCCTTCACTTTCTTGTCGTCTTTGCTTTTTCGCAAACCTTTCTTGTCGTCATAGGGTTGCTTGAAATATCTTCCTTTTCTTCGAAAGAATTTCTTGAAGTCTCGTACCGCCATTGCATACTCCTCGTCTTCACTTTCCGAGGATGAGGTTTCTTCATCACTCGAGACTTTCTTGGCTTTTAAAGCGAGAGATTTATGTTTCTCTTTCTTTTTCTTAGAGACCTTGGAGTCTTTGGCGAGTACGAGCTCATAGACTATTAGGTTGCCTATGAGTTCATCGAGAGTGAGGATTGACAAGTCTTTGGATTCTTCAATGGCCGCCACCTTCGGTCTCCACTTTGATGGAAGCGCCCTTAGAAATCTCCTGACATGATTACGACTAAAAAAAGACTCGTCAATTACTTGTAATGAAGTAATAATAGTATTAAAACTGGCAAATGCATTATCAATACTATCCTCTTCCAATATTGAAAATTGTTCATATTGTTGAACAAATAAATCAATTTTGTTATTTTTTACTTGTTGATTTCCTTGGTGTGTTACAACCAAAGAGTTCCAAATTTTTTTAGCGGTTTTATGCATAGATATTCTTTCAAATTTCTTTTTGGGTAAGGCATTATATAAAACCATTTTTGTCTCACTATTTTTGGAAAGCTTTTTTTTCCGTCAGTGCGACGATCATGAGAAATATTTTCTTTATTGCCGGTTTTATCATCTTTTACAGCTGCTTGAAAATCACTTTCAACAATAATATACTAAAGATCAATATCTTTAGATTTCATATAAGTTTCAAATTTATTTTTTCCATAAATAAAATTATTAGTTTCAAGTAGTGGTTGCATAGACTGCCCTTCTCTATAGTTTTCAAAACTCATTTTGATCGAAAAGTTTTTAAAAGTACAATTTACTTTAAAACTTTTTGAAAACCTTGCTCTTGATGCCAATTGTGAAAAAATAGAAATGGGAGGGTTGAATAGTGTTACCAATTTTAATTTAAGTTATAAAGATTTAGATTCAATCTTATGTGAATTCTTATCGATGGATAAATAGTACAAAGCAATAAGTAAAGTAAGTAAAGAATGCAAGTAAAGTAAATGATAGAAAATAGCGACACAAGTGATTTATAGTGGTTCAGCTATCAGAACACCTTCCTTGCCCTACTCTACTCCCCGAGTACCCTACTCGAGAGTTCAAGCACTATGTCAACAAGCTCCTTTAAGTTGGCGGAGAAGCCTTACAACGTCGCTTACACTTTTTCTAGTACAAAGCTAAATACCGAGTTCTTCCACGAGGTAGAACTAAACCTTTACCCAACTATTACACAACAACTAATACAATATATGCTACAGAAATCTTGTGGATGGAAAAATCAATTAGGACCCTTTGCTTGGATGACTTGTAGAGTAACGTGATCTCGCCTTCGTGAAAGACCTAAAAGAGAATCACAATAAAATATAGAAGAACTACTAGAATGATCAAATGATCAGAGGTTAGGAGAGTGAGATAATATATGAGAGAGTTGTAAGAATAAGGGTGAGAAACAACGAATAAATAGCTCACTATTTATAGGCAAAAAACCTTACGTCTCGACGGCTCCGTGGATCCCTCACCAAGAGGATCCGGCGATTAAATCCAGGGGATCCTGTACTGGGTCAGTTTAGTCCAGATTTTGGGTTGAAAACCGGGTTATGGTTATGGGTTATGAGCCATGGGTCATAGACTGTTAATACAAATAAGCCGTAAAAACGTTTATTTATATTTTACGATCTTTTAATGTTTTGTCGATAACAAACGTAAAATCATTTTAACGAAACAAATAAAATACGTAAATGGTTTTAGCCAATAGTTTACTAACACACTTACGTTTTCACATAAAATACTAAACAAGTAAAAGTGATTTTATGATTTAGTAATACATATGTACAACAACTAGTGTTTACATATTGGGCAAATATATACATAACTAGTATGTATCATAATGGGTAATACAATGGGTATAAGTTTAAGTATTTGACCCATTGACTAAATACATTTGAATGTGGTCTGGTAAAACCCAAAGTCCATTACCCATACCCATGGAGCATAACCCATAACCCATTACATGACATCATGAATAAGTCATATATGGATATTATCCATGACCCATGGACTAGATGCATTGCATCTTGAAGATACATTGTATCTACTTGGATACCCATGGTCCAAAGTCTAGGACCCATGACCCATAACCCATAACCCATGAACCATGACCCAAAACCCATGGGAAAAGAGGAGCATCCGACGGATCCCAAGGATTACACTGGACGGATCCCTCAAGTGAGGGATCTGTGGGATCCGTGGAACAGTAGCTAAAATTCCTAGATTAATAGTGAGCCATTTCTTCATTTTGGGTTGCCACTCCCACACATACTTTCCCCAAGTATTGTAACCTTCTAACCTCAGATCCTAAGGATCTCTCTATGTAGTTTTTGTTTTGTTTTTGTGTGATTCTCTAGGTTCCTCTTAAATGAGAGATCACCACCTCCTGAACTCGAGCAAGCTCAAGTCAATGAGTTGCCATGCTTCGTCATCATCAAGACTACTGAGATTCTCTTGTTGATACTTCTTTCTTTCTCCATAGAAGTGTTGTATCAAAGGCATTAGTGAAGGATGCCGAAAGAGTCAAGACGAAAGCATTAGTGAAAGGTGCTTAACGTCCGTGTCAAAGGCATTAGTGAAGAATGCCAAAGGAGTCAAGACGAAAGCATTAGTGAAAGGTGTCAAACGTCCGTGTCAAGGGCATTAGTGAAGGATGCCTAGAAGTCAAGTCAAGTGGCATTAGTGAAAGATGCCAAGGGTGTATAATCGATGAGGTGCATCGATATACAAATAGAGATAGGTTTTATCCAAGGACTTTGATATTCTTGATGATGTTGTAATAAGGAGTGGGTCTCCTTTGGGATAGGTGTTGTGTAGTGTTGGGTAGTAGTTCTTCCATTGTAATGGAAATCGGTATCTAGCCTAGTACCGGATGAAGGGTAGGCGACGTTGTGATAGGTGTGGTTCTACCTTGTGGAAGAACCCGGTGTCTAGCCTAGTACCGGAAAAAGAGTAGGCGACATTGTGAAGGCTTATCCGCCATAAGGAGTTGGTGTCGTGTAGTGATTACGAACTCTCGAGTAGGTGACTCGGGGAGTGGAGTAGGGCAAGGAAGGTGTCCTTGTATCCGAACCACTATAAATACTCGTGTCGTGGTTATGTGCTTCTCACTCTTAATCTTTCATTACACATTTGTATATCTATCTATAAACGTCCAACATACACATCTAAATAGATTGACATAAGTCGGTCTAAATACTTTAAAACAAAGTTTTAATCGGTAAAACTATTCAACCCACCCTTCTAGTTTTCCACAATTGGCATCAGAGCTTCGTTACCAAGTTTCTTAGAGTATGTTGTACTTTAATAACTTGATACGATCCGTGTATGTTTGAAAACTACAAAGAAGGATTTTTTTTAAAAGGGTCATATTTTAAAAATAATCATATTTTATAATGTTGGACAATGATAAAACGTTCTAATATTTTCTTTGTTAAGAACTCTCCATACTTGGATTTGGGCATCCTAAGAAGATCATGAAGAAGTTCTCTCTAAATACTTCTTTCCTTAAAAAGAATATTTAGCAAAGGTATGATCCTTAATAAATTACAAATACTTTTGTCTTAGGTCATTTTTTATCATGATTAAATCTTAGTAGTATTTTTATGCTCTCTTAATAATCACTAAAGTAGTTAACTTTATCATCAAGAATGGTATTCTTCATTGATCTCTATAGATAAAACTACAAACTAGTGATAATGATATCTCGGTTATTCAAGAGTCTTGATCATTACTCCTCACAAAAGGATTATTGACATTTCATCTATGTCAATGAGTATCCATGTGAACTTCTAACAGTATGATAAAATGGGATTTTATCATAATCTTTGAAAACTTCCCAAAGAATTATGATTTATTCATAAAAAGGGAAGCTCGTCAAATAGGACTAGTATAACCCGTCAAAACCCCAAACCATAAGTTATAGAGCATAAACATCGACCCTAAGCTATTTAGAACTCCCAAAACAAAATTATCAAGGAATACTTAAGCTGACTAATTGCTGTTATGCCAGATCCCTGCGTTTGAACTAGCCGAATCCCTCATACAAGGGATCCGTGGGATCTGTGAAACAGAAGACAGCATAAGAAAGAAATGATCATCGTCGAAGTTCTACTATCACTTTCCTCTATCAAAGACTCACGAACATAAACCTAGTTACTGTTCACAGGAGCAAATTGATCACTTCCTTCAAGCAAAACAATCTCTTGTCAAAGTATAATCTTCACTAGATTGTTATTTCTATTCCTTGATTCCTAGGATTACAATTTTCATCTTTAAAAGTTGGGTTCAAATGGGTTTATCATAATTTGTTACCACGTTGTTTTCTAAGATAATCTAAATCAAAGAATTAAAATTGTTAATACAAATTAAACTCATTCCTTAAATTCAATGAAGATGTTTTGAGCAAAATTCTGATCAAACCCTTTAGGCTACTATTCACACAATTAACACTTTATTGTATAGGAACAATCATGCCTAGTAACCGCCAACAAGATTATCATGATACCGCCCACTACATCCCAATGTACCATCGAAAGGAAGGTCTAAGCCCGGAGGATAGGAAAGCTTTCAAGTTGCTAGAAAAGAAGCTTTTTCATGAAGGTCGTGTGGTTGAACCATCATTCCTCGCGAACACCAACATCCGACAAGTCTTTGAAGGAATTGGCTTTGATTGCCTTTTGGACATAAACGAGCAAATTTGTCCGGTGTTCGTGCTTGAATTTTACAAGACAATGAGAATCGTTAGGAATGATAACGGGACCATCTCAATAGCTTTCATCATCAACGAGCATGAGTACACCCTCTCTCTTGTAGAATTTGGAAGAATACTCCGTGTCCCATATCAAGGAGTGTACATGTATTCCAATGAATGGTCTTTGGCGGAGCTACACGACATGGTAGATCATCATGAAGTCTACTACATGAGAATCCTGGAAACAACCATGGTAAAGGATGCCGTATTCATGGAAAGGGCATCTCCATCGAGGGTCACGAGAAATTCCAAAGTGATCTATAGGGATCCATTTCAAATGGAGCTTTCCAAAATGTTCCCGTTGTACAAGAAATGGGAACTCGTGGTAAGGGAGAATGTGCTTTGCTTGGGAGGGAACAAAGATCATCCCAATGCGTGCTTGAGCTTCATGATTTATTGCCTTGTGACCGGCACTCACTTTAACCTCGCTTATTACATGACAAAAAGGATCGCGAGTGTGAAAATCATGGACAATATGGTGCTCCCTTATGCAATGCTCTTATCCCGTCTAGCAAACATTATCTTTGCTTTAGAACCTTCTCCTTATTCCTTTGATCATAGCTTTTGCAACAAAGTCATGGTGCCGCTATCTGATGGAAAGACTACAAGGATTATGGTGGATGGAAAGAAACCTCATCCACCAACGGATTCATCGGATGAGATGGAAAGACAAAGAGAATGAGAAGGAAGTAGCAATCCTCTTGGCAACACTGATCTCGACCCTTTAGATTACATCAAACAATTGCTGGATATTCCAAGCCCATCACAAGATTGGCAACACACTAAAGGGATCTTCAAGTGCTTCGCTAACTTCTTGAAGAAAAAGAAGTAGAGATGGTGGGATGAAGAGTGAAGGGGATGAAGATGAAGATGAAGATGGGAGTGAAATGGAAGGATGTGTAGATGGAAGGTAAGGTCATAGGACCTTAATTTGTGAGAACAATTTCTAAAACAATGGTTTGTAACATCTTAACAATACTTATGTAGAGTAGGATGTAGTGTGTAGGAATTGCCATGATTTGGCATTGAACACCTTAACTTAGGAACGAGTAAGATGAGATTTTACGACATCTTGATTTCACTCAAGTAGTCGTCGTCACTCATCTTTGATTACCTTTTAGTTCCCCCATACTTGCTATGCGTTATACTTGTTGTGTGCATGCATTTACTGATTGTAGAAATGACTAGGATAAGCATTTGCTAAGAGTTCAAATATTGCACAATTGCTGAGAGGCTTCTGGTCTGCAGTAGCCAGATCCCTCCAATGATGGAACCGTGGGATCCGGGAAAACAGAGACCTGATACAGATCACGTTAAATTAAATTTGTCTCCTAGATCATATCATCTTAGCTAAACATGATTCTTTGAGACCACTTGAGTCCTCCTCAAGCTCAGTAGGTCTCACATTCACCCGTAGCTAACTTAGGATCAAATTCTAAGTGCTTTTGATTTATCAATTCACCATATTTCCACTCTAATGCTCACACATTGCTCTTCACATCTCAAAACACTTAGTTTGATATTTCTATCAATTTTAGCAAATTGATTTTAGTCATTCTTACCTTAAAATAGGCTTAAAACTAGTTTTTCATTTTTCTTTATTTTTTAAGAATTTTTCAAATTTCTCTTAAGCCATCATCTGATCTCTAGGATCAATTGCCACCATTTGTCATACTCAAATCAATGAGTATCATCCTTAAACATGTTGTTACACTATCAAAAAGTCCACTTTCCTACTCAACACCATCATTAAGTATCCTTACTCTTTGTGGTTGGACATTTAAGTCACATATCACTTAAGACATCTAAGGAAAGTCAAAACCTCAAGATTTATAGGCTTTAGACCCTACAAGAGCATAATCACTTCACCATATTTCTGTCTGACAGACGGATCCCTAGTTTATAACCAGACGGATCCCTAGTGAGAGGGATCCGTGGGATCCGTGTCTACAGAAAGCTTCTAATCAGCTTTTGTTTCAAATTTAAACCATTTTTGGTAAACTAAACACTTTTAGTTACCATTTAATGATTCCCTAGAGCTGAACAACATCATAGTTGACCTTGGTGCACGCCTAATTCCCTTAGCGGTCATAAATTTAATTCCTTAATTAAAATTCACCCTTTATAAACCAAACACTCTTGAGAGGTTAAGTCATCACTCTTACCGCATTCCTAAAAATCAGTAGTTAGAAACTTCTATTGCATTCTCACCATCACTATGACTAAAGCATCTAGCAACAACTCTTCAACCAAAGGTTCATCCAAAAGAAATGGTCATATGATCCATGAGATATCATCCATTGAATCATCACCCGTAAAAGGTCATAATGTTGGAATCCCACCTCAACAATCCCAATCAACAATTGCTAAGAGAACCGCAAGAATTAGTATTAGACCTCTTGGGTTAGAAAAGGGTTCATCAAGCTCTAAACCAAACGCACCTAGTTCTAGTAAAACGCTTAAGCCTTCTTTCCTATAACATAGACAACATTCCTTCACCGAACCTATTTCTCATCCAAATCTCTATTCATTAGAGCACTCACCACCGAGAACTTCCCACTCACCAACCTTCTCGTTAAATAGGGAACCACCTACATTACCAAATTTTCCACTATTGGAGACAATGAACCATCAAGGACTTGATCATATAGAGGACTTTCCATTACCACCACCTCCATTCTTAGTTGAACCTCATCCTACATTGCTCAATGTACCTCTACCATCATTTATAGAGCCTACTCAAAACATCCAATCTCCTCCGGTTCCTAAACAAGACAATAATTGCTCTAATTGTCTAATCACCCAAGGATTGTTCAAGAGATACGAAATGAGTTCCATTTCATGTTTAATCATTTTCTTGAACAATTGGACCAAATCAACAAGTCTACCCATCCTTAGATTCAAGCACATTGATGCTTTTTAAGTTTTTGGTCACTTATTAGAATTAGTAGAAAATGTATTACATGGTTAAATCATTCTCTTAGTTTTAGAGATTTGTAGATCATTTCTCGTAGTTTTATTGAATGAATTTACATGTTTTATGCCATATTATCTTGAGTATATGTTTTGTGCAAAGTTTCATATCTCACTTTGATGTTAACATCATCTATTACATCACCATTGCTGTTTTAAGCTTTCAGACAGACGGATCCCTCCATTTTGCCTAGACGGATCCCTCCAGGGAGGGAACCGTGGGATCTGTGCAATAGAAGACTTGTTTTCTACTAACATTGAGTCTTATTTGCAGGAAATTATGCATTATATACTTGGTTTCTAACCTTTGTTTTGTAGATTTTCAATATACACAAGAAGAAGACTTTGACACCCTAAGTTAGAGGGAATTTCGTGTCAAAGCGATACATTGCAAAATCATTAGCAATATATTTCACATTTACGTTACATGACATCCTTTTGCAAAGTTGCAATCAACGGGGGGAGCATTATCGTCACTAAGACGAAACCATTTGCAAATATAGTTGCAATGCATTTGCTTAGTAGTTTTTCTTACTTGACGCCTTCACAAAGGGATGGACTCGTCAGGGGGGAGTTAAGACGAGAAATCTTCCCGTCACTTGCTCTCTATATTTTTTTTCTTATTACATGTTTTTCTTTAAACAATGTGTTAGTTTCTTTTCGACGTTCTTTTTGTTTCGACAAAAAGGGGGAGAAGAGAGTAAAAACTCCAATTCAAACTTTTACGAATTTTAGTTTTTCCTTAAAATAATTTTATGTTTTGTCATCAACAAAAAGGGGGAGATTGTTAATACAAATAAGCCGTAAATACGTTTTTTATATTTTACGATCTTCTAATGTTTTGTCGATAACAAACGTAAAATCATTATAACGAAACAAATAAAATACATAAATGGTTTGAGCCAAAAGTTTACTAACACACTTACGTTTTCACATAAAACACTAAACAAGTAAAAGTGATTTTATGATTTAGTAATACATACGTACAACAACTAGTGTTTACATATTGGGCAAATATATACATAACTAGTATGTATCATAATTGGTAATAAAATGGGTAGAAGTTTAAGTATTTGACCCATTGACTAAATACATTTGAATGTGGTCGGGTAAAACCCAAAGTCCATGACCCATACCCATGGAGCATAACCCATAACCCATTACATGACATCATGCATAAGTCATATATGGATATTATCCATGACTCATGGTTTTCACCCATGACCCATTGACTAGATGCATTGCATCTTGAAGATACATTGTATCTACTTGGATACCCATGGTCCAAAGTCTAGGACCCATGACCCATAACCCATGACCCATGACCCAAAACCTATGGGCAAAGAGGAGCGTCCCACGGATCCCCAGGATTACACTGGACGGATCCCTCAAGTGAGGGATCCGTGGGATCCGTAGAACAGTAGCTAAAATTCCTCTATAAATAGTGAGCCATTTCTTCATTTTGGGTTGCCACTCCCACACATACTTTCCCCAAGTATTGTAACCTTCTAACCTCATATCCTAAGGATCTCTCTACGTAGTTTGTGTTTTGTTTTTGTGTGATTCTCTAGGTTCCTCTTAAAGGCGAGCTCACCACCTCCTGAAGTCGAGCAAGCTCAAGTCCATGAGTTGCCATGCTTCGTTATCATCAAGACTACTGAGGTTCTCTTGTTGATACTTCTTTCTTTATCCATAGAAGTGTTGTGTCAAAGGCATTAGTGAAGGATGCCGAAAGAGTTAAGACGAAAGCATTAGTGAAAGGTGCTTAACGTCCGTGTCAAAGGCATTAGTGAAGAATGCCAAAGGAGTCAAGACGAAAACATTAGTGAAAGGTGCCAAACATTCGTGTCAAGGGCATTAGTGAAGGATGCCTAGAAGTCAAGTCAAGTGGCATTAGTGAAAGATGCCAAGGGTGTATAATCGATGAGGTGCATCGATATACAAATAGAGATAGGTTTTATCCAAGGACTTTGATATCCTTGATGATGTTGTAATAAGGAGTGGGTCTCCTTTGGGATAGGTGTTGTGTAGTGTTGGGTAGTAGTTCCTCCATTGTAATGAAACTCGGTATCTAGCCTAGTATCGGATAAAGGGTAGGCGACGTTGTGATAGGTGTGGTTCTACCTTGTGGAAGAACTTGGTGTCTAGCCTAGTTAAAAAAGAGTAGGCGACGTTGTGAAGTCTTCTCCGCCATAAGGAGTTGGTGTCGTATAGCGATTACGAACTCTCGAGTAGGTGACTCGGGGAGTGGAGTAGGGCAAGGAAGGTGTCCTTGTAGCCGGACCACTATAAATATTCGTGTCGTGGTTATGTTCTTCTCACTCTTAATCTTTCATTACACATTTATATATCTATCTATCAACGTCCAACATACACATCTAAATAGATCGACATAAGTCGGTCTAAATATTTTAAAAAGAAGTTTTAATCGGTAAAACTATTCAACACCCCCCCCCCCCTTCTATTTTTGCACATATACTTTGGGTCATGGGTACCCAATAAGATAGAATGTATCTAGACAATGGGTCATGGACATTGGGTCATGGGTAATGGATAATACCCAACATGATTTCATGCAATGGGTCATGGGTTACGGATTAGCTCTATGGGTATGGGTCATGGGTCTTGGATATTACACAACCTATTACATATTATATTACAACATATTATTACAACATTTATGTAAATGACCAAAGGTATATACTTTGCAAAACAACATGTATTCTTACAATTTTACTTATGATGACTTTATATTTGTTATCAACAAAAGATAACGAGATCGCTAAATATAAACAAACGTTTTTACGATTTATTTGTATTAACATATTTAATCGGACCATTTCCTAAATACATGATTCAAAAGTTTTAGCTACAAGCACCTAAATATAACCAAAGATGAATATTACACAGCGCTTTATAGTTGATAGATTACCCACATACCACACCAAAACAAATTCATTTTTGTTACTAAAAATCTTTAAAATGTATTCGGCTACATCAATATAGAGTTGTATGCATTTTCACACCACGTCCTCCTCAGGGTCACATTAGCTTTTCAACACATCACCTAACTGCCGTAGTGGTAACCATCTAACCAAACACATAAAAACACACCACTTAATACAAACATACCATACAATATACCCCTCACACACTCACAAAAAACGTTTTTTTTTTGTGGTCTGCACCACTGAACTACACAAAAAATGGTATTGCCACATGCAGTGGTGGCACGATCATCATGAGGTTAGTGCACGGTGAATATGCTTCATTGGTGGTGAATAACCACCATAACGCACAGTTTAATGCAAAACAAATACGAATCTATTTTTCTCAAATGGGACAAATTTCATTAACCGATTCTGCTCCTTTTTTGGTCTTACTTATACTTTAATTAGTGTGAGGATTGATATAAAGTTTATTTTGAATTTAATATAACATAAAGAATTATAATTTGAAGGTTATATAAAAAAATAAAAAAAAAAAGGTCCTAGAATGATTATACTATTATCACCACCATGACTTCTTAGGGTTCGTTTGCTTTATAAGCATTATTATGATTTGAAAAAGGCTTGAAAAGTTTACAATAGATTTGAGAAAAGATTAAGAGAGAGAATATATGTTATTATAAATAAAAAGTGATTTATAAACTCATAGAAGATTTAAAAATATTGTTTAGAATAAAATAGTTAAAAAAGAAAAGAAAAATACTATGTAGCAAAAGAATTAAAAAGTCAAAGTTTGTGAGGCTGAGATATTATGGAGCATTAATGTGTCAAAATACCCACTAATTTATAGTGATATAGGTTTTAAGATTCCATACTGTCACATTATTTCAAAAGTAACATACCAAACTAATAATCTTAGAACTCATTCTAAGCCAACAGTGTTATACCCCTAACAAACACATCGTTGTTTATCCGATGATTTGAAGGAAATAAAAAAGAAATGATTACTGTAATCAACTAATGGGTACGTCATGATGCATGCTCAAATTAATTGGTTTAACTCAGTAAGTTATTATCAGAGAATATCTGGGAAATTTAGAATACTATTGCATACTTTTACACGACATACAAAGAAAAATATTTGTTCAATGATGAAAGTTCTTAGAGCTTAAGGGGCGGTAGCGCCGGGCATGGCGTTATGCTGACGTTGGCATTGTCGATATTACCATACCGGCATACCCCTGAGACCAGTGCCGTTGAGTGGGGCGTTAATCCACCAACGCACGTTGGTGTGTATTGAAAAAATATATACATATTTTTCAAAAACTTTTCAAACCCAACGATCAAAATGACTATATTTCATTTTTTTAAACTAAACAATACCACTGCGCACACTTATTTAAGCCCATTTAACACACTTAATTTTTTTACACATAAACACTTTACTTCTATTCGCACTTTTATATTTGCACACATTAACTATTAAATACAAAATGTCTCAATAAAATAACGATCCGTTCTTTAACAGCCTCCTCAACAAGTCACAACCCAACTTGTCAAACCCTTTGACACCTTCATCCGCACAGTTAGTATCATAAAATTCTTAATTTTCTGAATTCGGTAGTCAATACCAAATACCGGCCTACACACCCGAACAACTTTATCATCAACAACAATACTTTCAACAACAAATGCTTGACCAACAATTACAAAATCTACAACAAAATCCACCACCACCACCACCTTACAAGGCACAACCACAAACATCACAACCACAACCACCAACCGAAACCGAAACCGATACCCAAAAGTTCCAAAGAAAAGGAAAACTCTCGGTAAAATGTGCAAAAGACTTGAAACCCACAACCGAAAATGAACCCCAAACCGAAACCTTAACTTGTTCTTTTCATTGGCTATCGTCGGAGGAAACGTTATTAGCCTCGTGTTATGTTGCCGTTTCTGGGGATAACAAACTCATAGACGACCAAAACAATGATTTGTTTTGGTACAAGGTTCTCCACGACTTTAACAAAACTAATTTCAAAAAACGTAACAAGGACATATTGAAAAGTAAGTGGCATACGTTGAACCATAAATGCTAAAAGATCAACGCAATGTATAAACGTTTCCAACGTATGGGTGGTCGTAGTGGAAAAACGAGCTTGATTTTATGAACTGTGTTAGAAACGCATATCGTGAAGAGGTAAAAGGAGGAAGACAGTTTGCTCAAGAAGACGCGTGAAAAATCTTTAAAAAAACACTCCAAATGGGAAGCGCCCACGCCCGTTGATCCGGTTGATCTCATTGGGCATAAAGAGCTATTCGGAGATGATGTGAAACTCCGTCCCCAAGCAAACCACGTCCCTAAAAAAAACTATATCAAAACTTCGTTGAGCACCGCAGGAAGTAACCCGTTTGAATTTGGTAATTTTATGCAAAATGAGTTTCGGATTAAATGGGAGTCTGCAGTGATGGTGTACGAGGCGTCGAGGAAGAAAAACGAGGGCATACTAAAAATGGAAGAATTGAAGTTTCTACGGACTCTAACAGACGATTTATCGGCGGACCAAACCCTCCTCATCAAAATGAAAAAATAAGAAATAATGTACAAATATCTACAACAACAAAACCAACAAAATTATTTATTGTATTTTTTTAAAGTTTTGTATTGTATTTAATTTTTTTTAAGTTTAGTATTGTATTTTATTTAAATTAATGAAATTTATATTGTTTGAAAAATAGAAAATAAAATAAAATGGTGTGTCTCAAAAGAGTGGTGTTAATGGTGTTATGAGTGATGGAGTATTTTTTAGTGTTTGTGTTAAAAGTGAGGATACTGATGTAACGTTGATGTGACACCAATTTTTGATGTTGGTGATGTTATGACACTTAAAGCTCTTACAAAAGAATTGAAGTGAACTCTAGTTATCTATAAGAAATTGTTATGTTTATCCATATCATTATTATTCTATGGAATGTGTTATATATAGACCATCCCTATGTTGTTACATTAGGGGTAGTCAAACTGTACAACTCGTGATGCACACCGTACAAACCAATAACACATACAATAATTGAAAACTCTCTTTATGAGAAGGTCCAAATAACTTGCCTCTTATTCTATTTGACCACATTTTACAAGTTACATCCATGCTCTACCTTAATTCTTAAAGTTTTATGAATTACCTTACAACAATTTCTAGAAAATTATTTCTTTGGACAATGCACAAGTGACATCGTTAAGTAGTCCCCAATTTTGTGGCAGTAACTCACAACATATATCGCAGTATTTTAATCAGTTTTGTTACTCCCATTTAGTGGCTCTACACAGACACCGTTGGTTGATTGATCAAGTGATGCAATCATGAAGGTTTCTCGTGGACCCAACCTAGTAAGATTAACGTAATCTTGTGGCCCGTGGGCCGGTAATCCTGCAATTAAAAGTCCGAACACTCTCCAAACTCGACAAGTGAATGTTTCGCTATACTCTGGTCCATTTTGAAAATGAATGATGAAGCTCCTCACCAACTCCCAAATTGCGTTAGCAAACATGGGTATTAAAGCAAGCATCGAGAAGTAGTTCTTATTTGGTTCTTCAGTGAGCACCTACTCAAAAAATAATAATAAATAAATAAATAATCTTTACGGTTTAGTTCTAGTGTCATATTTGGTTGCAAAGCTAAGGTGTTGTGCAAATTTTGCATACCTGTCCCTTGTAGAAGCTATTGTAATAAAAACAACGACCAAAATGTTTGAAGTAGACATCAGAACTATCAAAAGGCACTCTAGGAACCAAATCGTTGCAATAAACAAACCTATGGTATCTCATGCCATGAGTTTCCAGCACATCTTTCATGTACTCACCAAATTGACGATCTCCGACCCTAGGTTGACCAAACGTATACACCCCTTCAAGTTTCTTTAACAAATATGTTTGTTTATGGTATGCCAAAATGGCTGGAAACATGATAGCCAACGCTGCTCCTAAACTATGCCCTGTTATCAAAATTTTGGCATCTGGGTTGTTTGCAAGACGCTCTAGAAGCTTTTGTCTAATCGCATAGTAAGCGTATGGCTTTCGATCGTCTATTTGGAGCTCATCAGGAAAAGGCCTTTCATTACTCTTTTGTAATCCTAAGGCTTTCAAGAAACCGGCATGTACCTTGCCTTTACCCTGGAGGTGGTACCAAGAAAGATCAACGTCAGAGGACCAGTCTCTAGCGTTGAAAGGTGACGTGCCTCTAAAAGCAACGCCTACGAGTTCAGTATCCCCGGTCTTATCACTCCACATGAACGCTTGTGTCGTATAATCCTCTTCATAATCTGAAATAGATCCAACTAAGTCACTTTTTACTTAATGACGTATATATTAATCTTACTAATAAATTCATTATAATAGTTTAATCACTCCAAGACTACTTGCCATTCCAACAGTTGAAGAACCCCAAGAACTCCATCTGCAATCAGTTTGAAGGTTTATTGTTAGCTTTTCTTTTTCGTCAGATATTACTTAAATGAAGTGACTCAAGAAGCCATGAATAAAGACACTGACACATTATACATGTCGATTAAACATCTAAACACCTTTAGTGACTTGTTTTCCACTACTAAAGTGTACTAAAAATACTTTTCTTGTAGTGAACTATTTAACTTTAGTTGTACTAGAGATATGCAATGATACATAATAGATGTCGCAATAAATTCGTTATATTAGTTTACTTTAGGCTTTAGTCCATTATGACGGTGACGAGTATGATGTTAATGACTTAACTGAGGAACAACTTGCTTTATGTGACGCATAGGACATTTCGTATCGTTGTAGAGTTAGAAAGTAGCTAGTTTTATTGTTGACGTTTTATTTTTGGTAGGTTCATAAGATTGGTCTGTATCTCTTATGATAGTTTTTATTTAAAGCACAATAGATGCGTTTGTTTGCCTGTAACGGGCTGAGATGTGAGGTTCACCTCATCCTATTTACTTAATTGTTTTTTGACGTAATATATTTTTATCGGAAAAAACCTTTACCAGAAAAAATGTTGATCATCTTATTGAAACTATCTAAGAACCACAGTTACATGTCGACTTTCAACACTTTATTAGAATCCGTAAAAAGTTCTAACTGAAGATAGGCTTAAATTTCACTTTGCTAAGTATAAATTGTGTCCAAAAGCTTCAAAGTGCAAACATATTCTTTAACTAATCTAAACACCTTTAGTGACATGTTTTCCACTAGTAAAGTGTACTAAAAATACTTTTCTTGTAGTGAACTATTTAACTTTAGTTGTAAACTAGCTTGTAATAATAATACGAGGAGACCACATTTGGTCTTTATTATATACGTAGTAGTTGCTTACCTTCCAATGTTTCTCGACTGTTTCTTTGATATAGGCTTCGTTTTCATAAGCAGATTTAGCAGCCATAATAGCGAGTGCACTTGTATATCTAGGATCTTCATGTTTAATTCTACTGTCTAAATCCCTTCGTATGTCGCATAGCCCAATCGCGGACAAGAATTCCGGTGACTCATTATTAGGTAGCACCATTTTTCCTGCATTAGAAAATATTTTGTTTTGTTTTTCTAAAACTGGAATAAAAAAGTCTGTCCATTCAAATAATTGATCACTTATTTTCTCTAGCATGTAGAGTCGTTATCATTCAGAGCATAAACGAAAGTAGTGGATGAAAGTGATGAGCAATAATATATGCCATGACCAAAAGATTTAAAATCAAACTTTAGTTGGATGTAGTTAATTTTTTTAGTAATTACAAGAAAATCGTATCATTTTATCTCTATAGTAAAATAAGGCATGTTTCACTCGCTAATATTATTTACCTATTCGGCTATTTGCTATACTTTGTCTTTGCCGGATATGTGTAATTATGTTTTTTAGGAAAAAAAATATATAAAATTAATATTTTGAATAAAAATATCAAAATTCAAAAGTGATATAACTCCAGGATATCTAATCAAATCAATGGAAATCTTGTAAAGCACTTAACAGACCATATAAAACCAAATAAAAGTAGACATCTTGCTACACTGAAACAACCCTAATTTCACATTGAAAAAAATCTAGTGTGATTTTTTTCAGAACACGCAGGTAACTGAATTTGCTACAATGCAAAATATATATATTAGTGTAAGTTTTTTTCAACAACAAATTTTGCTTCTTCTACAATACTTCCTAGCTCCGGTTGATCTAGATATGACGATTACACACTATATTACTGATATATCTTTCATCGTTCCATATTAAATGTCGCGTTTGACTTTTTCAAGTTTTCTTTTCAACTTTGACTCTTTAAATATTTTGCTTTGTGTTATAAGTATTAGATAAAAATAATACATAGCGGAAATACATTTAAAACTCAATCTATTCATATATTTTGCATCAAATATTATATAACACAACCAAAAATATTTATGGTCAAAGTTAAGAAAGAAAGACTTAGAAAAATCAAAATGGACATTTAATATGGGACGGAGGGAGTATTAGAATAAGTTATATGTTTTGCATGTTGAGGGCCAAACATTCAAAAGATGGTTCTATCCATTTCATCAACATTGATCGTTAATTGGTTCAAAGTACGAGTATATATGTGGATGAAAGTCATGCAAGAAAAAGTCAGGAAATTTTTAGTTCGCATCAGTTTTTCTTTCTATGATAAAATATGAAACACGTAAATGGTTGAATTAAGAAGAAAGATAGAATAAAACCTATTATGACATTTATAAGAAGCTTGAAAAATCCTCCGTTGGCATGCTTAAAGTTGGGCCAGAATTCGATGGCTGAACCAACCCAACCCAATGGTTTGTCAACTAAGTGAAGAACCTTTTGAGCCACTATCGATATGAAGATAACAAAGCGTTGTGGAAAGCTTTCTTCGACTTTCCCGTCATGACAATCGATGAACTTTCTTTTTCCAATATTTTTGAAGAACAGAAGCTTTATGAGATCCCATAATCCGACGTCTTTCTTTTTCCAATATTTTTGAAGAACAGAAGCATATAGTCTACAAAACATGACTTGTCACATGTTGCAGTCGTGACTTCAGTAGCCATGGAAAATGGTTAAATTGCTTAGGATTTTACGATAGAATTGATGAGAGGTGAGCTGCAAGATGAGCAGGTGTTTTTTTTTTTCCAATTGTTTGGCTTTTTATAGCAAAAATAAATATAGTGACTGTACACTCGTTTCTTAGAGTATATACAATACATCAAATTTTTAAAGAGTTGATGCATTTAATGCATTAAATATATATGATAATTAATAACCAAAACTTTAAAGAATGACTTGAAGTATATCAAGCTTCTGTAAAAAGTTTTTCAAAAAGTATTGAATGCAATACTAAAAACACTCTCAAAAAACTTTTTAAAATAGTAAAAGACTATTATTAGTCTTTGCATTAGAGATGCTCTTAAAAAGGTTGAGTTATTTGTACCCTTAAAACACCAACAATACCCCTTTATATTTTTTGGTTTTTTTAATTTTATATTTATAATTTTATAATTTTTTTTATATTAAAAAAACTATAAAACTGAAGGTTTGAAACACTAAATATAAAGTTTAATAAGCTAAAGCATACAATAGATATGGAACATAAACTAATAAAAAAATTGTTTTATACCGTAAATAGAGAAGTTTAAGAGGTTATTGATTGTGAAATGTGGGCAGTGGTTCTTATAGCTGCACCCTTCTTAAATTATTCATTTTGTGGCACAACATATCAAGCCACCTATGGGTGTTTAGCGAAGTAGTTGTCTTGAAGTAGTCATGGAAGAATATTTATGCAGTACCTCATTTCGCCTAAAGCAAGTTGAAAAATTGAGCATTCTTAAAAAAATAGGAAAGCTAAGCATTTCACAAACCACGGCTCAGTAGTAAAAATCAAAATCTTTGTTTCACCATCAATCATTCCATCGCCCAAAAAGCTTCACACCGCTCCGTGCCAAACATACCCTATATCTGATTGTGCGAATTCATTATCAAACAGTTTATAATCCAACATGATCTTATCTAATTTGTTTTTCTTAACAAAGCTTTCAACAACATATGATTATATAGCTCTATCGTGTGGATTTCTTTAGTGATATTGTGTTTTGTTTGTTTAGATCATGTTTGAGAGCATGTAATGCTTCTTGCAAGTTTTTTATGCATCTATCTAATACTTATGTTTTTCTTAAAGATAATAAAACGTGAAAAACGAAATTTACATTCATATTCATATACAAAGATATCCGAAGTCATTATTGGCAACATTTGGGTCCTCTTTTCAAATAATTAGAATTAGTGCAGTCGTAACTCTATGTAATAATGGAACGTTATCTACATGTGAACCACGAGAAGACTGGTTCTTTATAGCATTATTATTCTTTTATCATTTAGATGAGTTATAAAATATATAATGATGAGAAAAGTTTAAATGGTTATTTTTATTTTAATATTTATCAAGAGATAAATCAACGTCATTTACTTAGTTTGATTTAATTGTGAGATTAACTTTAAATTTAATAGATAAACTTAAGTCCATGTATTTTTCTTGTCTTTATGTCATTTTTATTATTTAGATTTTTTTTAATTCACGTTATTCACGCTTTTTTTAATTTGTTTTTTTCTTTGGTTTCATACGTTTTCGTTCGTTTTCGTACGTTTTCATCTGTTTTCATACGTTTTTGCCCGTTTTCATACGTTTTCGTCCGTTTTATTACATTTACATCCCTTATTCATACATTTTCGTCAGTTTTCATACGTGTTTTCTCGCTTTCATATGTTTTCGTCCGTTTTCATACATATTTGTTCGTTTTCTTACTTTTATATCACAAGTTATATTCTATGATATTCACTTGTGATATTCTGAATATCAAAAGTGATTCTGAATATCAAAAATGATTTTCAACTAATGTTTTGTAACATGAAAATTACAAGTAAAATTCATAATATCACAAAGTGATATCTATAAAATCACAAGTGATATTCATAATAACACAAAGTGATATTCAGAATATCATAAAGTGATTATTCAGAAAATGACAAGTGATATTCTGAATATCACAAAGTGATATTCTGAATATCACAAAATATCACTTGTGATAGTTAGAAACGTATGAAAATGAACGAAAACGTAAGAAAACAGACGAATACGTATGAAACGGACAAAAACGTATGAAAGGGTAAAAAACGTCTGAAAACGGTCGAAAAGGTATGAAAATGGACGAAAATGAAAGAAAACTAATGAAAACGTATGAAAACGGGCGCAAAACGTATGAAAACGGATGAAAAATAACGAAAATAGATGAAAACGTATGAAAGCAAAGAGAAAAAATGTGAATTAAAAAAAACGCGAACTTAAAAAAAACACGAATATAAAATAAAATAAGATAAAAAAAACGTTAATTTAAAAAAACAAGACAAAAAAATATGTGAAAAAAAAACATGGACTTGGGTTTACCTTTTAAATCTTAGGTTAATCTTCATAATTAGATCAAACTAGATGTCATTTGGTAAGCATGAATTTGTAGGTAAACAAAATAAAATGCCTCTATAATGATATCAATTATATATATCTATATCTATGTATATATAATAAATGAAAAGATTTTTAAATTCCACCTTATTTTAGTGACTTCATAATGACACTTCATAAAATTTAAGTTATACGATGATGTCATATATTATTTGTTATAATCGTTTCCTACTTTTTTGATAAGTCATTTCAAAATATATAACTACTAATCTGCTACGTCGTACCTATTTAAAAATACAGCAAATTAAAATACTTATTGGGCTGCCATTCAAGTCCTTCTGCCCATTAACGCTTATTATGAGGTCTAAAGCTGGAGTCCATATATCTTGTAATGTATTTCGATAAACGGATAAGAACATTGCTAATTATTTTCACATGTATAAATCAAAACCGCCACAAATCTCTCTGAAAACTCTCTGGAAGCGGTTTATCAAAACACATGATCAAGATTCAGAGAAAAAAATAAATATACCAAATGTTAGCAAATCCTAACCTTCAGATTTTCCATAATTAAATTACAGAAGCACCCCAAAAAATGAGACAAGCGGTAAACCCGCATATAAAACCAAAGAAAATCCAGATTCATCCATGCTAATCACTCGATTTCAAGATGCCTACGAAAACCCGTAGGTTTTTTTTTTTTGGGGAGGGGGATTTTGATTCTTGTTATATGTTAATTTTTTTTGTCAAGAAGTTCTTATTTCTAAATTTGTATCGCTTGACATGTATGCTGTTTGATGAGGGTGTATGTGAGGGTTTTCTGGATGTATTGGAGATGAATAATCGGACGGCTATTTGGGGCCGAGAGCTTATATTTCAGGTAAAATCATGATAAGCCATTTAAATGCTTTTGTATGCTTCATTCAAAGACGATATTTGGGATCGCTTATTAAAACTGCTTTAATGATAGTTGGATTACTTTCTGTAAAAAGCCTGTTTCTTGAAGGTGAATTCTTTTATAGATTATGTATTTTGTTGGTCTATGTTCAGGAAGGGAATTATGGGAGTATTGAGGTATGCGGATTAGGTGGACCGAAATCTACAACGAAACCTCAACAGGTGATTAAGTTGATACTTTTGGTAAACTTTTATTGTATAAGATGCTAAATGACTTTGGTCTACAAGTTAGCTTATCAGTTTCTATTGAATTTCACAACCACTTAAGCAAAGAACCCCTAACTTGATACTTTGGACTTTTAAAAGGTTCCCCACCCAGCTGCACTGACATGAACACCTCCTTTTCAAACTTCATTTTATATTCTTTGTCTAATACGTATATTGACTCTGAATTATTATTGTTGGTCACATACATACACATATGCACACACTTTCAATTCTGAAACGTTGTTCTTATCTATTTCTGCGCATAGACAAACACACTAAATTTTGACATGTTGTAAATGATACTAACATTTGCAGATGTACAGAAGACAATCAGGTAAGCAAAGAGAGCATAATAATCGCTAATCGCCTTTCCTTAGTTGACGTTCCTTATAGTGAGGTACACACTCCTACACTTAGCTCTAAAAGCAGTGGAAACGACGTTGGTTTTGGATTCCTCTTATACATTCATGTAAATTTCTTTTCTCTACTTTTTATCATTTTAATAATTCTTATATTGAACGAAAGATGAAGTGATTTTACTAACTTTGGTGTCTAAAATTGATATGATTGCATACAAAAAATGAGCAATGTGAAAAAATCCAACCAAGTATGATTTTATTTGATGTCTATATTAAGATGATGACATAGTTTATTTTATAAATTTTGAACAGGGGCATACGATGAAAGCATGAAATGAATCCTTCGGTATGGTACAAGGTTGGTTTGGATCTTGGTAACATCCATGTTTAAGGCTCAACCAAACCACGAAGTAAGCTTTTATAATAACATCTTTTATATTTATAATTATCTTAGAAGTCTACTACTGATGTTTCTTAACTTATAATCAAGCATGTTAATACAAATAAGCTGTAAAAACGTTTATTTATATTTTACGATCTTCTATTATTTTGTCGATAACAAACGTCAAATCATTTTAACGAAACAAATAAAATACGTAAATGGTTTGAGCCAATAATTTACTAATACACTTACATTTTCATATAAAACACTAAACAAGCAACAGTGTTTACATTTTATAGAAATACATATGTATAACAACTAGTGTTTACATAATTTGGAAATGTGCATACTTGTATTGTAATGGGTAATGTAATAGATATAAATCTAATTACTTGACCCATTGACTAGATACATTGAATGTAGTTGGGTAAAACCCAAAGTTCATGACCCATACCCATGGAGCTTGATCCATAACCCATGACCCATTGCATGACATCATGCATGAAGTTATGTTGGGTATTATCCATGGTCCATGACCCATGACCCATGATCTAATGTCTAGATACATTGCATCTGGTATAACCCATGGTTCATAACCCATAACCCATAACCCGGTTTGCAACCCAAAATCCGGACTTAACCTGACCTATACTGGCGGATCCCTTGGATTGCACTAGCGGGATCCCTCTGGGGAGGGATCCGTAGGAACCGGGGAGCAGTAGAGAAATTTTCTTATAAATAGTGAGCAATTTCTCTCTTGCAACTTACCCTTTTTACACATACTCTCTCTTAGTATTGTAAACTCTCTAGCCTCATATCCAAAGGATCTTTCTATGTAGTTTTGTGTTTGTGTGATTATCTAGGTTCCTCTTAAAGGCGAGATCACCACCTCTAGAAGTCGAGCAAGCTCAAGTCCATGAGTTGCCAAGCTTCGTCATCATCAAGACTACCGAAGTGATCTTATTGATAGTTCTTTCCTCCCTCCTAGAAGTGTTGTGATGAAGGCATTAGTGAAAGGTGCCGAAAGTCCGTGTCAACAGCATTAGTGAAATGTGCCAAAAGTCCGTGTCGAAGGCATAGTGAAAGGTGCCGAAATTCCGTGTCAAAGGCGTTAGTGAAAGGTGCCAAAAGTCCGTGTCGAAGGCATTAGTGAAAGGTGCCAAAATTCCGTGTTGAAGGCATTAGTGAAAGGTGCCAAAGGTCCGTATCGAAGGCATGAGTGAAAGGTGCCAAAGGATCGTGTCAAGAGCATTAGTAAAAGGTGCCAAGGGAGTACATTCGTTAGGGTGCATCGATGTACAAGATAGATAGATTGGATTAAAGGATATTGATATCCTTTATGTTGTTGTAATAAGGAGTGTGTCTCCTTTGGGGTTGTTATGAATTGGTGTAGTGTTGGGTAGTAGTTCCTCCTTTGTAATGGAACTCGGTTTCTAGCCTTGTACCGGATAAAGTATAGGCGACGTTGTGATAGATTTGGTTCTACCTTGTGGAAGAACCCAATGTCTAACCTTGTACCGGATAAAGAGTAGGCGACATTGTGAAGGCTTATCCGCTACATTAAGGAGCTTGTGTTGTGTAGTGCTTACGAACTCTCGAGTGGGGAACTCGGGGAGTGGAGTAGGGCAAGGAAGGTGTCCTTGTAGCCGAACCACTATAAATGCTCGTTTCGTGGTTTTGTGTTTCTTACTCTTTATCTTTGCTTTACTTATTTATATACTTTATCTATCATCATCCAAAACACACATGAAGTAGATTTACATAAGTTGATCTAAATAGTTTAAAACAAAGTTTTAATCAGTAAAACTATTCAACCCCCACTTCTAGTTTTCCACAATTGGTACCAAAGCTTTGTTACCAAGTTTCTTAGAGTATATTGTACTTTAAAAATTTATACGATCCGTGTATGTTTTAAAACTACAAAGAAGGAAATTTTTAAAACAAAAAGTCATGTTTTTAGAAATCATTTTATTTTAAATGTTGGATAGTGATAGATTATTCTAAATATTTCTTGGTAAAGAAATCTTCTTGCTATGACTCTTCCAAAAGACTTCATTTCTATCCAAAGAAAAATAAAGCCAACACCCAAGGAAGAACTCAAAAGTAATCTCAACCTACTTCTACTAAGTACAAAGAATTACTTTAAAAGCTCATGAAGTATTTCGGGCTATGGTCTCTAAAACCATAAAAAGAACTTAGAGGTATGTTCACTTAGCCACAAACTAGTTGATCTATTGATCTTTACTTAGAATAATCTTATATGGATATGTTGATGACATGTGCCTTTCTTCTATGTTAAAAGCCATGCATATAAATATTGTCTTATAAACTATTAGGACTCTAACTTCAAAAGTCGTAAGTCTTCAAAAAGTCTCTCTTCACTACTTTCCTTACTTACTCATCATCAGAAATAGTATTCCTTTTGATTCTCTTAAAGATACTAAAGATTATCATACCTACACTGTCATCGCATAATAGACCTTTGATGGTTAACTTACCAAATAATCAATTAACCTTCAAAACACCTTGGCCAAACATTTATTCAATTAGAAACCTCATTCTACAAGCTCTTTTTCAAAATAAGTTATTGTATAACTTATCACAAGTAAAGAGAATAAATCCAAATACATCTTTTTCTATCTACAGTATCCGGATCCCACAAGTTGTACTAGCCGGATCCCTAAAACAAGGGATCCGGGGGAACCGTGTCACAGATATCAGCTATACGCTTTTCAAAACCTAAAATAATCCATTTTTCCCTCTTCCTACAAACTCAAAAATGACCAAATCTCTACTTTAAACTCCATAGGGCTTCATATTCTCAAGCATCTCATACTTGAACATCATTGTAAGTAATTACACTAAAATGTTCTATTCATTATCATCCTCATCCTAGGGTTTATGATTATTAGACTTTTAATTAAGATTCAATTGATCACCAATTGAAGATTAGGTATTGTAAAATTAGTTTCATTACAAATAGGTTCTATACAATTAAAGGTTTTTAAAACAACATTGTTAATACAAATCAAAACCATAAACCCATCTTGACAAATTTTACCTAATTGGAATATTTATTTTTCTAGGATCAATCATGCCCAAAGCTACCCAACAAGATCACCATGACACTGTTCACTACCTTTCTAGATACTATCGGAAAGAAGGGCTTTCAAAAATCAATCGCAAAATCTTCAAAAAAATTGAAAAACGACTTATCAACGAAGGTCGAGTAGTTAAGGAATGTTTCTTTGAAAACACCGACATTCATCAAGTCTTTTCCTTGAAAACACCGACATTCATCAAGTTTCTTAGAAATTGATGAACAAATTTGTCCTTTCTTTATCTTTGAGTTTTACAAAAGTGTTAGGATTGTTTGAAACAATGATGAAAGTATCTCAATCACTTTCTAAACAACCAAAGCATTATCTTACCTCTCAACACATTCACACAAATTCTTCGCATACCATGTGAAGGAATTTGTATGTATTTCCAAGATTGGTCAATAGCCACTCAATCTTTCGCACTAGACCCCAACCCTATCTATCACACTTCTCTCGATGACCCCATGGTTGTTTGTGACACCATTCTCAAGAAAATGGTCGACCAATCTCATCTCAACTGCAACAAGGAACTCATTCATCGTGATCCCTTTCAAATGGAACTCTTTGAGATAATACCCGTTTACAAAAAGTGGGAAGAAATTCTTAGAGAAAATGTCATTTGCTTGGTTGGGAACAAAGACCACCACAATGCGTGTCTTGTCCAAATGATCTATTGTCTCATCCACCAAAGACCATTTAATCTTGCCTATTACATGGTTAAAAGGATGGTAGGTGTGTTCAAAGCCAATAACATGGTACTCCCTTATGTTATGCTCCTAACACGACTCCGTGAGTATGTTAGTACAATGCAACCTTCTCCTATTTTCGATGATCACTTTCTTGCTAACCATGTTATGGTACCACTTACCAAACAACCTCCTAAATGACTCATGATCAATGGGAAAAGGCCTCGTGCTCTCTCGGACTCTTCGGACTAAGAAGAAGAAGAAGAAGATGTTGATCCCGTCTCTAACTTTCAGATGGACCCCATGACCTACTATTAACAACTTCCCACTCTTCCAAATGAGTCTGAAGAATTCAAGCAAGCCAAGGGGATGATCAAATGTCTAACTCGCTACTTCATGAATTCGGGAAAGAATAAGTGAAGAGATTGACGAAAGAGACATTATGTTTATGGTTGTTTTAGTAATTTTATGATTATTAAACAATGTATGCTCATGATTGTGCTAGATCTACTTTGTTTTACTTTAATGTTTGGTTGTTATCATAATAGGTTGACGTTGTGTGCTATATATCTTGTACTTTTGCTTATATTGATGTTTGTTTCCAGTAGAAACCTTTATTATTAGTATGCGACACCTAGTGCAATTTATTCACGCTTTCTATGAAGCTACTAGTCTGCAGTAGTTGGAACCCTCATTTATAACTAGCCAGATCCCTCCATTAAGGGATTTGTGGGATCTGGGCAGACAGAAGTAGACTTGCAAACTTCCACACTTCAATCCGATCCTCTAGACCATACTATATTAGTCAAACATAATACTTTAGGATCAATTAAGTCTTCCTCAAGCTCAGTAGGTCTCACACTCACTTATAGCTAACTTATGATCACATTTAAGGTGTTTTTTGATTTATCACCTTTCCAAAACTCACCATATTTCTGCTCCAATGCTCACACATTGTTCCTCACATCTCAAAACACCTATTTTGATATTTCTCTTAATTTTGGCAAATTAATTTTAGTCATCCCTACCTCAAAATAGGCCAATAACTTGTTTTTCATTTCTTATGATTTTTTAGGAATTTTCCAAATTTCTTTTAAGTTACCATCTGATCTCTAGGATCATTTGACTCCACTTGACACTCTTAAATTTCTTAGTGTCATCCTTGATCATCCATTGATGCTCATAAAGCCCCATTTCTTTCCCTAAAAAATCATTAGCTATCCTCACTCATTTCACTTGATCATTTAAGTCTTATATCATCTAAGACACCTGAGAAGATTGAAAACACTCAAGATGTGCAGGTATTAGACCTTACCAGACATCATCTTCCTTTTCTGTGACTGTTGATAGAAGGATCCCTAGGTTTAGCCTAGACGGATCCCTCATTTGAGGGAACCGTGGGGACCGGCTGCACAGGCTATGCTAAAAAAATCATTTCAAGCTCTCCTTGCTAACTTGAACACTCCACCTTGTCTTAATTGACTTCCTATATCAAAGCAACTCTGTAGTTGACTCCTGTGCATGCAAATCATTGCAATTTGAAGGATTTTAGTGACTTAAGCCTTAAATTCACTTACTAACTCCTTCCCTTTATAAACCTCTTTGTTAGTACTTCCAAATCACCACTTACAACCTCATTCTCAGCAACTAAAAGCCCTTATTTCACTATCCATTTGTCATCTCCTCATGAGGAAAGCTCCTAGTGCTAACTCATCCACCAAAGGACCTCCTAAGAAACTTGCTCGGGTTGTTCACGAAATCCCTTCAACCGAATCATCACCCGTTAAAACCACAAACGCTATAATTCCCTCTCAACCAACTCAACTGATCAAACCAATCCCCAAAAGGATTGTTCCCATAAAACTACCCTTGCCAAACATCACTATACCTCCTAACCAAACACCCCTATTTCCACTAAACCATCACCCTTAGTGCCTAGAGCCATATATTTCACCACTTCATTCTCATCTCCACACCTCTACAATTTTGAGGACTTGCCTTCTAGGCCATCTCATCCTCCACCTTTGCCAACATTCTCCTCAATTAAGAGAATAGCGCAACAACAAAACCATGGTGTTGAAACAACACTAACACCAGTATCCTTTTCTCCATCACCCTCAAATAGTCCTTTTTGAATTATGAGGAATCAACAATCAGATCACATGGAAGTAGACACCTCTCTACCACCACAACCATCCTCAGTTGAACCACCTCCAACTTCATCAAACATACTTCCACAAAACCCTTCTTCTTTTATGAAACCTCAACCCAACCTTCCATCTCAAAACACTCCCTTCTTACCACCACCATTCCCTAGCCATGACAAAGATTGTTATCATTGTCAACGTGTAGAAGGTTTAGTACATGAAGTACGTGATAAGCAACGTTTCATGTTCTATCACCTCCTTGAATGTTTCGATGAGGTCAACAAACCTAAACTTCCTTGAGCTTAGGAATTCAATTGGTGTTCTAATCTTAAGCTTAACTTAGATTGATTAGGAATCATACTTCATGTTTGGGTCATTTTTTTAGTTTTAGAGTTATGTACATCATTTCTCTCGTTTTATTGAATGATATTACATGTTGTATGCTATTTGGTTATGAAAATATGTTTAGTACCTTAATACATAACTCTTGTTGATGTTGACATCACATTTTACATCTACATTGCTGTCATGAGAATGCAGGTTACGAATCCCTCATTTTGGCCTAGACGGATCCCTCCCAAGGAGGAACCGTGGGATCCGTGCAACAGAAGCACTTTTTATTACTAATTTGAGTCTCATTTGCAGGAAATTATGCATTATATACTTGTTTTCTAACCTTTGTTTTGTTGATTTTCAAAATACACATGAAGACTTTGACACCCTCAACAAGGGGGAACTTTTAGTCAAAGCAAAACAATTGCAAAAACATTTGCAATACTTTCACTTTGGATTTCGTTATTACTTGATGCCCTCATAAAGGGAATCACTCGTCAAGGGGGAGCAAGTTCGTCAAAAGACGAAACCATTTGCAAACATAATTGCAAAAAACTCGCTTAATCTTCCTAATTACTTGACGCCCTGAACAAAGGGAAGCACCCATCAAGGGGAAGCTAAGACGAGAATTCTTCTCTTCTCTTACTCTCTATTTTTCATATTATTACTTTTTACATGTTTTTCTCAAAACAATGTGTTAGTTTCCTTTCAACGCTCTTTTTGTTTCGACAAAAAGGGGGAGAAGAGAATAAAAACTCCAATTCAAACTTTTCATTTATTTTATTTTTCCTTAAAATAATCTTATGTTTTGTCATCAACAAAAAGGGGGAGATTGCTAATACAAATAAGCCGTAAAAACGTTTATTTATATTTTACGATCTTCTATTGTTTTGTCGATAACAAACGTAAAATCATTTTAACGAAACAAATATAATACGTAAATGGTTTTAGCCAATAGTTTACTAACACACTTACATTTTCATATAAAACACTAAACAAGTAATAGTGTTTACATTTTATAGAAATACATATGTATAACAACTAGTGTTTACATAATATGGAAATGTGCATACTTGTATTGTAATGGGTAATGTAATGAGTAAAAATCTAAGTACTTGACCCATTGACTAGATACATTGAATTTAGTTGGGTAAAACCCAAAGTCCATGACCTATACCCATGGAGCTTGATCCAATAACCCATGACCCATTGCATGACATCATGCATGAAGTCATGTTGGGTATTATCCATGGTCCATGACCCATGACCCATGATCCAATGTCTAGATACATTGCATCTTGTATAAACCATGGTTCATAACCCATAACCCATAACCCCAGTTTGCAACCCAAAATCTAGACTTAAGCTGACCCAGACTGGAGGATCCCTTGGATTGCACTAGCCAGATCCCTCTGGGGAGAGATCCGTGGGAACCGGGGAACAGTAGAGAAATTTGCCTATAAATAGTGAGTCATTTCTCTCTTGCAACTCACCCCTTTTACACATACTCTCTCTTAGTATTTTAAAATCTCTAACCTCCGATCCAAAGGATATTTCTATGTAGTTTTGTGTTTGTGTGATTCTCTAGTTTCCTCTTAAAGGCGAGATCACCACCTCTTGAAGTCGAGCAAGGTCAAGTCCATGAGTTTCCAAGCTTCGTCATCATCAAGACTACTGAAGTGATCTTGTTGATAGTTCTTTCCTCCCTCCTAGAAGTGTTGTGATGAAGGCATTAGTGAAAGGTGCCGAAAGTCCGTGTCAAAAGCATTAGTGAAAGGTGCCAAAAGTCCGTGTCGAAGGCATTAGTGAAAGGTTCCAAAAGTCCGTGGTCAAAGGCATTAGTGAAAGGCACCAAAATTTCATGTCAAAGGCATTAGTGAAAGGTGCCAAAAGTTCGTGTCGAAGGCATTAGTGAAAGGTGCCAAAGGTCCGTATCAAAGGCATGAGTGAAAGGTGCCAAAGGATCGTGTCAAGAGCATTAGTGAAAGGTGCCAAGGGAGTACTTTCGTTATGGTGCATCATGTACAAGATAGATAGATTGTGTTAAAGGATATTGATATCCTTTATTTTGTTGTAATAAGGAGTGTGCCTCCTTTGGGGTTGTTATGAATTGGTGTAGTGTTGGGTAGTAGTTCCTCCTTTGTAATAAAACTCGGTATCTAGCCTTGTACCGGATAAAGAGTAGGCAACATTTTGACGGCTTCTCCGCCACATTAAGGAGCTTGTGTTGTGTAGTGCTTACGAACTCTCGAGTGGAGAACGCGGGGAGTGGAGTAGGGCAAAGAAGATGTCCTTGTAGCCGAACCACTATAAATGCTCGTGGCATGGTTTTGTGTTTCTTACTCTTTATCTTTTCTTTACTTATTTATATACTTTATCTATCATCATCCAACACACACATTAAGTAGATTGACATAAGTTGATCTAAATAGTTTAAAACGAAGTTTTAATCGGTAAAACTATTCAACCCCCCATTCTAGTTTTCCACAAAGCTTTCCACAAAGCAGCGGACAAAAACTCTTTGAGCTATAGCTATAGGACGTGTGGCTGCTGATAAGGGATGGTAAACACGTTTCTGCTTCAGCTGACACATTGGGTGAGAATTTCAAGAAAACTGTTCTCCTGGAAGCTGTTTAAGTTTTCCCAGGTATGTTTGCTTCTAAACTCCCGCTGCACTATATATTCAGTAGTTTCGGTTATACGCGAGCATTTTATGAAGCAGTGGTCATGGCCAAAATCAGTAGGTTAGACGCGAGCATTATGTGAAGTAGTGGTCAAGGCATAAGCAGCGGGTTACACCGAACCAGACCCCAAGGATGATCTTGCTGGACCATATGTAGTCAAAAAGGTATTTGTAGCGATTTATATTTGTGTTTCATTTTATTTCCATGACATAATATAAGTTTCATATTGGAGGGTAAAATGAAAATTCTGTAATCTATAGTCATAATAAGAAATGATAAAGAACTTATCAAGATTTCATTTTGTAAATGAACATTATAATAGCGATTCAAGTATATTTCTAAATGAACATTATTACAACATGTTTCAGTCTTAGGGCCGACTAACTCCTTCCAAACATCATTGAAGTCTAGACCATGCAGATGTTGATTACCTACAGTCTTGGAATATTCCTTAGAGAAATGGATGTGATTTTGTTGCTTTAATTTGTAATACATTGATGCAGGATTTCCTACCATGATTTAAATTTATAGAATCTCGTCTATCTAAGGTCTACCAATTGCACTAACAAGCAGTGAACTCGGTCGTGCGTAATATAGAAGGTGGTAAAGCCGAGGTCGTTCCCAAGAGCTATGTAGTTTTGGATCCTAATTAAGTCTAGTGTCACGGTTTTTAAAGAGATTTAAGTTGAAAGATTAATTATACTAAAAAGCAATAAATTAAATTCAGAAATTAAACGAGGTTGTGAACAATGGAGAGAATATGTGCTAAACTAATTATTCATCTTATCATGTTATGTCTACGTTTTCTAATTATTACTTCCTATTGCTTCAAGTGGGGGTTCAATTCGCTAGACTCCTTTGGTCAATTCGTCATAGCCTATTAGATATAGATTCCTACTCGAAATCAAAGGCTTACCCTTTGGGGTGACGGGGATCTCTAGCAACCAATGCTAAGTCATTAAGTTCCATACATGCAAGATTCAAAATAATGTGTTCCCGGACGCTAGCATCTTAGACACACATCCTTAACTTCTTAGGTTTCTCCTTCCGAACGGTGATCCTTTGGTCAATTCGCGATAGAGATTGATAGTCCTTTGGTTAATTCTTATCAACCTTCGCTACCTACTTCCCTAGGGTCCTTTGGTCAATTCTCCTAAGCAAGCAAATATGACCGCAACTTAAAACTACCGAAGCCAGGGAAACTACCAACGAACTATGCATACATACACTAGAAGCAATAATAGAAGTGCGAAAACATAAACAACACAATCAATGAATCATAACTAGCCTAGCACCAAAGGTGCTTAGCTGATCATATTAAAACACACAATCAGTTCAATCTTTAACATAATGAATGAAGACATGAATTAAAGTGTAATGAAATAGGAATCGCAAAAGCTTATCGATGATATGGTGTGATTTCTCTCTTGGAAATAGTTCCGTATGCTGAGTATGATCTGCCTTTGCAACCCTCTTCACGTTCTCTGCTTTTGTGTGGTGAGTGAATGATGATAAATGCAGATTTTTAGGTTGTATTTATAGGCCTGATCAGAGTTACGGCGTAACCTAATAATGTGGTTACGTCGTAACTTGAATAACTTCAAATATCAAGTCTCGGTGTGATGATTACGACGTAACCTCATGAATAGTTACGCCGTAATTCCTGAAGCTCCGTCGTAAACTCAATAACTGACTACGTCGTAATCTTCAAAGATCTCATCAGAACTCTCGTAGTGCTGGTTACGTCCTAACTCATGCTAGAAGTTACGGCGTAACTGATGGAGGCGCGAAATTCCTTATGACCTAGATGGTTACGGCATAGCTTAAGTTGATAATTACGTCGTAACTGATGTTGACTTGGTCTTTATAATCGTAATCCTAGCTATGACGTAAATGAGATTATGAGTTATGTCGTAGCTTCAATCATGGGGTGAAATATGTCACTTCTTAACAAACTTCAAGCGTAAGAGCGTTAGGTGTGGGCTCGCCGTGCCACCGTGGCACTTCCCCCTTGATCTCCGCCACACCGCCATCGCTCGCCGCCGTCATTCACCTCTTCGTGCAGATGACGAACCAAAGATCTGACAAAGGTGGGTCCAAGTGTGAGTTTCTTTCTTTTTATTCAAGTGTTTGTTTGTAGTGTATGTTTGTGTGGGGAAGAAGAAGACGTTTTCTTTTTTTTTAAATTGATTAATAAAATGTGTGGGTGGGCTGTGTTGGGTTATAACGTTTTGCATTTTTTTTAATTTTAATTTATAACCTTTTTTAAATATATTGTATTGTATTTTTATTTTAATAAATAAATTTAGTTTATTTGGAAATTTGATTTAAAAAATTAAAGTTGTAGTGGTGGGCCTCAAATGAAGAGGTTGAGGTTTGTTGTGAGTGAGGGGAGGGTTAGTTGTGAAGGTTTGTTATAGTGATGTGGAGGTGACGTGGCAGTGATGAAGAGATGAATCCTCTTCACGACACCTAATACTCTAACTTCTAACCAAAATTGAAATAACGAGCTCTAATCATTTAGTGACATATGTTACTTTTTAACATAAAATTCACTTTTGTTTTTAACCTGAAATATTTTTTTTATCTATTTTTTTTTTATAATCTAATTTCATCATATTTTTAAAAAAATTTGGGCTTATGAATTCAATATTCATTTTGATATATTTTTATAAGTTTTTAGATTTTACATTTTTAGTGGGTTTATTTTATTTTGATTCAAATATTTACAACTTTAATATTTATTTTAATCAATACAATCTTGATTCGTCAAAATCATATATTTTTGGGGAGAGTGTTTGATTAGCAAGGGATTACGAGGGTCTTTCTATATGCGGGAATAATGATCTCAAGGGAAAGCTACGGGAAACCCAAGAAAACACATACAACTATCACATATACATTCGGAGTGTTGTGAAACAAATTTACTAAGCGGGGTAATCAACACATATAACTATACTTATCGTCTCCGTTGTGCGTAGGTATACAACTAGTATCATAAAATACACTCAATACTTTTAAAATACTTAAACTTTGAACCTCTTCATAATCCTAGACATTCATGGCACATAAACTTGAAATATACATCCACTATGGTTTATGAATTTTTAGACCTTTTCATTTTTTTCATACAACAATTTCTAGAAATTTATTTCTTTGGACAATGCACAAGTGATACCCTTAAGTAGTCCCCAATTTTGTGGCCGTAACTCACAGCATTTGCCAGTTTTTAATCGATTTTGTTACTCTCATTTAGTAGCTCTGCATTGACACCGTTGGTTGATTGATCAACTGATGCAATCATGAAGGATTCTGGTGAACCCAACCTAGTAAGATTAACGTAATCTTGTGGCCCGTGGGCTGGTAATCCAGCAATTAGAAGTCCAAACACTCGCCAACCTCTGCAAGTGAATGTTTCGCTATACTCTGGTCCATTTTGAAAATGAATGATGAAGCTCCTCACCAACTCCCAAATTGCGTTCCCAAACATGGTTATTAAACCAAGTATCGAGAAGTAGTTCTTATTTGGTTCTTCAGTGAGCACCTACTCAAAAAAATATATATAATAAATAAAATAAATACAGATTCCTTAGGGTTTAGTTCAAGTGTCATATGTGGTCACAAAGCTATGGTTTTGTGCAAATTTTCATACCTGTCCCTTGTAGAAGCTATTGTAATAATGACAACGACCAAAATGTTTGAAGTAGACATCAGAACTATCAAAAGGCACTCTAGGAACCAAATCGTTGCAATAAACAAACCTATGGTATCTCACTCATGCCATGAGTTTCCAGTACATCTTTCATGTACTCACCAAATTGACGATCTCCAACCCTAGGTTGACCAAACGTATACACCCCTTCAAGTTTCTTTAACAAATCTGTTTCTTTATGGTATGCCAAAACGGCTGGAAACACAATGGCCAACGCTGCTCCTAAACTATGCCCTGTTACCAAGAATTTGGCATCAGGGTTGTTTGCAAGACGCTCTAGAAGCTTTTGTCTAATCGCATAGTAAGCGCGCGTATGGCTTTGGATCGTCTATTTGGAGCTCATCAGGCATAGGCCAACCCTTACTCTTTTGTAATCCTAAGGCTTTCAAGAAACCGGCATGTACCTTGCCTATACCCTGGAGATGGTACCAAGAAAGATCAACGTCAGAGGACCAGTCTCTAGCGTTGAAAGGTGACGTGCCTCTAAAAGCAACACCTATGAGTTCAGTATCCCCGGTCTTATCACTCCACATGAACGCTTGTGTCGTATAATCCTCTTCATAATCTGAAATAGATCCAATTAAGTCAATTTTTACTTAATGACGTATATATTAATCTTACTAATAACTTCATTATAATAGTTTAATCACTCCAAGACTACTTGCCATTCCAACAGTTGAAGAACCCCAAGAACTCCATCTGCAATCAGTTTGAAGGTTTATTGTTAGCTTTTCTTTTTCATCAGATATTACTTAAATGAAGTGACTCAAGATGCCATGACTAAAGACATACACTGACACATTATACATGTCGATTAAACATCTAAACACCTTTAGTGACTTGTTTTCCACTAGTAAAGTGTACTATAAATACTTTTCATGTAGTGAACTATTTAACTTTAGTTGTAATAATAATACCAGGGGACCACATTTGATCTTTATATACTTGCTTACCTTCCAATGTTTCTCGACTGTTTCTTTGATATAGGCTTCGTCCTCATAAGCAGATTTAGCAGTCATAATAGCGAGTGCACTTGTATATCTAGGATCTTCATGATTAATTCTACTGTCTAAATCCCTTCGTATGTCACATAGCCCAATCGCAGACAAGAATTCCGGTGACTCATTATTAGGTAGCACCATTTTTCCTGCATTAGAAAATATTTTGTTTTGTTTACTTTCTAAAACTGGAATAAAAAAGTCTGTCCATTAAAATAATTGATCACTTATTTTTTCTAGCATGTAGAGTCGTTATCATTCAGAGCATAAACGAAAGCAGTGGATGAAAGTGATGTAGGGATGGCAATGGGCGAAAAAAAACACGCAATTCGCGGGTACCCGCACATAAACGGATGGGTAAAATCGTCAATTTTCACCCATAGATGGGACGTGGGTGATAATCTGTACCCATCAGTGGGTGGTGGGTGGGTGACGGGTGAGACATACCCATCACGGGTAAACCCATGACACCCATTTAAAATATCCATAGGTATACCTTTCAAAATACCCGTGAGTGTACCCATAAACCAATGTTAAAATTAATTATACTAATTAAAATGTTTATGATATTGCATGGTATACATTTAATAGTTACCAAGTCTCAAGAAAAAACATTAACCTAAAAGTTTATTTGAGTTTCAAGACTAAAAAGAAAATATGAAAGATCAAGTAATCAATGTTGTATACATGTGATTTGGTGTAACGATGTTTAATTACTACTATTAGACATGCGTTTAAGTATTTTGTGAACTTGATATTTGAAAAATTGATTCGTGTCTTGTTATGCAATTTCATAGTTAGTTTTCATACCATGTTTTTGTACTTTTGTTGCATTACACTAACCCATGAGTTTACCCGCGGGCATGGGCATGGGTAGAAAATTGTACCCATTAACGGGTGATGGGTGGGTGACGGGTGAGAAAAAACTACGTAAGCGAGTGACGGGTTAGAAGTACCTGTGCCCATTACCCGTAGGTGCCAATCCCCAAAGTGATGAGCAATAATATATGCCATGACCAAAAGATTTAAAATCAAACTTTAGTTGGATGTAGTTAATTTTTTTATTAATTACAAGAAAATTGTACTCCGTATCATTTTATTTCTATAGTAAAATAAGGCATGTTTCACTCGCTAATTTTAATTAAAAACCTCTATAAATTAATACTTGATAAATTAATAACCTCGATAAAATTAGTAATTTGTCCAGTCCCAACTTGAAACCCGTATAAATTTGAACTCCAATCAATAAAATAATAATATAGTAACTTTTTTTGAAACCATAGTGTATATATATTAGTCCTAACGAAACTATAAATTAACAATTACTAAAAATTTCGTGTATATATATATATATATATATATATATATATATATATATATATATATATATATAGAAAGAGCTTAGAAGCGGGAACCGACCTAAAAGGCACAAAAGCCGAGACTAAAAAGACACCCATGATGACGGCAGCATCCACCCCTTGACAACGAAGGACACCGATACATCACGGTCGGTGCCCTTGGTCACAACCACTACTCCCAAGATCGAGGAGGGACACATACAACCCGGTAGGGAGCCTCTTCCATGTCTGTGATGACATTAGCAAATCAAGCCTTTGTCCGAGGGCACACCTTGATGATCGATCCCAAAGAATCGGAGGGAATCAAACAACCCCGGATAGGGATACAACTATCACCGACTATGCTAAAGGCATCGAAAACGCCCACCGCTGTCTCGGGGTCACGGGGACAAAGACTTCGGAGGAACAACCAGCCGTACGGAACCCACAACCAATCACGACTCCAAGGCAGCGGGAAACGCCCACCGGTGTTCGAGGGGTCAACTGAGGACAAAGACTTCGAGGAAACATACCACCCGTGATATGGAACCCATCACCAACCCCAGTTAAGCGATGTTGATATTCTGCATATTATTTTTCGAAGATGAGCTTAAACCGATGATGATGTTTTATCGGTGGGAAGGCGTGGGCCGAGGTTCAATCGAACAAGGACCTCGGCTGATCCATGAGCATCTTGAATCACCCAGTCAAGCGACAATGATGACTCCTCTTCCTCCACTGATGAATTTGAAAGATTTGATAATGTTCTCCCACTTCTTGAAAGACTCGTTCGCTGGATCACCAAAGCTTCAAGAAGGTTATATTCGGGGTCAATTTGAAACATTGTGGGAACAACACACTGCGAGGTCCAGAACAACTGCGAGTTATCTTGATCTAAAGGCGAGGTACATGGCTTTGATGAAAATGTTCATGAGCACGAGGATCGATGTATGACAACATTCACCGACGGATGAAAACATGGTTAAATTCCTCGAGCATCTTCAAGGTGTAGGTACAAAGATAGATGAAATCGGGGAGTTTGTCAAAGAAGATCCAAACTCAACTCTAAAGTCTTTGGAGGCTCTTGAGGCGTGCTTGAAACAATCCTCAAGCCTCACCGAATCGCTCAATCTGCTCAAGTCTGCAAATGTTGAGGTCTTCCATCCTCCGATCCAGTCTCTTCAAGCTACATTGGATTCTTTGAATACGCAGTGGCTACTTTGGCTCGAGCATCCTCATCTACGGCTCGGAATCTTGGGCCCGAATGGCCTCTGAAGTTTCTCAGCTAATTTGGAAACAAAGGTCACCGGTATTCAAAGCGACGCCGGACATTAAGGCTATGATCTCTGAAATTTATCAGCCTTCAAGGGTCAGCAGCTCCATCCCCTCAAGACCAACTCAACTCTTGCCCTCACCGGCTCGAAGCTCAGCGCGGTTGAGGGGAGAATATTGAAGAACCTCCTTCTCACACGAGGGGAGCCAACACCATCAGCATCGGTAGCTCAAATCTCATCATCACCACCAGTCTCAGCAATACCAATCTCATCAATCCCACCACCAACATCAACAACAACAACACCGGCAAGTAATCACACCAATAATAACAACACCACCACCTTGGTTGCATCATCTTCCTCGGGCGGGACAAAGGCAAAGGCATTATGAAAACCTCGAGCCCGAGAAGATTCCCTATAAAATCGGACGACACCAATACCGCTACACCACAAACCGAGTAAACATCTTGCTAAAGAAGAAAGAAGATTGAAACTAGGAAGAGAAAAACGAGAGAAGCAGCGGCAAAGGTTGTCAAGAAGTGAAAACATGGGATTAGATCCAAGCAAGCTCCAAAAGGGTCGAGCAGGACAAAGTTCAAGGAAGCTCAGTTGCTCGGATGACTGCAATGAGAAAAGCAGTTGGAAGAAAAAGAAGAAGAAAGCTGAAGCTCTCGTGCAAAGCGTAATTGAGCATTACAAGCTGGACAATGACAAGTCAAGGCTTCTGAAAAGATCACGCAGATGTCGAATCATCCCAATACCAAACATCGGCCATGACGCGTTCTGAGAGGGATGATAAAAGACACTTGAAGTTCATGATCCCCTCAAATTCACCGACTTTGGGATCACTGAACTCGATGAACTTGGTCCAATTATTGAAAAGAAGAAAAATCGGTGGTTAAGGACACGATGAAGATGCTCGATAAAAGATATGAAAGATCGAGGGATTGTCCGGTTTAACTAGGAATTCAGCCCGCCTTAAGCGCATTTCTCAAGGATCTCACCACAATCATCCATCGGCAAATGGAAGAGAGTTGAGTTCCAACCTGAAATCAAAGTGCACGGATTAGAATGCAACAGTGGGCTGCCTAAAGGTGTGAAATTTGTGAAATGTCTAGTGATTGAGAAGCCTGAAAGAGGGCTATTCCACATTGATGTCTATGGAAACCTTGCTTTTCAAAGATGGAGTGATATTGATCGGTGGTGTGGCGCAATGCTTGAGCTACATACCGGTGGCCTCTCAAATCCAAACCAAAGAAACATCGAGTTCTCGCCAAGACCGAATGCCAAGATAAGAGAGCACCATGACAAAGAAACACTCCTCAAAAAGAAGCCTAAGCTTGAAGCACTAGGGATCCATCTCAGTGACATCATTTTGATTTATCTTTTGTACTACTATAGGAACCTTTGTAATTTGATCAATAAGCGATGTATGTTTTGTTAAAATATTCATGTTCCTTATTGTATTCATTAGTACATTCGGTGTAGGAAGAATCCATTTGCTCACTTACAGCGATCAACCACTTAGGCTATTTGTATATCCAAATAGGGGAGGCTGTTGGGTTGATAAATACCCAAACCCCTTAATCTAGGATTTGAATAGAAAATAGCCCAAGTGTTTAGTCCGTTAAACACTAATCAGGTCACTGAGTGCATAGCCTCTCGGTGAGTCATCTTCGGGATACTTAGTACGAGGCGTAGAAGAAGTCTCTCCACTCGATGGCGGAACTTAAAGGGTGAAGATCGGAGTCAAGAAGAAGATGATGGATTCGGAGTGATGACAATAACTCATCTGAATCCCTAAGACTCCTCTCAACTACTTACTTGAAGACAAAGCTGAAGTAGAAGACTGAAGGATAAATAGATTTGAAGAAAGAGGCGGACAAGGCGGGAGAAGTTTGAATCGAGATAAGAAGAAGTCCTTATCAACATAAGTCAACTTTCCCTGAATGGCTAACTTACAAGCTCGGTGTCATCACCGAGTTATGGAAAGCGACCTTGTCTTTTACTTAGAATAGTCTTTATGAGACAAAATACATCGTATTTTGTCTTCGTATGATGATGTCGAGTTTTGTCACTTAGGAAAGAGTTAAAACTCATACATGTATAAATAGCATAAGAGATGGAGTGAAAATTTTAAGCTTGTGAATTGTAAAACACACATACGCATGGCCATCTTTTCACTCCTCCAAATACAACTTAGTTCATGAGATAGCTCTGTGAGCTCTAAGAGTTGTCTCGAGACTTGCTTTGAGCTTAGAGAGAGTCACCAACTTTGTCATTTCAATCCCAAGTACTATTACGCAAGTACTTGGGTAACGTATTCTTTGTTGATTTACTTCTAATAAGAATATGATGTTGAAAATTTATAAGTGTGTTTTACTTATGTTAATTTCAGTCATTGTTCACTATTAACTTGTTTTTTATTTTAAAACTGTTTTAAACATTAGTGAACGGGGAACAACACTTATATTTTAGGTAAATTCATGATAAGCCATTTAAATGCTTTTGTATGCTTCATTCAAAGACGATATTTGGGATCGCTTATTAAAACTGCTTTAATGATAGTTGGATTACTTTCTGTAAAAAGCCTATTTCTTGAAGGTGAATTCTTTTATAGATTATGTATTTTGTTGGTCTATGTTCAGGAAGGGAATTATGGGAGTATTGAGGTATGCGGATTAGGTGGACCGAAATCTACAACGAAACCTCAACAGGTGATTAAGTTGATACTTTTGGTAAAATTTTATTGTATATGATGCTATATGACTTTGGTCTACAAGTTAGCTTATCAGTTTCTATTGAATTTCACAACCACTTAAGCAAAGAACCCCTAACTTAATACTTTGGACTTTTAAAAGGTTCCCCACCCACTGACATGAACACCTCCTTTTCAAACTTCATTTTATATTCTTTGTCTAATACGTATATTGACTCTGAATTATTATTGTTGGTCACATACATACACATATGCACACACTTTCAATTCTGAAACGTTGTTCTTATCTATTTCCGCGCATAGACAAACACACTAAATTTTGACATGTTGTAAATGATACTAACATTTGCATATGTACAAAGGACAATCAGGTAAGCAAAGAGGGCAAATAATCGCTAATCGCCTTTCCTTAGTTGACGTTCCTTATAGCGAGGTACACACACCTGCACTTAGCTCTAAAAGCAGTGGAAACGACGTTGGTTTTGGATTCCTCTTAGACATTCATGTAAATTTCTTTTCTCTACTTTTTATCATTTTAATAATTCTTATATTGAACGAAAGATGAAGTGATTTTTCTAACTTTGGTGTCTAAAATTGATATGATTGCATACAAAAAATGAGCAATGTGAAAAAATCCAACCAAGTATTAATTTATTTGATGTCCATATTAAGATGATGACATAGTTTATTTTATAAATTTTGAACAGGGGCATACGATGAAAGCATGAAATGAATCCTTCGGTATGGTACAAGGTTGGTTTGGATCTTGGTAACATCCATGTTTAAGGCTCAACCAAACCACGAAGTAATCTTTTATATTTATAATTATCTTAGAAGTCTACTACTGATGTTTCTTAACTTTTAATCAAGCATGTTAATACAAATAAGCCGTGAAAACGTTTATTTATATTTTACGATCTTCTATTGTTTTGTCGGTAGAAAACGTCAAATCATTTTAACGAAACAAATGAAATACGTAAATGGTTTGAGCCAATAGTTTACTAACACACTTACATTTTCATATAAAACACTAAACAAGCAATAGTGTTTACATTTTATAGAAATACATATGTATAACAACTAGTGTTTACATAATATGGAAATTTGAATACTTGTACTGTAATGGGTACTGTAATGGATATAAATCTAATTACTTGACCCATTGACTAGATACATTGAATGTAGTTGGGTAAAACCCAAAGTCCATTGACCCATACCTATAGAGCTTGATCCATAACCCATGACCCATTGCATGACATCATGCATGAAGTCATGTTGGGTATTATCCATGGTCCATGACCCATGATCCAATGTCTAGATACATTGCATCTTGTATAACCCATGTGTTAATACGAATAAGCCGTAAAAACGTTTATTTATATTTTACGATCTTCTAATGTTTTGTCGATAACAAATGTAAAATCATTTTAACGAAACAAATAGAGTACGTAAATAGTTTGAGTTAATAGTTTTCTAACACACTTACGCTTTCACATAAAACACTAAAACAAGTATAAGTGATTTTTTGATTTAGATACATATGTACAACAACTAGTGTTTACATATTGGGTTAACATATACTTAAACTAAGTATACTAAAATGGGTAAAAACTAAGTTTATGCTAAAATGGGTAAATACAAGTATATACAAAATAGTTAAATACTAGCAAATGGTTTTGACCCATAACCCATGGTTTTATATATACCACTTAACCAAGTTCATTGTATCTAGAAAGAAAACCATGGATCAACCCATAACCCATGACCCATAATCAAAAATACCCATGGGCAAAGAGGAGCGGACCACGGATCCCTAGCTTTGTGCTAGCCGGATCCCTTGTGGAAGGGATCCGTGGGATCGAGAGAAGTAAGAGAATTTCCTCTATAAATAGAGAGCCATTTCTTCTTCTCTACACATGGTTTTACACACATACTTCCCCAAAGTATTCTAACCCTCTAACCTCAGATCTAAGTGATCTATGTAGTTTGTCTTTTGTTTTGTGTGATCTACTAGGTTCCTCTTAAAGGAGAGATCACCACATCTTGAAGACGTGCAAGCTCAAGTCCATGAGTTGCCATGCTTCGTCATTATCAAGACTACTAAGGTTCTCTTGGTGATAGTTCTTTCTTTCTCCATAGATGTTGGGTTGAAGGCATTAGTGAAGAATGCCGAAAGTGTCAAGATGAAAGCATTAGTGAAAGGTGCTCATCATCCGGTGTCAAAGCATTAGTGAAGGATGCTAAAGGTGTCAAGACGAAGGCATTAGTGAAGGGTGCCAAGCGTTGTGTCAAAGGCATTAGTGAAGGATGCCAAAGAATCAAATCAAGTAGCATTTGGGAAGAATGCTTAGGTCGTATAATCGATGAGGTGCATCGTTATACATATATGTATTTGTTCATCTACAAGGATGGTGATATCCTTGATGGTGTTGTAACAAGGAGTAGATCTCTTTGAGATTAGGTGTTGTGTCGTGAAGGTGTAGTTCACCTAAGGTGTGAAAGAACTAGGTGCTTAGCCTAGTACCTAATAAAGGGTAGGCGACGTTGTGATAGTATTAGTTCTCCTAAGGTGTGAAAGAACTCGGTGGTTAGCCTAGCACCATATAAAGGGTAGGCGACGTTGTGTTAAGTGTGGTTCGCCTTGGTGTGAAAGAACTCGGTATTTAGCTTTGTACCGGAAAAAGGTTAAGTGAGGTTGTGAAGGCTTCTCATACAAGGAGTTGGTGTAGTGCTTACGAACTCGAGTAGGTGACTCGGGGAGTGGAGTAGGGCAAGGAAGGTGTCCTTGTAGGCGAACCACTATAAATAACTTGTGTTGTGGTGATGTGCTTCTTACTCTTTATATTTCATTTCCCGTTTATATATCCATCTATCAGCGTCCAACATAAACAATCAAATAGATTGACATAAGTCGATCTAAATATTTAAAAGGAAGTTTTAAATTGGTAAAACTATTCAACCCCCCTTCTAGTTTTCCACAATTGGCATCCGAGCTTCGTTACCAAGTTTCTTAGAGTATGTTGTACTTTAAAAACTTGATACGATCCATGTATGTTTGAAAACTACAAAGAAGGATTATTTTTGGTCATATTTTAAAAATCACTATATTGCTTATTGTTGGACAGTGATAGAATGCACTAACATTTTTTAAAGCATTATCCATTCTTGGATTTGGAGTTACCAAGAAGATCATAAAGAATTTATCTAAATAATTCTTTTCACAAAAAGAATGTTTAAGTATTCTTACAACATAAATCTGGAGATTCCAAGAAGATCACAAAACATCTAAATACTTCTTTTCTTAAAAAGAATATTTAGCAAAGGTATGATCTTTAATTACTTACCTCTATTTTATTAAAATCTTAGATGCATAATTTTTTTTGGTAATTGCTCTAGTAGTTTTTCATATCATAGTCATCATCTATATAGTATTCTTCGTTTTATTTGTTTAGTCTACATTACCAACCCATAATAATGATATCTTGGTTATATGATAACCTCAATCATTATTTATCACAAAGAACTTATTGACACTTCATCTATGTCAATAAATATACATGTGAAACCTCTTATGTTATAATAAAATGAGATTTTATTATAATATTTGAAAAAGTCTCTCAAGAATTAAGACTAATTCTTAAAAATGGAACCTCGTCTAATAGGAATAGTATTAAAACGTCAAAACCTCAGAACCACAAGCCTTAGAACCTTAACATCAAAACACTAGGCGTTTTAGAACTCCCAAGTCAAAGTTATCAAGGAATACTTGAGTTGATTTTTCTTTGTCATGCGGGATCCTTAAACATACTAGCCGGATCCCAAATGAGAGGGATCCGCGGGATCCGTGCAGCAGAGAAACGATATATGATCAAGAATGATCCGTGGATGTTCCACAATAATACTCACCTCAAAGACTCACGAACAAAACCAGTCTTGTTCATAGGAGCAAATTGATCAATCTTCTCAAGTCTAACAATCACTTGTGTAAGTATAATCTTCACTACATTGTTAATTTAATTCCTTTATTCTTAGAATTACAATTTCTTCATCTTTAAGAGTTGGGCTCAAATGGGTTTTTTATAATTTCTCACCACATTGTTTTCTAAGATAATCTAAATCAAAGAATTAACATTGTTAATACAAATTAAACACATTTCTTGAACTCAACAAAGATGATGAGAGCAAAATTGTGATCAAAACCTCTAGGCTACTATTCATCATTAACACCACATTGGGTTGTATTGTTTAGGAATATCATGCCTAGCAACAAGCAACAAGACTACCAAGACACCGCCCACTACATACCCATGTATCATAGGAAAAATGGTTTAAGTCCGGACGATAGAAAAGCCTTTAAGTTGCTTGAAAGGAGACTATTTCATGAAGGGAGAGTTGTTGATCCATCATTTCTTGCAAATACCGACGTAAGGGAAGTTTTTGCAACTATTAGATTTGATTGTTTATTGGACATAAGCGAGGAAATTTGCGGTCTTTGTGCTTGAATTCTACAAGACAATGGGTATAATTAGAAATGATGATGGGACCATCTCAATTGAATTCACCATCAATGAGCGAAAGTTTAGTCTTTCACTTGTAGAGTTTGGAAGAATTATAGGGGTTCCGTATCAAGGTGTTTGTATGTACTCCAATGAATGGTCTTTGGAACAACTACACACAATGGTTGATCATCACAATATTTACCACACTTTGATCCCGGAAGCAACCACGGTGAGGACACGTGTTCATGCCAAGAGCCTCACCATCAAGAGTCACAAGGAAGTCAAAAGTGATCCATAGGGATCCTTTTCAAATGGAGCTTTCGGAAATGTATGCATTGTATAGGAAGTAGGAGGATGTGATAAGAGAAAATGTGGTGTGCCTAGTAGGGAACAAGGACCACCCCAACGCATGTCTAAGCTTCATGATCTATTGCCTAGTGACCAATACTCAATTCAACCTTGCCTACTACATGGTCAAAAGAATGGCAAGTGTTAGAAGCTTGGACAAGATGGTGCTCCAAACGCAAATGCTTTTAACCGTCTCGCCAAATTCATCTTTGCTTTAGACCCTTCTCCACAATCCCTTGATCATAGCTTTTGCAATAAGGTTATGGTACCATTGACCGAAGGTAGAACAACAAGGTTTATGGTGGAAGGCAAGAGACCACACCTACCCACGGATTCCTCGGAGGAAAGGGAAAGGCAAGGAGAAGGTGGAGGTGAAGAGAGTAGTAGCAACCCACTGCAAATATCGATCTTGACCCCTTGGACTACATCAACCAATTGCCAAACATCCCTAATGAATCACCCGAATGGCAACAAACCAAGGGAATCTTCAAATGCTTCGCCAACTTCTTAAAGAAGAAGAAGTAAAGATAGTTTGATAAAGAGTGGAGGACGGGTGAAGAAGTGAAGAAGGAGGAAAAAGGTAAGGTTTGAAGAATCAAACTTTTGATGAACAATTTCAAACAATGGTTTGTAAACATTTTAAATTATGCTTGTAGTTTGTAGGTATTTCCATATCATGGCACTAAACAATCCTAACATAGGTACTTGGGAAATGAGATTTTACGACCCTTTGAATGGTCGTCGTCACTCATTCTAGGAATTCTAGCTATCTCTACTTTGCCATAAATCATAGTAGTTGTGTTAGGTACATTTAGTTCCCATAGAAACAACTAGGAGGAGCATTTACTAAGAAATGCAAAATTGCACACTTGTGAAAGCTGCTTACGATCTGCGGATGAGGCGGATCCCGGCGGTTTAATACTAGACGGATCCCTCCGAAGGGAACCGTGGGATCCGTGGTATCGATATGCAATACGATTTAGGTACATCAAAAATCTATTAGATCACCTCCAACAAGTCAAACATAAGTTACTAGAGCCAACTAAGCTTTTCTCAAATAGTTGAAAATCTCACTCTCATCCATGGCCTATCTAGGATACATCTTTGAAATATTTTTGATTTTTCAACTAGTCAAAACCCACCATAATTCTGCTCTAACACTCACACATTATCTATCACTCTTGATAGCACTTAGTTAGGTATATCTCTCAACTTTAGCAAATTGATTTCAATCATCTTTTAATCAAAATTAAGGTCAGAAATTGGTTTTTCATTTCTTCTTATTTTTAAGGATTTTAGTAAATTCCTATTAGGACATTATCTGACTTCTAAGACTTGTTATCACCATTTCTCCACATCAAATTAAATAGAACCATTGGCAAACGTATAGTTAGACTACCCAAGGTCAAATTTTCTTGGCCAAAACCATCATTAAGCACCATCACTTGTTATGGTTAAGGATTTGAGATATCAAACAGCTAAAGACTTCAAAATTAAGTCAAACCCTCGAAATCCATTAATAACTAACCTTACAAAAACATAATGATGTCACCTAGACCCTGTTTGATAGCCGGATCCCTGGTCTTTAACCAGACGGATCCCTACTGAGAGGGATCCGTGGGATCCGTAGATGCAGAGAGCATAAACCAGCTTCTATATTCTAACTCATGTCACCTTTTGGTTCTCTAACCACTCTTAGCATACATTAAATACTCTCCTAGAGCTGATCAAAACCTCAAGAGCATGCTTATTCTTCTAAGTGGTCAAGAATTTAATTCCCAAATTCAAATTACTCTTTATAAACCAAACAATCTTAGGTTTATGGCACCATCCTCAATTACCTTTCAAAAATCAGAAATTAGAAGCTCACATTAGCACCTTCATCACCATGACTAAGGCTCTTAGCAACAACTCCTCAAACATAGGATCATCCAAAAGAAAGGGTCAAATGATCCATGAAATTTCATCCACCGAAACATCTCCCATTAGAAATGATGACTCTAGAATCCCACCTCGTCAAACCCATCCAACAAAAGCTAAGAGAACCGCAAGGATTAGCATCAAACCTTTCCAACTAGAAAAAGGATCATCTAGTTCTAAACCAAACATGGCTAGTTCTAGCAAGCCCCCTCAAAACATCCATTTCCCTCCGGGGCCAAACCAAGACAATATTTGCCCAAATTGTCTAAAAACTCAAGGACTTGTTCAAGAAGTACGAAATGAGATACATTTCATGTTCAATCATCTTCTTGCAAAGTTGGATCAATTCAACAAGTCCACTCATCCCTAGACTTAAGTACATTGTCACATTCTAAGTCTCGTAATGAGATTAGCATTAGTAGTACTTGTTTGGCTAGTTCATTCTCTTAGTTTTTAGAGATTTGGTTGTATGTCTCTTGTTTTATTGAATGAATACTTATATGCTATGATTATTTTGTGTTGTGCTTGATATATTGTACATATATCTCATTTTCTCAAATAGCATTCTTGACATTTCTTCACCTGCTGAAGATCTTGTCAACAGATAGCGGAGCCCCGAGATAACTAGGCGGATCCCTCCTTGAAGGAACCGTGGGATCCGTGTCTGAAGCACAAATTCATACTAACTTGAGTCTCTTTTGCAGGAAATTATGCACTATACTCTTGTTTTTCTAACCTTTGTTTTGTAGTTATTCAATTTACATATGAAGACTTTGACACTCTAAAGCTAGAGGGAGCTTTATGTCAAAGCAATACATTGCAAATTATTTGCAATACTAGGTTTACATTTCGTGACATCCCTTTGCAAATTGCAATCATCAAGGGGGAGCACATTCGTCTCGTAGACGATATCTTTTGCAAACTTATTTGCAAACAAACTAAATTAGTATCATTTACTTGACGCCTTTACATAGGGATGGACTCGTCAAGGGGGAGTAAAAGACGAGATCCTTTTCCGTTATTTACTCTCTATTTCCTTTTACTTTTTCTTTCACATGTTTTTCTTAAAAACAATGTGTTGCCTTCCTTCAAACATTTTATTGTTTCGACAAAAAGGGGGAGAAGAAAGTAAAACTACAAATTCAAATTTTTACAATTTTAGCTTTTTCCTTAAAATAATTTTATGTTTTGTCATCAACAAAAAGTGGGAGATTGTTAATACAAATAAGCCGTAAAAATGTTTATTTATATTTTCGATCTTAATGTTTTGTCGATAACAAATGTAAAATCATTTTAACGAAACAAATAGTATGCGTAAATAGTTTGAGTTAATAGTTTTCTAACACACTTACGCTTTCACATAAAACACTAAAACAAGTATAAGTGATTTTATGATTTAGATACATATGTACAACAACTAGTGTTTACATATTGGGTTAACATATACTTAAACTAAGTATACTAAAATGGGTAAAAACTAAGTGTATGCTAAAATGGGTAAATACAAATATATACAAAATAGGTAAATACTAGCAAATGGTTTTGACCCATAACCCATGGTTTTATATATACCACTTAACCAAGTTCATTGTATCTAGAAAGAAAACCATGGATCAACCCATAACCCATGACCCATGACCCATAATCAAAAATACCCATGGGCAAAGAGGAGCGGACCACGGATCCCTAGCTTTGTGCTAGCCAGATCCCTTGTGGTAGGGATCCGTGGGATCCGGGGAACAGAAGAGAATTTCCTCTATAAATAGAGAGCCATTTCTTCTTCTCTACACATGGTTTTACACACATACTTCCCCAAAGTATTCTAACCCTCTAACCTCAGATCTAAGTGATCTATGTAGTTTGTCTTTTGTTTTTGTGTGATCTACTAGGTTCCTCTTAAAGGAGAGATCACCATCTCTTGAAGACGTGCAAGCTCAAGTCCATGAGTTGCCATGCTTTGTCATTATCAAGACTACTAAGGTTCTCTTGGTGATAGTTCTTTCTTTCTCCATAGATGTTGGGTTGAAGCCATTAGTGAAGAATGCCGAAAGTGTCAAGATGAAAGCGTTAGTGAAAGGTTCTCATCATCCGTGTCAAAGCATTAGTGAAGGATGCTAAAGGTGTCAAGACGAAGGCATTAGTGAAGGGTGCCAAGCGTTGTGTTAAAGGCATTAGTGAAGGATGCCAAAGAATCAAATCAAGTAGCATTTGGGAAGAATGCTTAGGTCGTATAATTGATGAGGTGCATCGTTATACATATATGTATTTGTTTATCTACAAGGATGGTGATATCCTTGATGGTGTTGTAACAAGGAGTAGATCTCCTTGAGATTAGGTGTTGTGTCGTGAAGGTGTAGTTCACCTAAGGTGTGAAAGAACTAGGTGCTTAGCCTAGTACCTAATAAAGGGTAGGCGATGTTGTGATAGGATTAGTTCTTCTAAGGTGTGAAAGAACTCCTCGATGGTTAGCCTAGCACCGTATAAAGGGTAGGCGTTGTGTTAGGTGTGGTTCGCCTTGGTGTGAAAGAACTCGGTATTTAGCTTTGTACCGGAAAAAGGTTAAGCGACGTTGTGAAGGCTTCTCCGCCACAAGGAGTTGGTGTAGTGCTTACGAACTCTCGAGTAGGTGATTCGGGGAGTGGAGTAGGGCAAGGAAGGTGTCCTTGTAGCCGAACCACTATAAATAACTTGTGTTGTGGTGATGTGCTTCTTACTCTTTATATTTCATTTCACGTTTATATATCCATCTATCAACTTCCAACATAAACAATCAAATAGATTGACATAAGTCGATCTAAATATTTAAAAGGAAGTTTTAAATTGGTAAAACTATTCAACCCCCCTTTCTAGTTTTCCACACCATGGTTCATAACCCATAACCCATAACCCGATTTGCAACCCAAAATCCGAACTTAAGCTGACCTATACTGGCGGATCACTTGGATTGCACTAGCCGGATCCCTCTAGGGAGGGAACCGTAGGAACCGGGGAACAGTAGAGAAATTTGCCTATAAATAGTGAGCAATTTCTCTCTTGCAACTCACCCCTTTTACACATACTCTTTCTTAGTATTGTAAACTCTCTAACCTCATATCCAAAGGATCTTTCTATGTAGTTTTGTGTTTGTGTGATTCTCTAGGTTCCTCTTAAAGGCGAGATCACCACCTCTTTAATTCGAGCAAGCTCAAGTCCATGAGTTGCCAAGCTCCGTCATCATCAAGACTACTGAAGTGATCTTATTGATAGTTCTTTCCTCCCTCCTAGAAGTGTTGTGATGAAGGCATTAATGAAAGATGCCGAAAGTCCGTGTCAAAAGCATAATGAAATGTCCCAAAAGTGCGTATCGAAGGCATAGTGAAAGGTGCCGAAATTCCATGTCAAAGGCACTAGTGAAAGGTGCCAAAAGTCCGTGTCGAAGGCATTAGTGAAAGGTGCCAAAATTCCGTGTTGAAGGCATTAGTGAAAGGTGCCAAAGGTCCGTATCGAAGGCATGAGTGAAAGGTGTCGAAGGATCGTGTCAAGAGCGTTAGTGAAAGGTGCCAAGGAAGTACATTCGTTATGGTGCATCGATGTACAAGATAGATGGATTGGGTTAAAAGATATTGATATCCTTTATGTTGTTGTAATAAGGAGTGTGTCTCCTTTGGGGTATTTATGAATTGGTGTAGTGTTGGGTAGTAGTTCCTCCTTTGTAATGGAACTCGATATCTAGCCTTGTACCGGATAAAGTGTAGGCGACGTTGTGATAGATTTGGTTCTACCTCGTGGAAGAACCCAGTGTCTAGCCTTGTACCGGATAAAGAGTAGGCGACATTGTGAAGGCTTTTCCGCTACATTAAGGAACTTATCTTGTGTAGTGCTTATGAACTCTCGAGTGGGGAACTCGGGGAGTGGAGTAGGGCAAGGAAAGTGTCCTTGTAGCCGAACCACTATAAATGCTCGTGTCGTGGTTTTGTGTTTCTTACTCTTTATCTTTGCTTTACTTATTTATATAGTTTATCTATCATCATCCAACACACACATGAAGTAGATTGACATAAGTTGATCTAAATAGTTTAAAACGAAGTTTTAATCGGTAAAACTATTCAACCCCCCCCCCCTTCTAGTTTTCTACAATTGGTACCAGAGCTTCGTTACCAAGTTTCTTAGAGTATATTGTACTTTAAAAACTTGATACGATCCGTGTATGTTTGAAAACTACAAAGAAGGAAATTTCTTAAAACAAAAAGTCATGTTTTTAGAAATCATTTTATTTTAAATGTTGGATAGTGATAGATTATTCTAACTATTTCTCGGTAAAGAAATCTTCTTGCTAGGACTCTTCCAAAAGACTTCATTTCTATCCAAAGAAAAATGAAGCCAACACCCAAAGAAGAAGACAAAAGTAATCTCAACCTACTTCTACTAAGTACAAAGAATTACTTTAAAAGCTCATGAAGTATTTTGGGCTATGGTCTCTAAAACCATAAAAAGAACTTAGAGGTATGTTCACTTACCCACAAACTAGTTGATTTTTACTTAGAATAATCTTATATGGATATGTTGATGACATGTGCCTTTCTTCTATGTTAAGAGCCATGCATATAAATATTGTCTTATAAAACTATTAGGACTCTAACTTCAAAAAGTCTCTCTTCACTACTTTCCTTACTTACTCATCATCGGAAATAGTATTCCTTTTGATTCTCTTAAAGATACTAAAGATTATCATACCTACACTGTCATCGCATAATAGACCTTTGATGGTTAACTTACCAAATAATCAATTAACCATCAAAACACCTTGGCCAAACGTTTATTCAATTAGAAACCTCATTCTACAAGCTCTTTTTCAAAATAAGTTATTGTATAACTTATCACAAGTAAAAAGAATAAATCCAAAAATACATCTTTTTCTATCTACAGTAGCCGGATCCCACAAGTTGTACAAGCCGGATCCCTAAAACAAGGGATCCGGGGACACCGTGTCACAGACATCAGCTATACGCTTTTCAAAACCCAAAATAATCCATTTTTTCCTCTTCCCACAAACTCAAAAATGACCAAATATCTACTTTAAACTCCATAGGGCTTCATATTCTCAAGCATCTCATTCTTGAAGATCTTACACTCATATGTTCTATTTATCATCATCTTCATCCTAGGGTTTATGGATTTTAGACTTTTAATTAAGATTCAATTGATCACCAATTGAAGATTAGGTATTGTAAAATTAGTTTCATTACAAATAGGTTCTATACAATTAAAGGTTTTCAAAACAACATTGTTAATACAAATCAAAACCATAAACCCATCTTGACAAATTTTACCTAATTGGAATATTTATTTTTCTAGGATCAATCATGCCCAAAGCAACCCAACAAGATCACCATGACACCGTTCACTACCTTTCTAGATACTATCGGAAAGAAGGGCTTTCAAAAATCAATCGCAAAATCTTCAAAAAATTTGAAAAACGACTTATCCGCGAAGGTCGAGTAGTTAAGGAATGTTTCCTTGAAAACACCGACATTCATCAGGTCTTTTCGGCAATCAACTTTGATTGTCTCTTAGAAATTGATGAACAAATTTGTCCGGTCTTTATCTTTGAGTTTACAAATGTGTTAGGATTGTTCGAAACAATGATGAAAGTATCCAAAACACTTTCATTATAAACAACCAAAGCATTACCTTACCCCTCAACACATTCACACAAATTCTTCGCATACCATGTGAAGGAATTTGTATGTATTTCCAAGATTGGTCAATAGCCACTCAATCTTTTGCACTAGACCCCAAACCTATCTATCACACTCCTCTCGATGACTCCATGGTTGTTCGTGACACCATTCTCAAGAAAAGGGTCGACCAAACTCATCTCAACCGCAACAAGGAACTCATTCATCGTGATCCCTTTCAAATGGAACTCTCCGAGATAATTCCCGTTTACAAAAAGTGGGAAGAAATTCTTAGAGAAAATGGCATTTGCTTGGTTGGGTACAAAGACCACCCCCAATGCGTGTCTTGTCCAAATGATCTATTGTCTCATCCACCAAAGACCATTTAAGCTTGCCTATTACATGGTTAAAAGGATGGTAGGTGTGTTCAAAGCCAATAAGATGGTACTCCATTATGTTATGCTCCTAACACGACTCCGTGAGTATGTTAGTACAATGCAACCTTCTCCTATTTCCGATGATCACTTTCTTGCTAACCATGTTATGGTACCACTTACCAAACAACCTCCTAAACAACTCATGATCAATGGAAAAAGGCCTCGTGCTCTCTCAAACTTTTTGAACTAAGAAGAAGAAGAAGATGTTGATCCCGTCTCTAAATTTCAGATGGACCCCATGGCCTACTATGAACAACTTCCCACTCTTCCAAATGAGTCTGAAGAATTCAAGCAAGCCAAGGGGATGATCAAATGCCTAACTCACTACCTCATGAATTCGGGAAAGAAAAAGTGAAGAGATTGACGAAAGAGATATTATGTTTATGGTTGTTTTAGTAATTTTATGATTATTAAACAATGTATGCTCATGATTGTGCTAGATCTACTTTGTTTTACTTTATTGTTTGGTTGTTATCATAATAGGTTGACCTTGTGTGCTATATATCTTGTACTTTTGCTTATATTGATATTTGTTTCCAGTAGAAACCTTTATTATTAGTATGCGACACCTAGTCCAATTTCTTCATGCTTTCTGTGAAACTACTAGTCTGCAGTAGCCGGATCCCTCATTTATAACTAGCCGGATCCCTCCATTAAGGGATTTGTGGGATCCGGGCAAACAGAAGTAGACTTGCAAACTACCACACTTCAATCCAATCCTCTAGACCATACTATATTAGTCATACATAATACTTTAGGATCAATTAAGTCTTCCTCAAGCTCAGTAGGTCTCACACTCACTCATAGCTAACTTATGATCACATTCAAGGTGTTTTTTTGATTTATCACCTCTCTAAAACTCACCATATTTCTGCTCTAATGCTCACACATTGTTCCTCACATATCAAAACACCTAGTTTGATATTTTTCTCAATTTTGGCAAATTAATTTTAGTCATCCCTACCTCAAAATAGGCCAAAAACTTGTTTTTCATTTCTTATGATTTTTAAGAAATTTTCCAAATTTCTTTTAAGTTACCATCTGATCTCTAGGATCATTTAACTCCACTTGACACTCTCAAATTTCTTAGTGTCATCCTTGATCATCCATTGGTGCTCATAAAGCCCCATTTCTTTCCTTAAAAAATCATTAGCTATCCTCACTCATTTCACTTGATCATTTAAGTCTTGTATCATCTAAGACATCTGAGAAGATTGAAAACACTCAAGATGTGTAGGTATTAGACCTTACTAGACATCATCTTCCTTTTCTGTGACTGCTGATAGACTATGCTAAAACAATCATTTCAAGCTCTCCTTGCTAACTTGAACACTCCACCTTGTCTTAATTGACTTCCTAGATCAGTGCAACTCTGTAGTTGACTCCTGTGCATGCAAATCATTGCAATTTGAAGGATTTTGGTGACTTAAGCCTTAAATTCACTTACTAACTCCTTCCCTTTATAAACCTCTTTGTTAGTACTTCCAAATCACCACTTACAACCTCATTCACAACAACTAAAAGTCCTTATTTCACTATCCATTTGTCATATCATCATGAGGAAAGCTCCTAGTGCTAACTCATCCACCAAAGGACCTCCTAAGAAACTTGCTCAGGTTGTTCACGAAATCTCTTCAACCGAATCATCACCCGTTAAAACCACAAACGCTAGAATTCCCTCTCAACCAACTCAACCGATCAAACCAATCCCCAAAAGGATTGTTCCCACAAAACTACCCTTGCCAAACACTACTATACCTCCTAAACCAAACACCCCTATTTCCACTAAACCATCACCCTTAGTGCCTAGAGCCATATCCTTCTCCACTCCATTCTCATCTCCACACCTCTACAATTTAGAAGACTTGCCTTCTAGGCCAGCTCATCCTCCACCATTGCCAACATTCTCCTCAATTGAGAGAATAGCGCAACAACAAAACCATGGTGTTGAAACAATACTAACACCGGTATCCTTTTCTCCATGACCCTCAAATAGTCCATTTTGAATTATGAGGAATCAACAATCGGATCAAATGGAAGTAGACACCTCTCTACCACCACAACCATCCTTAGTTGAACCACCTCCAACTTCATCAAACATACCTCCACAAAACCCTTCTTCTTTTGTGGAACCGCAACCCAACCTTCCATCTCAAAACACTCTCTTCTTACCACCACCATTCCCTAGCCATGACAAAGATTGTTATCATTGTCAACGTGTAGAAGGTTTAGTACATGAAGTACGTGATGAGTAATGTTTCATGTTCTATCACCTCCTTGAACGTTTCGATGAGGTCAACAAACCGAAAATTCCTTGAGCTTAGGAATTCAATTGATGTTCTAGTCTTAAGCTTAACTTAGATTGATTAGGAATCATACTTCATGTTTGGGTCATTTTTTTAGTTTTAGAGTTATGTACATCAGTTTTCTCGTTTTATTGAATGATATTACATGATGTATGCTATTTGGTTATGAAGATATGTTTAGTACTTTAATACATAACTCTTGTTGATGTTGACATCACATTTTACATCTACATTGCTGTCATGAGAATGCAAGTTACGGATCCCTCATTTTGGCCAAGACGAATCCCTACCAAGGAGGAACCGTGGGATCCGTGTAACATAAGCACTTTTTATTACTAATTTGAGTCTCATTTGCAGGAAATTATGCATCATATACTTGTTTTCTAACCTTTGTTTTGTAGGTTTTCAAAATACACATGAAGACTTTGACATCCAACAAGGGGGAACTTTTAGTCAAAGCAAAACAATTGCAAAAACACTTGCAATACTTTCACTTAGGATTTCGTTATTACTTGAGCCCTCATAAAGGGAATCACTCGTCAAGGGGGAGCATGTTCTTCAAAAGACGAAACCATTTGCAAACATAATTGCAAAACACTCGCTTAGTCTTCCTAATTACTTGATGCCCTCAACAAAGGGAAGCACCCGTCAAGGGGGAGCTAAGACGAGAATTCTTCTCTTCTCTTACTCTCTATTTTTCATATTATTACCTTTTACATGTTTTTCTCAAAACAATGTGTTAGTTTCCTTTCGATGCACTTTTTGTTTCGACAAAAAGGGGGAGAATAGAGTAAAAAATCCAATTCAAACTTTTACGAATTTTAGTTTTTCCTTAAAATAATCTTATGTTTTGTCATCAACAAAAAGGGCGAGATTGTTAATACAAATAAGCCGTAAAAACCTTTATTTATATTTTACGATCTTCTATTGTTTTGTCGATAACAAACGTAAAATCATTTTAACGAAATAAATATAATGCATAAATGGTTTGAGCCAATAGTTTACTAACACACTTACATTTTCATATAAAACACTAAACAAGTAATAGTGTTTACATTTTATAGAATTACATATGTATAACAACTAGTGTTTACATAATATGGAAATGTGCATACTTGTATTATAATGGGTAATGTAATAGGTAAAAATCTAAGTACTTGACCCATTGACTAGATACATTGAATTTAGTTGGGTAAAACCCAAAGTCCATGACCTATACCCATGGAGCTTGATCCAATAACCCAAGACCCATTTCATGACATCATGCATGAAGTCATATTGGGTATTATCCATGGTCCATGACCCATGACCCATGATCTTATGTCTAGATACATTGCATCTTGTATAACCCATGGTTCATATCCCATAACCCATAACCCGATTTGCAACCCAAAATCTAGACTTAAGGTGACCCAGACTGGCGGATCCCTTGGATTGCACTAGCCGGATCCCTCTGGGGAGGGATCTGTGGGAACCGGGGAACAGTAGAGAAATTTGCCTATAAATAATGAGCCACTTCTCTTTTGCAACTCACCCCTTTTACACATACTCTCTCTTAGTATTGTAAACTCTCTAACCTCAGATCCAAAAGGATCTTTCTATGTAGTTTTGCGTTTTTGTGATTTTCTAGTTTCCTCTTAAAGGCTAGATCACCACCTCTTGAAGTCGAGCAAGCTCAAGTCCATGAGTTGCCAAGCTTCGTCATCATCAAGACTACTGAAGTGATCTTGTTGATAGTTCTTTCCTCCCTCCTAGAAGTGTTGTGATGAAGGCATTAGTGAAAGGTGCCGAAAGTCCGTGTCAAAAGCATTAGTGAAAGGTGCCAAAAATCCATGTCGAAGGCATTAGTGAAAGGTGCCAAAAGTCCGTGGTCGAAGGCATTAGTGAAAGGTTCCAAAATTTTGTGTCAAAGGCATTAGTGAAAGGTGCCAAAAGTTCGTGTCGAAAGCATTAGTGAAAGGTGCCAAATGTCCGTATCGAAGGCATGAGTGAAAGGTGCCGAAGGATCGTGTCAAGAGCATTAGTGAAAGGTGCCAAGAGAATACTTTCTTTATGGTTCATCATGTACAAGATAGATAGATTGCGTTAAAGGATATTGATATCCTTTATGTTGTTGTAATAAGGAGTGTGTCTCCTTTGGGGTTATTATGAATTGGTGTAGTGTTGGGTAGTAGTTCCTCCTTTGTAATGCAACTCGGTATCTAGCCTTATACCGGATAAAGTGTAGGCGACATTGTGATAAGTTTGGTTCTACCTCGTGGAAGAACCCGGTGTCTAGCCTTGTACCAGATAAAGAGTAGGCGACGTTTTGACGGCTTCTCCGCCACATTAAGGAGCTTGTGTTTTGTAGTGCTTCCGAACTCTCGAGTGGAGAACTCGGGGAGTGGAGTAGGGCAAAGAAGGTGTCCTTGTAGGCGAACCACTATAAATGCTCGTGTCGTGGTTTTGTGTTTCTTACTCTTTATCTTTGCTTTACTTATTTATATACTTTATCTATCATCATCCAACACACACATTAAGTAGATTGACATAAGTTGATCTGAATAGTTTAAAACGAAGTTTTAATCGGTAAAACTATTCAACCCCCCATTCTAGTTTTCCACAAAGCAGCGGGAAAAAACTCTTTGAGCTATAGCTATAGGACGTGTGGCTGCTGATAGGGGATGGTAAACACGTTTCTGCTGCAGCTGACACATTGGGGAGAATTTCAAGAAAATTGTTCTCCCGGAAGCTGTTTAAGTTTTCCCAGGTATGTTTGCTTCTAAACTCCCGCTGCACTATATATTCAGTAGTTTCGGTTATACGCGAGCATTTTATGAAGCAGTGGTCGTGGCCAAAATCAGTAGGTTAGACGCGAGCATTATGTGAAGTAGTGGTCAAGGCATAAGCAGCGGGTTACACCGAACCAGACCCCAAGGATGATCTTGCTGGACCATATGTAGTCAAAAAGGTATTTGTAGCGATTTATATTTGTGTTTCATTTTATTTCCATGACATAATATAAGTTTCATTTTGGAGGGTAAAATGAAAATTATGTAATCTATAGTCATAATAAGAAATGATAAAGAACTTATCAAGATTCCATTCTGTAAACGAACATTATAATAGCGATTCAAGTATATTTCTAAATGAACATTATTACAACATGTTTCAGTCTTAGGGCCGACTAACTCCTTCCAAACATCATTGAAGTCTAGACCATGCAGATGTTAATTACCTACAGTCTTGGAATATTCCTTAGAGAAATGGATGTTATTTTGTTGCTTTAATTTGTAATACATTGATGCAGAATTTCCAACCATGATTTAAATTTATAGAATATCTTCTACTTAAGGTCTACCAATTGCATTAACGAGCAGTGAACTCGGTCGTGCGTAGTATAGAAGGTGGTAAAGCCGAGGTCGTTCCCAAGAGCTATGTAGTTTTGGATCCTAATTAAGTCTAGTGTCACGGTTTTTAAAGAGATTTAAATTGAAAGATTAATTATACTAAAAAGCAAGAAATTAAATTCGGAAATTAAATGAGGTTGTGAACAATGGAGAGAATATGTGCTAACCTAATTATTCATCTTATCATGTTATGTCTACATTTTTAATTATTACTTCCTATTGCTTCAAGTGGGGGTTCAATTCGCTAGACTCCTTTGGTCAATTCGTCATAGCCTATTAGATATAGATTCCTACTCGAAATCAAAGGCTTACCCTTTAGGGTGACGGGGATCTCTAGCAACCAATGCTAAGTCATTAAGTTCCATACATGCAAGATTCGAAATAATGTGTGCCCGGACGGTGATCCTTTGGTCAATTCGTGAGAGAGATTGATAGTCCTTTGGTCAATTCTTATCAACCTTCGCTACCTACTTCCCTAGGGTCCTTTGGTCAATTCTCCTAAGCAAGCAAATATGACCGCAACTTAAAACTACCGAAGCCAGGGTAACTGCCAACGAACTATGCATGCATACACTAGAAGCAATAATAGAAGTGCGAAAACATAAACAACACAATCAATGAATCATAACTAGCCTAGCACCAAAGGTGCTTAGCTGATCATATTAAAACACACAATCAGTTCAATCTTTAACATAATGAATGAAGACATGAATTAAAGTGTAATGAAATAGGAATCGCAAAAGCTTATCGATGATATGGTGTGATTTCTCTCTTGGAAATAGTTCCGTATGCTGAGTATGATCTGCCTTTGCAACCCTCTTCACGTTCTCTGCTTTTGTGTGGTGAGTGAATGATGATAAATGCAGATTTTTGGGTTGTATTTATAGGCCTGATCAGAGTTACGGCGTAACCTAATAATGTGGTTACGTCGTAACTTGAATATCTTCAAATATCAAGTCTCGGTGTGATGATTACGACGTAACCTCATGAATAGTTACGCCGTAATTCCTGAAGCTCCAAACTCAATAAGTGACTATGCCGTAATCTTCAAAGATCTCATCAGAACTCTCATAGTGCTGGTTACGTCCTAACTCATGCTGGAGGTTACGGCGTAACTGATGGAGGCGCGAAATTCCTCATGACCTAGATGGTTACGGCGTAGCTTAAGTTGATAATTACGTCGTAACTGATGTTGACTTGGTCTTTATAATCGTAATCCTAGCTACGATGTAAATGAGATTATGAGTTATGCCGTAGCTTTAATCATGGGGTGAAATGTGTCACTTCTTAACAAACTTCAAGCGTAAGAGCGTTAGGTGTGGGCTCGTCGTGCCACCGTGGCACTTCCCCCTCGCTCTCCGCCACACCGCCATCGCTCGCCTTCCTTCGCCGTCATTCACCTCTTCGTGCAGATGACGAACCAAAGATCTGACAAAGGTGGGGCCAAGTGTGAGTTTCTTCCTTTTTATTCAAGTGTTTATTTGTAGTGTGTGTTTGTGTGGGGAACAAGAAGACGTTTCCTTTTTTTAAATTGATTAATAAAGTGTGTGGGTGGGCTGTGCTGGGTTATAACGTTTTACATTTTTTTTTAATTTATAACCTTTTTTAAATATATTGTATTGTATTTTTATTTTAATAAATAAATTTAGTTTATTTGGAAATTTGATTAAAAAAATAAAGTTGTAGTGGTGGGCCTCAAATGAAGAGGTTGAGGTTTGTTGTGAGTGGGGGGGGGTGTTAGTTGTGGAGGTGACGTGGCGGTGATGAAGAGGTGAATCCTCTTCACGACACCTAATAATGAGCTCTAGTCATTGAGTGACATGTGTCACTTTTTAACATAAAATTCACTTTTGTTTTTAACCTGAAATGTCTTTTTATCTATTTATTATTTTTATAATCTAATTTCACCATATTTTTAAAAAATTTGGGGCTTATGAATTCAACATTCATTTTGATATATTTTTATAAGTTTTTTGATTTTACATTTTTAGTGGGTTTATTTTATTTTGATTCAAATTTTTACAACTTTAATATTTATTTCAATCATATACTTTTGGGGAGAGTGTTTGATTAGCAAAGGATTACGAGGGTCTTCCTATATGCGGGAATAATGATCTCAAGGGAAAGCAACGGGAAACCTAAGAAAACACATATACATTCGGATTGTTGTAAAACAAATTTACTAAGCGGGGAAAGCAACACATATAACTATACTTATCGTCTCCGTTGTGCACAAGTATACAACAAACACACTCAACACTTTTAAAATACTTAAACTTTGAACCTCTTCATAATCCTGGACATATTCATGCCACATAAACTTGAAATATACATCTACTATGGTTTATGCATTTTTAGACCTTTTCATTTTTTTCATACAACAATGTCTAGAAAATTATTTCTTTGGACAATGCACAAGTGATACCGTTAAGTAGTCCCAAATTTTGTGGCCGTAACTCACAGCATTTGCCGGTTTTTAATCGATTTTGTTACTCTCATTTAGTAGCTCTGCATTGACACCGTTGGTTGATTGATCAACTGATGCAATCATGAAGGATTCTGGTGAACCCAACCTAGTAAGATTAACGTAATCCTGTGGCCCGTGGGCTGGCAATCCAGCAATTAAAAGTCCAAACACTCGCCAACCTCTGCAAGTGAATGTTTCGCTATACTCTGGTCCATTTTGAAAATGAATGATGAAGCTCCTCACCAACTCCCAAATTGCGTTCCCAAACATGGTTATTAAACCAAGTATCGAGAAGTAGTTCTTATTTGGTTCTTCAGTGAGCACCTACTCAAAAAAATATATATAATAAATAAAATAAATACAGATTCCTTAGGGTTTAGTTCAAGTGTCATATGTGGTCACAAAGCTATGGTTTTGTGCAAATTTTCATACCTGTCCCTTGTAGAAGCTATTGTAATAATGACAACGACCAAAATGTTTGAAGTAGACATCAGAACTATCAAAAGGCACTCTAGGAACCAAATCGTTGCAATAAACAAACCTATGGTATCTCATGCCATGAGTTTCCAGTACATCTTTCATGTACTCACCAAATTGACGATCTCCAACCCTAGGTTGACCAAACGTATACACCCCTTCAAGTTTCTTTAACAAATCTGTTTCTTTATGGTATGCCAAAACGGCTGGAAACACAATGGCCAACACTGCTCCTAAACTATGCCCTGTTACCAAGAATTTGGCATCAGGGTTGTTTACAAGACGCTCTAGAAGCTTTTGTCAAATCGCATAGTAAGCGTATGGCTTTGGATCGTCTATTTGGAGCTCATCAGGCATAGGCCAACCCTTACTCTTTTGTAATCCTAAGGCTTTCAAGAAACCGGCATGTACCTTGCCTATACCCTGGAGATGGTACCAAGAAAGATCAACGTCAGAGGACCAGTCTCTAGCGTTGAAAGGTGAGGTGCCTCTAAAAGAAACACCTATGAGCTCAGTATCCCCGGTCTTATCACTCCACATGAATGCTTGTGTCGTATAATCCTCTTCATAATCTGCAATAGATCCAATTAAGTCACTTTTTATTTAATTACGTGTATATTAATCTTACTTATAAATTCATTATGATAGTTTAATCACTCCAAGACTACTTGCCATTCCAACAGTTGAAGAACCCCAAGAACTCCATCTGCAATCAGTTTGAAGGTTTATTGTTAGCTTTTCTTTTTCATCAGAAATTACTTAAATGAAGTGACTTAAGAAGCCATGACTAAAGACATACACTGACACATACTACATGTCGCAATGTCAATCATCATATTGAAACTATTTAAGAACCACAGTTACATGTCGACTTTCAACACTTTAATAGAATCCGCAAAAAGTTTAATTGAAGATAGGCTTAAATTCACTTAGGCTGGAGGGCATGGTAAGTGTGGATTCACCTTACACATCAGCGCCACATCAGCTTTCTCTCACCTCTCACTTCCACTCACTTCCACTCACCTTTCTGTGGACAAGGCACTCACCTTCACTCACCTTAACATTATTTTTTTTTCTTTTTTTACTTTACAAAATATATAAACGTAACTAATGAAAATAAAAAGCGAACGTCTGAAATTAAAACATTACATAATCTGCGAAATTAAAAAAGTACATAAACTACAATTATTAAAACCACAAACATACGAAAGTTAAACATTACATAAACTTCGAAATGAAAACTAAAACTCGAAACCCCACTTCGCTTTGATCCCCGCTCTAGCCTCTTCCATGGCTCTGCGTGCTTCCCCGGTCAAGTGGTCATATGATTGCAAATAGAACATCATGTCTTTTTGTCTCGCTTTATACTCCTGCACTTCCACCTCCCTTTTTTTATTGCCATAAATTCAGCGGTTCTTTCATCTTCATTGTATGACACGTTCATTCTGTTGTGCCAACTCCGATATCATCATACGTGCAACGTCTCGTCATTCATAGTTCCCGACGATGCCGTTACGCTACACTTTTCTTTCTTCGCAGCGGCTTTTGCTTTGTCCACCTGCCATTCGGGTGCGTCGAACTTGCTGCACATCATCCTCCTCGTTTTTCTTGAACTTCAACATTCAAATTATACCTGGCATCCCCAACTCGGTGTTGAATGAACTAGACCCAGATGACTTGTATCTCTTGGACCTTTCACTTGATTCCTTTGCTAAAAATTTTGGAGCTTCAACTTCATTCCATTTGTCACAGCTTCTTAACACCTCCCAACAATGTTTGAGTGTGAATGCGTAACGTATTCGCTTCAAAGTTTAGTTGTGCCTTATTGTAGTAATCATCGTCTCGCCCACTTATCGGATTCATAAACGCGTTATTGAACACTCCACAAAACCGAGCCACGTTCGGCGACCGCCTTCCATTTACCACAAACCATATCGTACGTTCGGCGATCCATCTTTGTTTTGCTCTCTATGTACGCCTTTATGTCATTCCAAAATCCATCGCTTTCTCGCGTTACCTCTGGCACTATCTTCAGAAACATGAACCCAACATTTGCACAACGCAATTTCTTCATCTTGGGTCCATGGAATCGTTCGGGATGGCTCCTCGGTTTGAGAAGTCCTAGCCTTGCGTCTTCTCCACCTTTTGGTGGTGCCTTGGGTTCGGGGCCAATTCTTCGACGGGTGATTCTTCACGAGGCCGGTTTTGATAAAATTCATCTCCAAAAAAAAGGGAGTATATTTCTTCATTTGCAAATGCAGAAATGGGAGACATGTTTTGTTGTGTATGAGATTGTGATGACGAACCACCCCTTTGTGTTTGTGACAAGTAGTTTGGGTTATCAAATGGGAACGCGTTTTGTTGTGAAAATTGACTAACTTGCGTTTTGTTGTTGTTGTTGTGCGAATTGGCTAAAATCTTGTTGTTGTTGATGTTGTTGTGGATATGGGTTACGGTATGGTTCGTTTTGGTATGCTTGGTTATAGAATGATTGTCCTCGGAAGTTGATTTGTTGGTTTGGCGAAGGAGTATTTCCCAAATTGAAGGTTCCTTGGGTGCGATTGGATTGCTGGGATTTCTTCCTCGGAAACGATTGGTGTTTGGTGGTGTTTTTTCTTGAGACATGATTTTTTAAATAAATATGTAGTTATAAAATGTAGTGTGTGTTTTAAAAAATATATTTGATGGGTATTTATAAAGAGAAAATGGGGTAGTAGATTTTTTTTAACAAAAGCTTGGCGTGAAAAACAACGAGGTGAGTAACTCACCTTAGTCCTTCTTAAATTGCGAGCCTCACGGGTGAACATATACGGACTGCACAAGAAAATTGCATTCACCTACCATTCACCTCCCATTCACCTCCCACTCACCTTCCCCTTGCCGCATGGCCTTAGGTAAGTATAAATTGTGTCCAAAAGGTTCAAAGTGCAACATATTTTTAATTAGGCTCCTTTTGTGTCAGTTGTGATTTTTACCACCCGCACCTCACTCGCTAGCGTGTTCTATGAGTAGATTAAACATCTAAACACCTTTAGTGACTTGTTTTCCACTAGTAAAGTGTACTAAAAATACTTTTCTTGTAGGGAACTATTTAACTTTAGTTGTAAACTTGTAATAATAATAGGAGGAGACCACATTTGGTCTTTATTATATACGGAGTAGTTGCTTACCTTCCAATGTTTCTCGACTGTTTCTTTGATATAGGCTTCGTTTTCATAAGCAGATTTAGCAGCCATAATAGCGAGTGCACTTGTATATCTAGGATCTTCATGTTTAATTCTACTGTCTAAATCCCTTCGTATGTCCCATAGCCCAATCGCGGACAAGAATTCCGGTGACTCATTATTAGGTAGCACCATTTTTCCTGCATTAGAAAATATTTTGTTTTGTTTACTTTCTAAAACTGGAATAAAAAAGTCTGTCCATTCAAATGATTGATCACCTATTTTCTCTAGCATGTAGAGTCGTTATCATTCAGAGCATAAACGAAAGCAGTGGATGAAAGTGATGAGAATATATGCCATGACCAAATTAAAAGACTTTAAAATCACTTCAGGTGGGTGTATTTAATTTTTTTTTAAATTTTTTAGTATTTAAACAAGACATGTTTCCACTCGCTAATTTTATTTACTTATCTGCAAACTTGTTTTTGTCGGATATATATGTCTATATGTCATTTCTCAAAATATTTAGGGAGAATTGCATATATATCCTTCCATGTAACTAATAATTGCATATATATCCGGCCAAAACTCATAATTGCATATATATCCTTTCAAAGTTTTATAATTGTCAAATATATCCAAATGATTATTTTACATATATTTAAATATCTAATAATTCTAGTTCATAATAAAATGACGATTATACCCTTGTTGTTGTTATTATTATAAACTTAAAATACCGATTGCTGATTAGTTTTTTGCAGGAAAAAAAAAGAAAAAAACAAATGATCATCATCTTTATACTTATCATCGTTTACAAGTACAACATTGTTGGTCTTTTTAAAGTCTTTTCCTCTATTTAAATAACTATATCCAAGCTGTTTGTATTTAATATATCTAGTTTGTGTTTTTGTAACATCAACCACCAAGACTTTTACTCGTAATAAAACATAAAACACACTGGAAAATCAATTTTTACAAAATAAAGGGTCATTGTTGTAGCAACAGTCCACTGGATTAAAAGATCATTACAGATCCAACACCATCGTAAACCACCACCGTCACCACCACCACCACAACAACAAACTCGTACTCTTAAACCTTGTACGCCGGTCAACGTTCGGTCAAGCGGCAGCAACACACCCAACCTCGTCAGCGATATTGAGACGGCAAGGGATCGGGAAGAAGACGGTTGCGGTCGAGACGATAACGGATTAAACCTCGAAAATGGGGGCAAAAGGGGTTTGGATAAAAGTTTCAGGTATTCGAAGGATTTTTGTGGAAAATATGAGTTGGGTAAAGAAGTTGAGAGAGGTCATTTTTTGTCATACTTGTTAGGCTAAATGTAAAAAATGTGTTTTGAAGAATCAAATTGTTGTTGTTTAGATCATTTCTAAAGCTAAGGTTGGTGCTTTTTATCGTTTTTAGGCGATTAGTTTTGAGCTTTCGAATTTTGACTTGATTATGTTTTGTTTGTTGGTTTAGATGACCACTGATATATTGATTGAAGATGTACGTGGAGAGGTTAAGTTGTTGAACGGGTTTCTTTGTTTGTTCAGAATGTGTATAAATTCATGGAGTATGTGTTATTTGGTTGAATAATGTTGGTTTGGTAATAATAAGGGTATAATCGTCATTTTATATATAAATTATAATTATCAAATATTTTTTGCTTTTAAATATATGTAAAATAATTATTTGGATATATTTGACAATTTTAATGCTTTGTAAGAATATATATGTAATTATGAGTTTTGGTCGGATATATATGTAATTATTAGTCTTTGGAAGGATATATATGCAATTCTCCCAAATATTTATGTCTTTTTGATAATTTAAAAAAAAAAAAAAAAAACTAATTTTTTTATTAAAAAGGTAAGTCATCCTGTAGCAAGCGTTTTAGACCGCACGATGCGCATAAATGTAGACAAAAATCATCATGATTTGTAATTTTGTATTGTATCACATTAATAATAACCATAATATTAATTTGCTGGTAGTAACACAAATGCACAATAATTTGAACTTGATGGATGCTGCCATAATATTTGCACACAATAATTCAGGGTGACCATTAACTAATCACAAAAATATCAAAATTCAAAAGTGATATAAACTCCAGGATATCTAATCAAATCAGTGGAAATCATGTAAAGTACTTAACACGCCATATAAAACCAAATAAAAGTCATTGCAAAAAATCTAATGTGATTTTTTTAGAACATGCAGGTAACTGAATTTGCCACAATGCAAAATATATATTAGTGTAAGTTTTTTTCAACAACAAATTTTGCTTCTTCTACAATAATTTCTTAGCCCCGGTTGATCTAGATATGGTGAAAGTCATGCAACCTAAAGTCAGGAAAGGTTTAATAAAACCTGTTATGATAAAAGATGAAACACGTAAATATATGGTCGAATAAAGAAGGAAGGTAGAATAAAACCTGTTATGACATTTCCAAGAAGCTTGAAAAATCCTCCGTTGGCATCCATAAAGTTGGGCATGAATTCGATGGCTGAACCAACCCAACCCAATGGTTTGTCAACTAAGTGAAGAACCTTTTGAGCCACTATCGATATGAAGATAACAAAGCGTTGTGGAAAGCTTTCTTCGGCTGTCCCGTCAGCACAATCGATGAACTTTCTATTTCCAATATTTTTGAAGAACAAAAGCTTCATGAGATCCCATAATCCGACGTCTTTCGGGCTTAGTAGCATATAGTCTACAGAAAATGACTTGTCACATGTTCTTGTAGTCGTGACTTCAGTAGCCATGGACAATGGTAAGTTGCTTAGGATTACGACAGAATTGATGAGATGTGAGCTTCAAGATGTGCAAGTGTTTTTCCAATTGTTTGGTTTTTTATAGCAAAAATAATTATAGATGGTTGGTATGAAATGTATGCCAGCTAGTACGTACACTGTACACTCGTTTCTTAAAATATCCATTTTGTGATGGTCACCGCCTATATATTAAAAGAGAAATGATACATGAACATAAACTTAGGACTAAACTTAGACCTAAAATTAAGTGTTAGCATCTTGATGGCTGCAGACAGTACACTTATTTTATAATTCATCAGGATGATGCCAAGTGGTTTTAGGTCTAAGTTTAAGCCCATGTATCATTTCTCATATTAAAATAAACGTGTGAATTCATTAGCAGACAGTTTATAATTCAACATAATCTTATGCTTATCTTAAAAGTAATAAAACGTGAAAAACGAAATTTAAATATTCATATACAATGATATCCGAAGTCATTATTGGCAACATTTGGGTCCTCTTTTAAATAGTTAGAATAAGTGCTGTCGTGACTCTATGTAATAATGGAACCCTACCTATATGTGAAGAACGTGATGACTGGTTTCTTTATTGTATAATGTATATCTAAATTAGTTCCTTAAAGATGGCATAAAGTTTTGCTGAGTAACATAATTAAATATAATCATGTTTCTCGAAGAGTCGAAGACCCACACATCTAATCCATATTTTGTTGTTTAGATTAAAAAAATTACTGTTTTAAGTTTGAATTATATTGCATGAAATATAAACACGTAATGTTCTCTTTGAAAAGATTTGTTAGTTAATTTAATTACCTACTATTAATCTTGAAGTTGTCTTTTATAATTAACATTCTTAATCCAAGTTTAGTTGCGGAAATTGTTTTTATCCATTGTATGTTGCGCACAAACGTTTCATATATTTTTAGAAGTTACATTACCGGATTAGTCCGCTAGCATATATGAGATAGCTGAGCTCGGCTGTAGATTGAGGGTGTGTTTGGTACCGGGAATTGAGGCAAGAGAATTGGAAATGGTTCTATTTCTCTTGTTTGGTACCGAGAATTGAAAAAGCAGAGAAATTCGGTAGAGAAAATGAAGAGAAATGGAGAGACTTGGGTAGTGTAATTTGGCTAGCTCCATTTCCCTTTTGGTGGAGAAATTAGATAAATGGATTATTATTATTTCGAAAAAATGTTTTTTTTTTTTTTTTTTACAACTATAATTTTGTTAAATAAATACATTTTTAAAAAATAATTTAAAAAAAAATAAAGTTTTTTTAAATAAATACATTTTCAAAAAATAGTTTTTTAAAAAAAACAAGTTTTCTTTTTTAAATACATTTTTAAAAATAATTTTTTTTAAAAATATTTTTAAAAATATTTTTAAAAATAATTTTTTTTTTAAATATTTTTTTTAAAAAATATTTTTTTAAAAATATTTTTTTAAAAAAAAGTTTTTTAAATATTTTTTTTTAATATTTTTAAATAAGTTTTTTAAATAAATACATTTTTAAAAATATTTTTTTAAATAATATTTTTAAAGAAAGTACATAAATTTTAAAAAAATAAATTTAAAAAAAAAGATATATTTTTTTTTAAATAATTTTTTTTTAAATATTTTTAAGAATTTTTATTTAGACAAAATATTATTTAAATAAAAAAATTTCATTTCTCGGTCTCTGCACATTGTTAAACATTAGAATTGAACAAAATTCTCTCTTGATTTCTATTCTCGAGATTCTATTCTCTACTTCATTTCTTTTTTCTGAATTTCTCTCTACCAAACGCACCCTGAATTTTTTTTACTCCTCTCAATGGCTGATATTCGTTGACCTTGAACAGTTTTAGGCGCATGTAAATTAAATACGTAATAAGGTGCTATTTTGACAGTGAATAAAGTGTTTAATGGGATAGTAAAGTATAATGCATTTATGCCAATTTTTCAAAGTTAAAGTAAATAATATTCACACAAATACACCAAAGGGTCTCTGATCTAGCGGTATGGAGGTTTTACCCTCTCAGAAAAAGTCTCAGGTTCGAGTCTTGTCTAGAGCGATAGGGGTTTTCTTTCGCGTGCGTAAAGGGAAAGGTGTCATTGTCTTCTGAGCTGGACCCAACCTGGTTGTGTAGGCTCGCTACGCCTTCTAGGCTAGGAGCCATGTAGCACAATTACCGTTCAAAAAAATATCCACACAAATACCACTACAAGAAAAAGGTCTTTTAGCGACTGTTTTAGCGACGTTTTTTATGCCTGTGACATTGTAAGCGTCGTCAATTGTTCGTTCGCTGTAAACGAGTTGCAGATTTTTGAGACTTGTGAATATACATTGCTATACATAGTGACAAGTATCACGACTTCTCATAGCATGTCACTAGCAATTTGCGACATCATTATATCATGTCGCCATTTGTGTCGTCGTTTTTTTCCTGATGTCGCTATTTAGGCTATGTTTGGCCTTGAGAGCTTTTGGAGCTTTTGGGCGATGGCGGTGAGCGATGAGAACTTTTTATTTTTAGTGTTAGTTTGACCAATGGCGGTGAGTTTCTATTTTTAAGAAAGCTCATTTTTCTAATGCTTCTTTAAGAAATTGTGCTTGATGAGCGTGTGGTACTGCACATTTCACTATTAACTCAACTTGCTACTTTTGCCAAACATAGCCTTAATTCACTATACACGTCGCTAAATTTAGAAATGTCACTTTTTCAGTCGCTACCAGAGTCGCTATTTTCATGTATGACTTTTTTTTGCCACTGTTCTTGAGCACCATTTCTACATGTGTCACTATTTTGGGAATAGGAATTTAAATGGATAAAAAGATAATAAAAACTTGCAATAGAAATAATTTATACATATTATTACACTCTTACAAGAATTACAAATAGTGGCCCAATGAGTATGAACTTTTTTTTTTTACAAACATAAAAGAGTGGTATATCGAAGTTATAACTGTTCGTCTTCAAAAATAATCAGCAAACATTGTCACCACCATTCCAATACAAACCTTACATGCCGATTGCCTAAGCTAGTATATCATCGTTTCTTGTCCAATCCAGAATCTTTAAGTCCCCCTGAAATTTAATACCCAAGACTATGACTGAGCATCAAAGGTCCAAAACGAACCGGACCGACAAAACCGACCGAACTGACAAAAACCGAGCCGACTCGACAGCCCGTCGGTTCGATTTCGGTTTCATGTTTTACATGTTTTCGGTTTCGGGTCGGTTCGGTTCGGCCCAAAACGGACAAAAACATACCTAAATACACCTAAACCGAACCGAACCGACGGCCCGACACAAAACCGAACCGAACCGAACCGATCCGACGGCTCGTCGGTTCGGTTTTAATTTAGGTTTTTTATGAATTTCGGTTTTCGGTTTTGTCGGTTCGGTTCGGGTCGGGTCGGTTATGGACCAATGCTCAGCCCTACCCAAGACTATCAAAAGTTAACTAAGTAATAAACCATCCAAAAACTGTTGCAATAGTAGCATATAATCGAGAAAAGGAACAATCTAACTCAGTGATAAATAACATGATGATTGTATAATTAAATTTACAAACCTAAAAATATGTAACACCCCAACCCGGCAAGGGTAGAAGTGTCACATTCTGGTATCATATCAGAACATACAATTAAAATTTTGTAAACGGAAGCCTTATAAAATAATTTACCAAGTCATATAAACGAATGACTTACAAAGAAAATACAAAATCCAATATGTCCAAAACGAAATGAAATCTAAAATAATAGCTCTTCAATTCAGTCCAAAATAATAAGGGAAACTAGGGTCAGTCCACTCAAATAATCCAACTCTCAACCTATCAAAGCCCATCTTCAAACCTAAAACCTGCCGCAGGAAAAGAAATGCAGATGAGCTTAACAGATACAACAAAACGAAAGCCAAACGAAATCAAAGCTACAAATGAAATAAGGAAACTGATAACAATGTTACAACGAGAAGAGAACAATGAGTCAATGAGGATCCTGCAGAAACACAATTACACAAATATCCAAAAGGAACAGATAATAGAGGAGGACAAGCACATAGCACATTGATGACATATACACAAGCACATCTAACTAACCAGGCATATGATAAATCAGGAAGTCAGGGTACAAATAAGCCAAACGGAAGTCCAAATGCTAGCGGAAGCAATTAACGAGAAAGTGAGCATGGCGATCACACAAGTCAAATAATTCAACATAACCAGTATCATCACTGTCACAATTCTCATTTTCCGGTCATTTCTCATACTCCATATTTATCATTTCATAACGGTTCATTCATGATTTTTGCATTTCACATTAAACGCGTAAATTTTATATTAAATAAACGTTATCGCGTGAGTTATTATCTTGAGTATTTAATCCGTTATTTCTAAAAATGATCCCGACATATTTTTATATTTACATTTAGTTTATAAAAACTATATTTTGAGTTTACCTAGTGTTCTAAATTTATTTCGTATATAAATTGTTAAATTTATATTATTACGACGTTTTTCTTAAAAACTACACGATAATTATTTTACCACTCAAAATTTCACAAGGAATGTATTTTTACAATTTTTATGATCTCATTATACTCTAATTTGATCTATTAAAAATTTCTTTTACCAAAAATTACCTTAAATACACTAATGTGTATTAAATCTTACAAGTATTATTACTTATACATTTTCTTACACTTCCTAACAATTGTACACAAAGTAAAGAAAAAAAAAAAAAGATATCTTGAGAAACAAGATCCACAAAAACCGGCCTATGGGGGGGGGGAGCAATTAATGTGTGTTGAATTATTTCTTTGATAGTATATACTTACACTCCAAACCATTTCATTCATTCTACTCAAGTTATTTCAAAGATTAGTAAAACTTTTTCTCTCTTGGTTTTGCTTCTCCTTCAACCGGCCATCAAGAGGGTAGCAAGGGATCAAAAACTTTTCAAGCTCAAGTGTTAATAACAATCTAGAATCATACTCTTGTTAAGATTTTGAAATAAAAATCTAGAGTGTTTAGGTTTAACCTTGGTTCTTTGCACCTCATCATAATACTTGTAAGCATGTTTCTTTCATTTTTCATGTTTCCTTATCATCTCATATTTATCTCTTCATTTTTGGAGCAAGCATGCATGATTTGTGTTGTTTATACCATTTTACATGATTTTTAGAGTTATTTATATATATGGTCATCCTATAATTATCCCCTTGGTATACTTTGGTCTTGATGATGTCTAGGAACCCATGACACCCTAAGAAGGTGTATGGTAGGATTAGATTAGTTTTGGAGTTGATTTGAAGGGATTAGAATAGGTTTTGTCCGATAAAAACTATTTTCGATATGTATAAAATAGGTTCTGTCCTTGTTTCATTTTTCTGGAAAATCCGACTATAGTCACGACATTTTGGCCTTGATATTTAGAAAATATACTTTAAAACGAATCCGTGGCCGCTTGAACGGATTAAAACGGAGTTATAACGAAGACGTGGTGAATTTTTAAAGTTTGACGACGAAAAATATGTTTTTCAGAAAATTCAGCAACATGTTTTTGTTTTATTCGAGTCAAAAACGAGCCTTAAGCTTCACAAATTATTTCGACTTGTCAAAAATATATTAGTATACTTCGATACGAAGCTAAGGACGTATTATACGTAGAAAACGGATTTGAAACGACAAAGATACACACGTTTTCATAAAATTGCGTAACTATTATTTTCTCGAAAAATTATATTATTTTACGATACAAGTGTTACGGTAAAATGAAACGTCCATGTTGAGGGCTGTTTTTTTAACCATGATGTGGACCTTTTTGGAACGAAATGTTTTCTATTAAAATCAAGTTTACCGAGCATATTTTTCAAAACGACAAACCGTTTGTATAGCGGAGTTGTAGTACATTATTTATGGATGTCTAAACTTGGCCGAAACTCACTTTTTACACAACAATTAGACAAAATCACCATCTTTAACCCTTGTTATCTTTATGTTCGAGACCTTTATGACTAAAACTCCTGAACTGAAACTTCTAGATTTCGATACAAACTTTCCAAAACCGTCGAGTTCGTTCTCTAACGATCGACGTACACCATTTTACGACTAGTTTTCCAAAGCCATTTTTGTCAATTTCATGAAATTTCCGGCGACATTGTTTCTGACGAAAAGTGATAATTTCACTATAAATCATTATAAAACCATTGTAGGATGACATTTTGACGTAAATACTTGTAAAGTAATTTAAGAATGGTCAAGACGTCAAACGAGTATTTTTCGACGATAAGTATTATTTTCAAAACTCGCAAATGGTATAAATATCATCCGAATTAGTGCATAACATTACACCATGACTTATTTCATATCATATCATTCATAATAGGTCAGTTTCGAGATTCACGTTATATTTCGGTGTACCCACTTTTGTCTTCGCATCTATTCATCAAGTGAGTAATCACATCCCCTTTTTACCGTTTTACTATATTTTTTGGGCTGAATGCATGAACTATACTTGAATTAAATTGATTCTTACTTTGTGAACTCTTTTGACTAGAACTTGTGAACTCGAATCAAATCCTTGAACTAAATTACGAAATTACGACTTATTTGAACTTATTGAACCGTACGTGTTATGACCTTGTCCTAAAGTCTCCCATGTTCGGAGCATCACTACAAAGTCTCCCATGTTGAGACATCACTATAAAGTCTCCCATGTTCTGACATCAACTTAAAGCCTCCCGGTCCGGAGCAAAATGTCTCCCTATGGGAACGGAGCATTTTCAATTTAAGTCTCCCCTGTTCGGAGCAGTGCAAAGTCTCCCATGTTCGGAGCATCTCTAAATTATTATATTCGTGGTACTATATTGTGAACTATTATGACCGCTTATACTTGACTACTTCATACGCTATCTTTTGTGCAATGGGTTGTGAACACACAGGTTGCAAGTTTTGTATGGGCGGAACTTGGAACTGAGTGGATTTACAATGCCTTTGCTTTGTGGACCATTTTTTTTCGTTGACCGAAAGCTTTGAATATTTCTTATGAGTTTTCTTATTTTGCTAAACATGATTACTCACCAACTATTTTCATAGTTGACCCGTTTTTTTCTCATGCATTTCAGGTGATCGTTAGTAAGCTTTTTCTACCAAGTCTTGCATAATGAAGTTTTCATTTGTCACTACAAATCATTATGTAATAGAACGCAATATTTTGGGATCTAAACTTTGTAATATATTTGCCGATGATGGCTAAGCTAGTATTGTAATGGTGTATTATTTCTTTTTAATCTTACCATTGGTATGTTCTATTATCTTGTGCTTATGTTCCCTTCCGTTACACCTCGTGTTTCCGCCTCCGGCGAGGGTGTGACAATCACAGCTGAAGTACTTACAGTAGTCGAAATACAGTAGCCACATGCATCAAGTAGGAATACAGAACGAACATTATAACTGAATGAATTATCTAAACAAGGTCCTAATACATCAACTGAACAACTTAACAAGCCAGACCACATACGATGAACCATTTACCAAATCAAACAGAAGCATAAGCAGAAATGTAACATAGCAGGTCAACAATCAGCAGACAAGAATACTAACGGAAAATCATAGCCCAAGAACATAACTGAACGAAGATATATATGACAAACAGATCAAACAATCGATTTCACATTAGCATGGTCACCGGACAAATCAAAGGGTCACATAATAGTAGGATAACATATAATCAGATGACAACAGGTGAATCATATAATCGCATATTAATCATATCATAGCAGGGTAAACAGTAGTCAATAGCATAATCAAATTCAATGATCTCATAATAACCCGGTACGTGAATGGAACGATGGTCTGAAGTAATGGAACCAGAGTATGACAGATCAATGAAATGGAGTATATATAACATGGTAGTAGAGTGAGTCACATAAGGGCACTGAGTAATGGGCAATTAATACAGAATATGGTGCGTTGGGGAATGCAGAAGGTACAATGAAGGCATATCAATAGTGTAAGGTTTGTCAGAAATCCATCCCGAGCCAACAATACAATCAATAGTGGCATTAGCAGCCCAATATCCAATAGTAGCCATTGTATTCGGAGGGGTGACCTCAGAATACCAATCCAATAAGAGGGGAGACCTCAAGTAGCCAGTGGAGTGATCAGCTCCCAATATGTGAGGGGGTGTATTGCACACACGCACTACATCACCAATACAATATCAATACAATACAAATCTAGGATGCATCCATACGCCCCCTACAATACAATAATGGCCAATACAATATATCTGAAGCGCGCAATAATCACTCAACCACACTAGAGTCATGCCATTGGTGCATCAATGACACGGCCATGTTACCTTCATGGCTAGGATAACAATATTTGGCTCGGGTATCAATCTGAAGGGTCAGACAAAAGTTCAAAGTGTAGCAATATATAAGTCTTCATAAGCAAAGGTGCAATATCAATAGTTCACAATTCAGAGGTCCATAGCAATAGTTCAATATCAAGGTCCACTATCAACGTTTCAATATCAAAGGTTCAATAGCACAAGTCAATAGCAAAAGTTCAATAGCAAAGGTTCAGTAGCAAAGGGTTCAATAACGGAAGGGTCAATAGCAATGGTTCAATATCAAAGGGGTCAGCAGTAAGCAAAGGTCCAATATCAGAGGGTCAATAGCAATGAATCATAGCAATGAATCATAGCAATGAAATATCATAAGCGGAACAAAATCGAAGGATCAGAAAATCATGAGAAACCCCTACTAAAAAGGGATAGAATATCCGTACCTCGTTCGAAGCAAGCAAAAATAGAAAGTACGGTCACACGATGAATCAATCCCGCCGTCCAGAACCTATGAATTAGATAACGCTTATTAAGATCCGATTACTCATTTTAGACGGCTTTTCATTTTTAGCAGGTTTCCAATTTTAGTAACTTTCTATTTTAGGCAGGTTTCCATAATTAGCATGTTTTCGTATTTAGTAAGTTTAGCCATTTATGATGCATTTAAAGTCATATTAGTTTAAATGAGTGTTATAATACTTTAAGGATTATTTATGCCAAATTACACAAGTTTAGGATCTAAAGTGTAAATATTATAAAAGGTAAGATCTTAAGTGTAAATATGCCATTTTTAACCATTTTACTAATTTTACAGCTTTAATCCATTGCTTTACCATTTTAGCGAATCATCCTTATGTTTTATAATTTACAAGATGAGCCTTTTCCATTTAATTATGACCGAACACCCTTTTGAAAAGTCTTAAACTTAGTTGATCACCATATCCACTATATGCATGTCGAAACTTAAACCAACATTAACACGACCCCCTTATAAAATCTAAATTCATTCGAGATATAAAAAATCAATCCATTTTTATTTCAACGCATGGACCATTCGAGACTCATTGGACTAATATCGATACGAAGGTAACCAAAATGTATACACGATTTATACGACCCATTTAATCTCGATACCAAGAATAGATAAGCATGCATGGTCGAATTACATATATTCACGTCCACATACTGATCGAATTATATATATAGACCCTATCAATATTTAGGTGATCCTACTCATGATTTTACAAAGCCACTCATGCCAAAAGAATGTAAAACAGTAAGATGTAAATTGATCTCATACTTGATATTAACGTATATAATCATGACTTATGTGTAGTCTCTCATTTGATACTTCATGCAATATCTTTTTATCATTTAATGAGGCTACCTCAACCCATTTAAGTGAGGTTTAAAAGGCGCACATGTATTCGAATGAAGGTCCAATCAAGTCACAGATATAAGGTCGAGTATGACGTCTCATTTGATCGTTACGTGAATAATGTTATGACTCTTTGTGACAAAAAGGTTGTCATTATATGTACCATATCTTTTATTCATGCAATGCCTTCGTTGGAGATCAAGACCACACGACTACAAAATCAAAAGGAACGGTAAGGAAGGATGAAACGAGTTCGAGACGCATTACCTTTGTAAGGTGTCGAATGGAGGAGAACAAAACCAAATCGGGATCGAACCAAAGCAGCCGCAACCAATACTCCAACACCACGCAGAAATAGTACAACCAATGCCACAACCAAGCAACCTCGTACCAAATACACGATTTTCAGCAGCCTACCCGAACCTCGTACAACCTTTCTTGGGACCTTTTGTTGTCGACAGCAATTGGAGAAGCCAAGAGATTTCCGTCATAATTTAAATTAGGTTTTAAAAGTGTTTTAGGAATGAGGGAAAGAGTGGTTTATTTGGAGAACATAATTGCGTTTAATGAGAGAATAAAAAGGGGGAGGGCGTTTTCACTATGCCGAACAAAAGGGAAACAGCATTAATAACCCATTCAAGATTTTCCAAATTACAAATTGTATAGTTTTTATTTTGAATTTGTAAGTAACCATTTAGAAGATAAGTGAGATTAATGGAGAAAATCATGGGCAGAGTTAGGACGTCTATAGGGCCTTAGGGGGCAATTTGATGAACAAAATCCATTTTCCATAATTACATTAGTGATTTAGTTTAAATGACTTGTAATTTGTACCTTTCATTTAGTCCTTGTAACATGTTAATGTGCGATATTCATATAATAGTCATAAGTGTATTTATTTATCATAGTCTTGCGAAAATCATTTATTAGATAAATGTTAAACGTATTTAACGAGATTGATGTATTTTACGGGTTCTTCAATTATTAGGTTGAGGGCACAATGGTCTTTTATACGTTTACGATTTTTAGGGTTTTACAAAATATGTGTTTAACCGACTCTTTATCCTCATGATTCATTTTAAAATATGAAACAACATACAACTTCTTCATTAAAACTCGTTCTCAAGATGAATGTAAAATCATTGCCTCGTTCATCAACAATAGAAACTCTAAGCCATGTAGAAATCTTGATCAAATGGGTTGAACGGGTTAATTATAATATTATGTTAATGCATAAGATTTCCTAAACCACTAATAAAAATATTTATTAGTGATATAACCAATTTTCTATTCATAACTGACAAGATAATACACTTGACATAAGAAATTATGGGTCAAGCCAACCCAAACCATATGGTTACCAAAATCTACCCGTTTCAACCCATCACCCAACCATTCGACCTACCCGTTTTACCACCTATAACTCGTAGGTTCTACATAAGTAATTGTTGTAGAAATTGTCTGTAATTTTGAAGTATGTACTAGGTAATCCATAAATACACCCTTGAATCAATGATGTGCATTGAGATGGACCGAACAGCTTAAGAAGTGTGTGTAGGATCATTTTACGTCTCTATTTTATGGAGTCCAAAGATACGACTCATTCGCGAGTTCTGAATAAAAGTAACTTGGGTGGGTTCAGACTCAACAACATGCAATTAAAGAAGGGTAAGCAAAAAGTAGATATCCTAACCGAGTCCCAGCAGCCACGTCATGAGCCAGTGTTGATCAATGTGTTGATTTAGCACTCCATAAAACATGAGACTGTACAATAAAGATATCTCATCCAGTAGTCGTCCTACTGCACATTAATTAAGCAAAGCACCAGCAAAGTTTGATATTTTTATATAAAACAAATCTCAGTAATGATCTTTGTACATGCAAAGTGCATAGGTAGTCGGTTGACAAAGTCACTTGCATAACACATCCCTGACAATCTCGCAAATAAGGTATTCAACTAATTAGAACAAAAAATTGTAGAGAAAAAAAATAAAATTGCATTAAACTAAAAATCTGAAACATTTACAGACCTCAAGAAATAATATAAGCTTGAAATATTATAGGTAAGTCTTCTTAACAGATACACTAAATATCCACATATAAGAAAACATACATTCATCTTACATACTGTATTGTTTAGCATCTAAAAAAGTAAATATACATATAAGCATGTGTCCTCTTGTTCAGGGGTGTGTGATATGACGAAAAACATTCTAACTACAACACCTTGTAGTAAATAATTCTAATATGAAACCTGCATATTATTAAACGTCTCACCCCAATGTTCCCCTATAAAGCAACAATATCACTCCTACCAAATTTTTCACGCTATAACACTAAATTTACATTATATCACTGCTGATATCACTATTCATATGCATAAATTGATTTATAGCATTAAAAGTTATATACATATTAACATTCATATGTCATAATACAACTAATAACATGCAATACACACTGATGAGTTCGCCGACATGACACGTGTCATAACATCATTGACTCATTGTAACAATTATATCCGCTACATATTTTGCACAATTATAGTTCTATTTAAAGTTCTACCGTTTCATCTCGAGTTTCGCACACTCCTAGTAGCATATAATCAACATTATGAACTAAAATTGTACATCTACATAACATACGAACAAAACAACGCTTAATTTGAGTTCACACTAAACATGAATTAACTAATTTTAGTCAATAACACCAAATTAGGCTCAAACAATCAAACATCAACAAATTTATCTATATATGTATATCATTTCATATCACATTGATCATTACACGTGTCATAGTGGTTGCCTTACTAAATGAATGACGGCACACCAGTGAATAGTTGTGATTATCAATTGAATGAGTAAATCGAACACCTACAAAGCAAATCATAGCATATCTACAACAAATATCATGAGTGAAGCATCAAATTAAAGTTCTTGGAGATGATTAAGGCAAATTTGACCTGATATATGTAAATGTTGTGGTGGTGTTGCGGTGGAGTTGCGATGGGATGTGGTGAAGTCGATGTGGTGTTGCGGTGGAGTTGTGGTGGATTCGAGGTGGTGTTGCGATGATGGAATTATGGTTGGTGGTGTCCCCAAATGAGGGGTTAGATAAATGATAAATCACAAACTGATGAATGATTTTTGATTAATTAATTATTTATTAAATAAGAAATAAAAATAAAATGAGAAGAATGAGAAATAACCACAGTCGCACATTTCGGATTCACCAATTAAAAAATATGTATCTCCCATGAAATTATTATTCTTCATTTCAAATGTGAAGCTGAAACATTTCTCATTCTTCTTAACATAATGGTTTTGATTATTTATTTATTTATATATATTATGAAAGAAATATATAACATATGTGAAATAGCTCAGTTGCTACACAAATAGCTATTTGTTTTTATAAAGTCGCAAGTTGGCGACTCATTCAACCACATCTATTTGGATGTCTTCAAATTAGCGACTTCGCTTGCGATTTGATCTTAAATGTCGCAAAAATAGGAACGTGAACCGTGACACAATTTGCGATAACATTATTCGATAACAGATTGCGACTTACAATGTGACATAGTTTGCGTCATTGACGAAGTCGCCATCGCTAAATTGTCGGTAACATGTCGCCAAATTGCGGCATTAATGTATTTATTGCAAAAAGACGTCGCTAAAAGTCTAGTGCATATATTAGAAAAGTTATATGTAACTTTTGACATTACTATGCAAGTGAGCCTTTTCTATGTATTGTGTATTTCTAGTGACAAAATTTATGTCATATGACAAATATCTAGTGAAATAAATTGTTACGTGTGTCACAAAATCCAAAGTCTATACCCTAATAGCAGAAATTTGAGTTATTGCTATATACCTCATATATTATGTGACAATATACCACTATACACCTAACAAGTGCCACATATTAATCTGTGACACAAAATCTTCAAATCCGTTGTTATACATCGCTTTTTGTCAGTATATGTATTTACCTATATTTGCGGATGATGCCTTAATCGTGGGGGAATGATCCCTCACGAATGCCTTAAACTTGTGTAGAATCCTTACTTGTTTTCACCTAGCTTATGGTCTTAAGGTAAATTTTAATAAAAGTAAGCTTTTTTGGATTGGGCGTTTCTAATGTCGAATTATACTCCATTGCCTTCTCCATGGGGTGTCTTGCCTCGCACTTACTTTGCATATATCTTGGTCTTTCTATAGATGCAAATATGTCAAGATGCAATAATTGGAAACCTCTTGTGGATAAATTCCACAAACAACTCTCAAAGTAGAAGTCGAAGTCACTTTCTATTGGTGACGTGTCACTCTTACTAAATTTGTCCTCAATATCTTGGGAGCCTACTACTTCTCCACATTTAAGGCCCTAAAAAAGATCACTAGTAAGCATGAAAGTATTAGGAGGAAATTCTTTTGGGTGGCAACAATGATGAAAATAAAATACCATGGATTGCTTGGAAAAACGTCATACCACCACGTGTCAATGGTGGTCTTGGTATTGGTAGTCTTCGTATCATTAACCAAGTGTTACTAGCTAAATGGTGGTGGAGATTTTGCGTTGAGGATCAAGCTTCGTGGTGCAAGGTCATCCGCTCTATACATGGGCCATTAGGTGGCATGTTTGATAACACCACAATAAAGTATAAATCTGGAGCATGGTATTATATAATGAAGCTTAAGGATGAATTACAACGCAACAGGATAAACTTACCCTCAATGTTCAAGAGAAAAGTGGGGAATGGTCAAAGTACTAGTTTTTTGGAATGACATTTGGTTGGGTAGTCGGTCCCTCTCGTCTTCATTCCCCAGGTTATATCGTTTTGATGCCAATCCTAATTCTCTTGTAAGTGAAAGAATTCCTACCGCTAATTCCCCTTCTTCAACTATTGATCATGTTTCACCGACTCCCAGTCCATTTCTTAACACGGTCATGGGCTTATCTTCTCCTCCTAGTCTTATATTCCATTAGGCTTGGAGGAGGGATATCCGAACATCCCATGAGCTGGAAGAGCTCAATAATATAATCAACTTACTCGCACAGTCACACATATCCCAAAGAACTTGACTCTTGGGAATGTACACTTAACAATTCAAGAAATTTAACTGGCCAAGGTATGCGTTCATACATCACATCCATGTCAAACCTTGTTGATGGACATCCCACAAGATGGAATAAAGGTCTACCATTAAAGATCAAAATAAACACTTGGTGAGTTTCTGAGGGTAGGTTGCCAACTAGATCAAACCTTGATCTTCGGGGCATTGATTTACATTCGGTTAGATGTCCAATGTGTGATAATGATTGCCGTAGATATTTGGAAACAAGTTTTAAAGTGGTGGAGAGTAGATAATGTGTCGATGCAAAATCTTCTTGAAGTCATCAATCAAGTTGTGCTCTCATACAGAGAAAACATTTAAACTTTTTTGATTTGGTGGTTGAAACAACAATTTGGTCTATTTGAAGATATAGAAACAACACCGTTTTCTCACTAAAAGACCAAGTAAAGATCTTCTCCTCAACGAGATAAAACTCTCTTCATTTAATTGGATTTTTAGTAGATGTAAACAATCTTCTCTTAATGGGATAGAATAGTTTAATTAGTTTAATTACCCTTGTAACGCTATATCCCCTCCCATGTAATTTTCTATTAGCTCCTCGCTAGTTTTTAATAAATCCACTGTTCAAAAAGATCATAAAAAATAAAAGGTGTTTACCTATAGCTCTTTCTCGTAAAACTTGGATATCTAATTGAGCGACACACCTTTGTAGCTTCTTGGGACACTTTACCAAAATAATGGACGACACCTCAGAGCACAAACATCTACAAATGAAATATATAGTAACCATTGTATAAATGTCTTTTGAGCAACTTTGTTTTGGCTAAATGTACAACTTATATTACTGTGGTGGTTAAGTGGTTAACAGATGGGAGCTTGAACAGTTCAGGCGAACCCAGTCTTGTAAGATTAACGTAGTCTTGTGGACCGTGAGCCGGCAATCCTGCTATAAGAAGTCCAAACACTCTCAAACCTCGGCAAGTATAAGTTTCACAATACTCTGGACCCTTTTGATAATAAATGATAAAGCTCCTCAACAATTCCCACGTTGCATTTGCAAACATGGGTATAATAGCAAATAGGGAGAAGTAGTTCTTGTTTGGTTCTTCGGTGACCACCTGCACAAATATTCCAAACGAGTAGAGATTAGTACGAATCTAGCTTCATGCTATATTACTTCAATCATATTAAGCGGTTAAAAATGGGAATAGTAAGTTAACATGATACATTTAGTCACAAAAGGTAATGGCATAATGATATGTAAAAAGATTACATGTCCTTTGTAGAAGCTATTATAATAGTGACAATCACCAAAATGTTTGAACAAAAGATCAGAATTGTCAAATGGCACTCTAGGCACCAAATCGTTGCAATATACAAACCTATGGTACCTCGTGCCATGAGTTACTAGTACCTCTTTCATACATTCACCAAATTTATGATCGCCAACCATAGGTTGTCCAAATGTATACACCCCTTCAAGTTTTGATAGTAAATCAGTCTCATGATGATGTGCCAGAACTGCTGGAAACACAATTGCTAATGCAGCTCCCAAACTATGTCCGGTTACTATGAATTTTGCATTTGGGTTGTTTTGAAGTCGATCTTTAAGATTTTGCCTGATTACATAGTAATCATAAGGTTTCTTATCATCAACTTGGATGTCTTTAGGCCACCCTTTGCTCTTTTGCAACCCTAAAGCTTTCAAGAAACCAGCATGGACCTTGCCTATACCAGGGAGGTCGTACCATGAAAGATCAACATCAGAAGACCAGTCTTTAGCATTGAAAGGTGACGTGCCTCTGAAGGAAACACCTATGAGCTCGGACTCACCAGTCTTGTCGCTCCACATGAACACTTGTGTCGTGCAATCCTCCTCGTAGTCTATAATAGAATTAAGTGGTAACTAAGTAGGTGATTCAATGACTAGCTATTTAGAATTTCATAAAAAAAAGTTGCTAATGTCATGACTGATTACCATTCCAACAATTGAAGAACTCCACGAACTCCATCTGCAATCATGCTAGGAATTGGAAATTCCATGTTAAAGTGTCGGTCACTCCAATTATAGTCTAGCATATGTTAGCTCGTAGACTTGTAGTTATTTACGTTGTTTAAGTAGTTTATTAGTTAATTAGTAGCGTAGAATAGTTTAGTGTAACACCGTGGAGGAAGGACGGGTCTTTACCCACTGTATGCCTGATCTACAAGCCGATAGGAGGTAATGTATTGTGTAACTATAAATACCCCTTCCATCCATGGAAGGGGTGGAGCTTTTTTAATCTAACCTTACATTTGTTGAACCAAGTCTCTACCAAGAAAACTCCCTCTCATCTCTTTCTCTCTAACTATGGCAACCATGTATTTTCACCATCCAAGACCACCCGAATCATCATACACAATAATATTACGATCCTACAATTGGTACCAGAGCCAAGGTTTTCGAGGATGGTTGGATGAAGATTCTTCATGATCCTTGTTCGAGCTTCTTATCAAAAAACGAAGACTTGGAAATCTAGTTATTGTTGGGTGACTTTTTCCTTTTCTTTTACCACTTGGGGGAATTGGTCTCTTGTCACCTCAAAATAATTATCACTTTAAGGAGTTACGTTGTAGTGCTCAGTGTCACATTCAATTGTGGATTTTCAAGAGCTGATGTACGTCTTATACTTGATGGTTGGTTGGATGAAGAGTATAGAGTACTTAGAGATTCAATGGATAATGAAGTCTCGGCACCGCTCTTTGTCACATATGTGCAAGTTTAAGTCACGAGTTTGGGTTGTTTTACTTCAGGGTCAAATTCATCATATTGGGTTTTCTCCATCAGCTGTCACGATAAAGAGCCTACTGAATGATAATGGGGTTGACTACACGTTTTGCCAAGAGAGCTGAAAAGAGAGAGATTATGACGTATGAACACATCAGTTCATGCCTCGTACTCTATTGAAAAGAAAAAGTGTACGTCTCAGTGCACTTTATCTTCCGAAGAAGAGAAATCTTCTTATGACGTATGAACACATCAGTTCATGCCTCGTACTCTAAAGAAAAGAAAAGTGTACGTTTCAGTGCGCTTTATCTTCTGAAGAAGAGAAATCTTCTCACTAATGACCATTCTCATCAACATGCTTCATGCTTTTTCCATGCGCTTTCAAACATCAAGTGAACCAGGCTACTGTTGATTGTTTTCTTATTCTACTTGCTCAACTATAATGACGATGGCGACATCCGGTGCTAATTTTGTGGGGGAGAAGTGTGAATAGAACTCATTTGGATGATAATCACTTGTTTAATCACGAATGGCATCTCCGTATGCAATTCTTGAGGAGGAGAAGAAGTGTGAATTTTTTGCATGGTTGATTGATATTTGAGAATATATGGTCAAACGGCTCCAAACTCATGTAAGAACCGAGCTTCTTATTATCGGATCATCTTCACATGTTGTTTCTTCTAAGAGCCGTTGGTTGACATCTTCACACGGGCTGATGAGTTTAAAGACAAGTGCTTCCGGTTAATGCTTCACGTGCACATCAACATGATGATTCCGAACAACCTTATGTTCTTGTTTGATGTGATTGTTTGCTTGGTATTACCATTTCGTGTGTTCGTTGCGGGCTGATTGCTAATTTTCTTGATGAACATCTTTCTGTTCTTGTTTGATTGGGAGGGATGTTAGTTAAGGGGATTTGCAAGAGGTAAGTTAATTGGGATGCTTTTTGGTGAGATGAAGATGTTAATTTTCTATTCCCCAACTGGACAATCTTGAAGAAGGTCGAGTCTACAGTCGGTTCTACATTTTCTATTGCATGTTAGAAGACTAAAGACGAGTTGCATTTGTTTATCCAAAGACTTCTTCTTAATTTGGGCATTTATCAAACAGATTGTTGGTTTAGGTGAGAGCACTAATTGGGGGAGAGTGATATGTCAAATTTAATCCCCAATTAGACTTGCTCACATTATTCAAAGATGTTGATTCTCACAAAGACTTCAAGCGATATTCTCAACATATTTCAAGTATTTGGGCTTATAATGTTTTGCTAATTCTGAAGTGTCAAAACCAGCAAGGGGGAAGGAGACAAGCACCTAAACGCGAGTAAACTTGATGAACTTAATACTTCTAAGTAATTGAAGATGTCACGGGAAGACAAATGTTATTAGCGCATAGAAACTCAAGGTTTGACTCATGGCGAGTAAACTTGATGAACTTAATTCTTCTAAGTGATTGAAGATATCCCGGGAAGACGAATGTCATGACCGCAGAGAAACTCAAGGTTTTACTCATCAAGGCGTTTAGTGTTATTATTCCAACTATGTGGGGGAAGTGATGTTAGAGTGTAACATATTGGATTTCACAAACACACTAAACCATAAGATCAAATAGGTGTACAAGAGGTTTTAGAGAGAGAAAGTTAGAGGTTTGGGAACTTTAGTGAGAGAAAGAAAAATCTTATTATGAGCTCCAAATCTCTACCTTGGAAGGTAGAGAGTATTTATAGTCTTACAATAAACGCCACACAACGGGCGTGGATCGGCATCTGGGTAAATACTGTCTCCTCCACGGTGTTACTTAACTAAATACTACTTAACATAAATTAACTACGACTTACGAGCTTTCTAATGATTACATATACTTGAGGTGATCGACTCTTTAATACCTGGAATTTCTAATTCCTAACAATCTCCCCCTAAGGGAGGTCACCTCAAACACACATATAAAATTACATTGTATACAAACAGATATTACGTTGAGATTGTTCTTGGATTCTTGTCCATGTTCTTTGTTCTGTAGCTCGTAGTCTTTGATTCTTCATTATTGCATGTTTGGATAATCTGAGTGGAGGTCTTTAACTGATCCACGTGATACTGAGTTTTGAGCCAGCTTTGAGATCATCAGCCACATTAAATCTCTGACTCAACCTTTGTGGTGTTGGTAATTAGTGAATTTGTGACTTTTGGACCGACATGCTCACATTTGGATCATGATTTATTCTTATCAGAGTAGCGAAAGCTCTCGTTGATTCATGATATTGGCAGCAGCGTAGTAGAAGCATGGAGTGAAAATATCAGAGTCATTGATGCACCAATCATGATTTCTTTAGATATGAATGTGTTGAGTGAGCATGTGGCTATGGATTGACCGCTTCATTCTGATCAGCTACAAACGTCGGGGTGTACCGCATAAGACGTTAGCAATAAAGCGCACGAAAGTGTCTTTGATCACTTTCGTTGAATTGAGGTACACGGCCCACGGTTCCCGTTGATCGACAAATACGCTGTGATCGGTAGAATTCGAAGAATCTCCTTGACGAGGTTTCGCATTTGCTTCTAGCCGTTCTCAAACCGGAGCGTCTCAAAGAAGACAACACGGAGTGAGTGAACCAGCGAATCGAAATTCACTTATTGATAAAAAGAGATTTAAAAAAAACAATCGTGTATTGCTCAATAGAAATTGTTTTTGCAATACATCGAAGATTTTAATGAAAATCATTTATCAATCATAAACACTTTTTATTTTGAAATATTTGTACACAGTCGATGTGCTAGAGAAAAGATTTTTAAGCACAACGACCGGTTTTTCAAAGGTATCCGTCAATCCATTTTCTTGGACCTGGATTGATTCAATTTTGAATCGCTCCACTGATGAGGTCCATATGTCACAAGCAAGTCTTGACAATACCACAAGGATAGTGCGTAGGACTTCTCAAAATACATTCTCACATTCCACATTGTGTGAAACTGTGAGCCTTCATTGACAGTGTCCTAATGAGATTTATTGATGATCTCGTGGCTCTAGACTCAATTTGTGCACATTTTGGTTCCTATGCCGGAGACTAGGGAGAGGGTCTCCTTCTTCAATATCAACAATCTCTAAGAGAAAGTCGATAGATTATGTAGGTTCCCCGTGAGAATGAAACAAGTCCTTTTAAGACGAGCTTGAGTGGTTTGGGAAGTTTGAAGTGCAGTGCGTCATTGGGTCCATGAAGTCTTGTCTTCAATACCGATGTTACCTTGGTAACCACCAGTAGCATATGAATTGAACCCGGTATCTGCCCTAAGGTTGAATAATTTGGAGGGCTATTTGTTTTCACCCTTTTCTCATTCAATTCTTTTTCATTCTTCAACCCCTTCAGTGATTACCGACACTTCATAACTAGAACCTTGTTGGGATTATTCCAGTACTAGCTCAGTCTCAGTCCAAGACTCTTCCCATATCTCATTTTTCTCTTTTTTCCAAAATACCTAAGGACTCTACACTATCTAGTGGATTGTCCCTGGGTAGATCCCTCCGGTTCTGGCGGATCATGGGAACAGAATACCTAACCAATTATCATCCTTATATCACAATACATAAAGTAAAGTTGGTCGGTCTATTTTGGTATTGTTCATCTGCCATTGGAACCAATTAAAAACCATTTGAAAATCAATCCAGATACCTATGATATATTATCAAATCAATTTTGTACGAATTGTTTTGATATATATATATATATATATATATATATATATATATATATATATATATATATATATATATAAATATATATATATATATTTTAGAACAAGAGCTCCCCCTCAACATGTGCATCAAGTATTTGAAATAATTTTGCACACGGAGGCAAGAGAAAGAATTAACTTCTTTGATTACCATTTTCTAAAAGATATCAACATCACTTCCCTGATCAAAACAGGTAGATAAAGCATTTTAGGAAAGGATGCGGTTTTCACAAGCTTGCTCCCCCTTAATATGTGCCTCGAATTTTGAAAGAATTTTGCACATATTAGAGGAAACCTGCACTTTGAGACAATTCAATCACGTTTCAATAATTTGAGGTTTAAAATAGTTGCTCCCCCTCAACGTGTGCATGGAAAATTTGAAATCGTTTGTCGCTTGCGGGGAGGCACACATACTAATCGCTTATGAAACCATCTATCGAATTATCGGTTTAAATCCAATTTAAATCACAAATTCTCCCCTGATCACAATTATCAAATCATTTGAGATTTGTGATCTCTGTAGATTTAAATTGATTTTGAAAGCTTTAAGGAGAATTATGACTTGATTATGAAAGCGTTTTAAGCGATAAGGATCGATTTTAAGACTTTAAACTCCATTGGTTAAACATGCATGATTATCTTTTGAAAACAATTGTATGATAACTAACTTTTTGAATTAATTGAAATCATTCTCCCCTCAATCAATGACATAGGTTGTTGATTGAGAGATAGATATTTTGACAAATAAGTCCAGATGATTTTCAAAACTTGAGTCCGAGTTATTGTACAAAGCAATTAGTTTTAATAGATAAATGTTTATAGAATCAGAGCATGAGATTTGAAAAACAAGATAAAGCATGGCTCTGTTCTTTCTATGAAAAGCGGGTTATTGCCTGAAATGACAATAAACAATTGTTTCTCTTTCTCTGAAAAGCGGGTTTTTAACATTCGAACAACATCTAAAGTCCCGTATCATTCTTTGAAAGACAGCATTAAGACCGTAGATATTATCGAATCGAGAAAAGCATGACACAAAAAAAAATATTTTTGTGGATTTTTCGAATTTTTTCATATTTTTATGGATTTTGACAGTTTTATAATTTTTTATTTTGCTTTTTGGAAAAATATATACAAAGATATAGATGAAGGAAAGACCTTTACTCCTCGTCTTTCTCCGAAGGCGTTTGAGTGTTTCTGGTTGAAGGCTTTTCAATCCAAGTCGTGGAAGAATAAACTCAAAACGTTCTCTTGGAAGAACTTTGGTGAAGATGTTCCGCTAACCGGTATTCGACTTCACAAAATAGAGTTCCACTACACCGTTTTCCACTTGCTCCCCGATGAAATGATGTCGGATGTCGATGTGTTTTGCTCTTGAGTGTTGAACGTTGTTGCATGAGAGAGCAATAGCACTTTTATTATCAAGTACAGAGGGATTTTGTTGAATTCAAAGCCATAGTCGGATAATTGGGATCTCATCCAAAGGATTTGAGCACAACAAGATGACATGGCTATGTATTCACCTCTGGAGGAAATAGAAGTACTCATTTGCTTCTTTGAAGACCAGCTCACAAGCTTATCACCCAAAAACGAGCACCTCCGATGTACTTGTATCTTGACATCCCGCATGATCGGCATCTCGATAGGTCATTAGTGACATACCGTGTCCTTCGGGTACCATAGTCCCATATTGATGGTTCCTTGGAATACCAAAGACCCGTTCAACCGCTTCAAGGTGCTTTTAGTAGGCTTAGCCCGATATCTAGCACACATGCATACACCGAACAAGATGTCTCGCAGTCGCTAGCGTAAGGTACATCGGGATCTAATCATGCTACGATATTTTGTTTGATCTACCATGATCCCTGAGTGGTCCTCATCCAGCTTGGTTCGTTCAATCATGGGAGTGTCAGCGGTGTCACATGATACAAATCCAAATTTCTTTAAAATCTCATTAGCATATTTAGATTGATTAATGAAAATGCCTCCGGACTTTGTGAAATTTGTAATCCCAAGAAAAATGACATTTGTCCCATCATAGACATTTGAAATTTGGAACCCATTTCATTAGAAAACGATCACATTCATTGGGGTCGGCCGTGGCAAAGATAATATCATCAACATAAATTTGAACGTGAATTAAATGTTTGCGACTTCCCGTGAACAATGTAGGATCAAGCTCCCTTTGTAGGTAGATAGAAGAAACTTTGATAGCGTATCATACCATGCCCTTGGGGCTTGCTTTAACCCGTAAAGAGCCTTCTTCAAATGATATACGTGAGTAGGATGCTCTGGATTCACAAAGCCTTCAAGTTGGCTGACGTAGACGATTTCTTTAAGATCTCCGCTCGAAATGTTGTCTTTACATCCATTTCATAGACTATCATGTTCTTACTTGCAGCATTAGCCAAGAAGATTCTGATTGCCTCTATTCGAGCAACAAGAGCAAAAGATTCTTCAAAGTCAATACCCTCTTCTTGACGGTATCCTTTGGCAACCAATCGAGCCTTGTTCTTTAGGACATCACCATGCTCATCAAGTTTTACTTTGAAAATCCATTTCAGAGCAATGATCATAGCACAATCAGGGAGCGGTACTAACTCCCATATTTCAAGTCGATCAAACTCATGAATTTCTTCTTGCATGGCATTGAACCGCCAGCCTTCATTCATGGCGGTTTTAATGTCTTTTGGTTCGACCTTAGAGAGTACGGAGTTGAAGAAACACCATAAGGCATCTGTTGCAAGTTGTTTCCATGTGGATACTGGGCGAGAGGGGTTTCCAATGATGTTGTCCAATGGGTGATCATGTGTCCATTTTCTAAGGTGTTCATATGGTTGTTGTTGTGGGAACTGAAGTAGCGAGTCGATGTCTCCGGATGAAGATGGTTCGATGATGATTCGGGAGCAAAGACATTTTCAAATGGGGCTTCTTCGGGAGTAGCAAAGGGATTAACTTCATCATTGATGCCAGAAACATTTCCATGATGTACATTCGAAGATTGATGATTTGTTGATGAGGAGTGATCGGCAGCGCTTCTTGACTTAGTGATATTGAGATGAAGGATTGACTTCATTCACAGGATATGAGCGACCTCTGCTGTAGGAATCGACATTTCATTAGTACTTGGCTCATAATGTTCATCAAACATAGGATCAAACAATTTCTTTAAATCATCTTCAGATGTAGGTACATATGGAGTTCTTTGGAGAAGAGTTTGGTACAAGGGATGAACCAATGGGACTGTTTTGAAGTCTGGTCCTGGGGATTGTCCAGAGCCATTTGACCGGTCGACTCATCAAACGTGGCGTGAATTATTTCCATGATATTTCGGATTCTCTTGTTATCGATTCGGTAACCTTTTCTGTTTGGTGCATAGCCTATAAAAACTCCAATGTTCGCTTTAGCTCTCGGTTTTCCTAAATCTTGACCATCATTAGTTGGATAACATAAAGCACCAAACACACGAAGGAATGATAGATCAGGTTTTCTATTGTGGACAAGTTCATAATGAGTCTTTCCATGAGAAGTGTGAATTAGAGATCGATTTTGAGTGTAACAAGCGGTGGCAATAGCTTCAGCCCATAGAAACATTGGAACCTTTGAGTAAATCCGCATTTTTCTTGCGGCTTCCACAAGAGTTCGATTTCGTCTTTCAACTACACCGCTCGTTGAGGAGTTCGAGGACACTTCTTTGGGGACCGATTCCAACATTTCCATAAAATTCATTGAGTTCTTTATTAACAAACTCAGTTCCATTGTCGACGGACGATTCGAACTATTTTGTTGAGACGGATCTGAAGTTGTTTAATGAGTTTAATGATGACATCTGGAGTTTCATCCTTTGTCCTCAAAAACTTAACCCAAGTGAATCTGGAGTAGTCATCATCCACTACTAACACATATCTCTTCCCATTAATAGTTTGCACTCTCATTGGGCGCCTAAGATCCATATGAAGGGTATGAAGGACTTTCATTACAGAGTTTGTGGGTTTTGGTTTGTGGGCATATTTCATGCTTTTCCATTGGTGAACAAAGATGATCTTTTCATATTTTAACTGGGTAAGCCTCGACAAGATCCTTTCGGAAAGGTTGTTTATGGTGCCGGGTTCAAGTGATTGAGACGGCGATGCCATAACCATGACTTTGTTTTAGAAGCCTTTGACAACAAGCAGATTGGAGAAGACTTCATCATGTCTTCGATAGAAATGGTGTATAGGTTAGAACCTCGAGTACCTCTTAATAATTCCACACCATCAAGTTGTCTAACACAGCAAGTATGTTTTCTAAAGGCCACCTCTAGATCGTAATCACAGATTGACCAACAGAGAACAAATTATGACCAAGACCTTCCACATAATATACCCTAGAGATTACACTTTTGCCAACTACATAATCACCGTATCCCATAATTGCTCCAAATGGTCGTTTCGAATCTAAATCCCGATGAATTTGCTCTCACGAAGTTCATGAGCCGCGACCGGTCTCGTCAAATATATGCTTGGAACGGCTTGAGTCCAAGTACCACGTAACGATTTGAACGACTGCGGTTGAACACGACAAGAATGGATAAGCGGATAATTGGGATCCCCATGCAAGAATGGGTTCCACTGGTTAATAATTGTAATTGGAACACCCACATCGAAATAGAAACATCCATATCGAAGTAGAAGCAATGGAATCATTGGAGATAGATGCAATCTTGGTGTCTCAGATTTGACCTATTCAAAGTATGTTCACTTCTTAAGGGAATAGTTCTACCAATAGGCATCCATTTACTAGTTGGCATAGTCTTAGCGGTTTGGGGCAAACCGATTATTCTTATGGCCAAAAGGTATCCAATAATAACCTATCTTTATAAATGTTCATCCTGTGGGTTTCCAACGTTTTCTAATAAACTTCGTCTTTGCCTTTTAGCCTTCTTTGCACGATTATTAGCATTAACAATGTTAATTGGGCATTTGACAAAGATTAGACAAAGCATTCACACCACATTCATGATTAGCAAGCGAGAATTCAAGCGAACATCATTACAAGGTTTGCAAATTGTATCGAGAATCAATTAATTACGATGCGCTAAGGCTAATACTAGAATCAACACGATTCGTTTTATTCAACTCAAGCTTAAAGTTCCTAGGTTGGTCTTCTACTCTCTTCCAATGCGCATTTTTAGCTTGCGAGGTCCTATCATTCCTTGTATTGTCTTGAGACTTTGACCTGCTTGCTTTAATGTCACCGATTACTCCTGCAGAGGGAATTATGGGAACATTAGTTGGTTGATCTACTTTTGCATTCCCTGAACTAGGCGTGTAAGGATCGTATTACTAGGCGACACATTGATGTTCACTTTTTTTGAAATGGTCCTAGAATGGTTTGAATGCTTGGCACTAGGCATAGAACAAGGCATCACAGCTTTGCCTTTGCCCCTAAGGATTTAGGACATGTTGCAATTACACATTCTAGCGACTCTTGAGATTGTTTGGCACGGAGGCAAGCAAACCTAATTTCTCTATCAAGAGGTTTGTTAATGAAATCCTCTTCGACAATCTCACGGAGACATTCTAGACTATCCTTAAGGTAAGCACAATAGTCATGAAACGCATGTTCATTATTCCTAAGATGAGGAGGAATATATTTAACCGCCATGTATTTGCAATCTAAGGGTGACTTTGAAACAACATTCTTATTAAAAACAAGTGGCGCTTTCCCATTTCCCGACTTCCGATTCTCAATTTCCTTTTGTAGAGACGTTATTTTTTCGTTGTTTTGGTCACGGTGACTTTTATTGAATCATATAACTCTTTAAAGTGTTGTTTAACTTTTTCATTTTCTTCTAGAAAACTCTCGTTTTCCTTTTGTAAGGCATTAACTAAGTTTTTAAGATGAAAAGTTTGAAGTCTTGAGAATCTAAAGGAGGAGGCATTTGGGATCGGTCACATTGTTTTTTCACCCTTTAATTGAGAGATTTGGGCTTTCAACCTTTTGATCGTGTTACAATGAGCTCGAATCTGCTCATCACGTTTGCTAATTTCAAAAGCGCATCAAATTGGGGAGCATCCAAGGATGTCTTGATATTTGAGGTTTTAACATTTTCTTTTAGATGTTGATATTTTAGTTGTAAATCAAAATGTTCAACTTCTAGTTTAGAAAGATGCTTTACCAAATTATCGTGATCATCCCGATCAATTTTCTCATTAAGTTTCGAATTAATCTTTTCAAGCTCAATGACACGATCATGGGAGACTTTCTGAGCAACAGATAATTCATGAAATTGAGAAGCATTAATGGAGCAATTTGTAGCAATGTAAAACACATCTTGAGCAATACATTCTGAAATAAGATTCTCATTCAAGGTATGCAAGTTCTTCCTCTCAATCTCATTATATTTTAATGCTCGCTCATAGTCACTAACCTCAACTATCATTGCATCAAATTCCTTGTCCATTCCTTTAATATCTCGAATTTATCCCTTTTAAGACTCTCAAAATGATCTTTTAGTAGTTTAAAGAAAGGCATGACCTCAGTTAGATAGCATTCTTTTGTTTGCTCAAAACCCCTTTCCCCTTCATTATCCCAGTGGGTGTGATCCTTTTCTTACAAGTTTTCTCAAAATCGACAAATAGTTGAAGAATAACATATTGACTGATTAAGGTCTTGCTTTTAGTGGCAATAGTCCTAGGAACTAAATGCATTGGTATATTTGGAGGATACACAAATAAGGCATTTTCTAAAGGGGTTGTTTCTACAAGATTCTCTCGCTTTTGCTTATCTAAATCCTTTTCCAGAACACTTGTTCGGGTGTTAACAACGTCTGAGGCTTAAATTTGTTTAAGGAAATCCAATTCTCCTTCTTGTAATCATGGGGTGTGATAATTATTTTCTTCTCTTTACATTTAGGATCATCTAACTTCTTGTTCATCGTTTCCCTAGTGACTTCATCAGATTTCTTATCTTCCTCAGTGCACTCAAGAACTAGGTTTCGTCTAGGTTTAAGGATTTCATTGCCATCATAGAGTACCTTATGAGCATTTCTAGCCTTTTTAATGACCTCTGGATTTGGTTCCTCAACAAGGGGAATGCTATGCTTATCGTTTAAGACTCTATGTTTAGTGATCAAGCGGGCAGTCTGAATGGTATTCCCTTGTACGTACAACTTATTTTCAAGCTTGTTCTTCAAATTTTTTAGATTAGAAAAATCATTTAAAAGTTTTTGTTAATACAAATATCGTCATTAAACGTTATTTATATTTTTGATCTTTGCCTAAGTTTTGTTAACGACAAAAGTAAATTTAATTTATAAAAGCTTAAAGCTTGTCAAGTTTATTAGATATTAAAACAAGCTTTCTCAAACAATATATTCATCATTCAAGCATTTATATTTATGATTAGTAACATCTTGATATAACTCTAATCATTATGTATGATAGTAGTTTGTAGAATGTGTTAGGTTCTTAAAACCAAACACTACTTAAGCATTTGCATATTTCTATAAATAGTAATACAACATTTGACATCATGTATTACATCATGGAAATCATTGGAAGATTCCATTAGATATTTTGTGAAGATTTGTACTCTTCATATCTTGCACAATCTCACTTAGATAGAGTTGACTTTAGGCACGATTTGATATCTTGATTTGTCAGGGACTGGCGGTACCAAATTGGTACACGGTAGGAACCCTTTTAAGGGGTCCGCCGTCCGGACGCCTCGTCCAATTTGGCTATAAATAGCAATGCCAAGCCAAGTAGTTTCTCATCCCTTTCTAACATACTCTCATACATATCTTCTCTCTAACCTTTCTAACTCGGTTTCATATCATATTAGTGATCTCTTTTGTAGCAAAGAAGATCAAGTCATATTCAAGCTTCAACGCGAAGTTGGAAGTCTTGTTTGTTTAGTGTTGTATGATCTAGTGTTGATCCATACTTCATTGTTGTATCAAACCATCATAATCTTGTGAGTGTGAGTGGTTAGTATTTTAGTCCTCAAAATACATTGTGTGTGGGAGTAGTTGTACCCTTGGAAAGAACTCGACATCTAGCTTAGTGTCGGAAATAGTGTAATGTAAAGGTTTTCTCCGTGAAAGGAGCTTGTTGACTAGTGAAGTTAAACTCTCGAGTGTGAGACTCGGGAGTGGAGTAGGGCAAGGAAAAAGAGTCCTTGTAGGCCGAACCACTATAAACAACTTGTTGTGGTTTGATCATTTCTTTCCTTATTTACTTATTACATATTGCTTGCATATTTCATTAACATACTTAAGATCAATATCAATTGATCTTTCAATAAGTTTCAAAACAAAGATTTTAATCGGTAAACTATTCAACCCCCTTCTAGTTTTCTACAATTGGTACCGAGCCTCGTTGCTCAAGAATTTCTAAAATATATTGTATTTTATAAACTTGAAACGATCCATGGATTACGAAAACTTTAAAGAAGGGCAATCTATGCAAAGACCACCACTCTTTGAAACCAATGGATTTATCTATTGGAAAACCGTTTTGAAACATATGTAAAATCAAAAGATATAGATCTTTGGTTTATTATTGTTAAAGGAGATTTTAGTTCTACAACAAAGGATATTTCCGTTGATGAACAAAAGAAATTAGTTGCTAAAAATAATGAAGCTAAAATGATGCTTTATAATGCTTTACCTAGAAAAGAATATGAAAGAATTTTTATGTGTGAAACCGCCAAAGATATTTGGGAATCTTTAATTGTTACACATCAAGGTAATTCACAAGTCAAGGATAACAAAATTGATCTTCTTGTTCAACAATATGAACAATTTGTTATCCCCGAAGATGAAACCATTGATTGTGGCTTTGCTCGGTTTAACACTATCATTACATCACTTAAAGCACTTGATGAATCTTTTCGTAGTAAGAACTTTGTCATGAAATTTCTTAGAGCACTCCAATCCAAATGGAGAGCTAAAGTGACCGCTATTGAAGAATCAAAAGATCTCTCAATAATGTCACTAGACGAGCTAATTGGCAACCTCAAAGTTCACGAAATGGTAATGGAGAAAGATTCGGAGATCATCAAAGGAAGAAAGGAGAAGATCAAATCCGTTGCTCTTAAAGCAAAAGCGGAATCAAGCGATGATGGTGAATCTTGTTTCGATAGTGAAGATGAGGAGTATGCCATGGCCGTTAGAGATTTCAAGAAGTTCTTTAGAAGAAGAGGAAAGTTTGTAAGACAACCTCGAGAAGAAAAGAAGCCATTCCAAAAAGATCGGGATGATAAGAAGATTAAAGGTGAAAGAAAGTGTTTTAGATGTGGTGATGCAAGTCATCTCATAGGAGAATGTCCCAAGCCACCTAAAAGCAAAACTCAACGAGCTTTTGTAAGTGGTGCTTGGAGTGATAATGAAGACGATGAAGAGAATGGCAAGGAAGAGAATCTCTAATTGTGTGGCAAGACATGATAGTCGCATTTCTGGATTGGTCCTGGACTGAGCGCCCCTTTCCTAAGAGCAACCACAACGATGGGGAATGGTGAATCTACACATTTGCTTAGGTATGCTTGAAAGTTGGATTGGAACACGATGAATGGATAAAAGAAATGCTCGACACATGACAACAAAATCTCTTCTCATCATACCAAGAGTATGGCGGAGGTAATGTCACTTTCGGTAGCAATCTCAAAAGCAAAATCATTGGCAAAGGTACGATTGCTCATAACTCTCTAACTATTGAAAATGTTGCTCATGTGGATAGGTTAGGATTTAATCTACTTAGTATTAGCCAACTATGTGATAAAAAGTATAAAGTACTATTTGATGAAAATGGTAGTAAAATACTAAAAGATGGTATCACCATAGCTAAAGGAGTTAGGAAAAATAACATATACGTCATGAAAATAGATAAAACATATAATGACAAACTTTGCCTAACAACATTAGGCGATAGCTCATCTCTTTGGCATAGACGCTTAGGTCACGCTAATATGAGACTTATACAAAACCTATCTTCAAAAGAGTTGGTTAGAAATTTACCAAAACTAAAATATGACCAACACTTTTTGTGACGCTTTGCAAAATTGGTAAACAAACACATAGTAGTCACAAATCTAAAAATATGGTGTCCACATCTAAATGTCTAGAATTATTACATATGGACTTATTTGGACCATCCGCTATAAGAAGCTATGGAGGCAACTTATACACTTTGGTCATAGTAGATGATTACTCAAGGTTTACTTGGACGTTATTTTTGAAAACCAAAAATGAAGCTTTTGATAAATTTGAAATACTTAGCAAGAAAATTCAAAATCTTCTAGGTGTCAAAATTGTGTCGATCCGAACGGATCATGGTCGTGAATTTGACAACGAAACTCAATTTGGAAACTTTTGTGATACAAATGGTATAACACATAACTTTTCAGCTCCACAAACACCTCAATCAAATGGAGTAGTAGAACGTAAAAATAGAACAATTCAAGAAATGAGTAGAACAATGCTTAATGAACAAAACATTCCTCAAAAGTTTTGGTGTAACGCCGTTGACACTTCTACATATATTTTAAATAGAGTCCTAATACGTCCTTTCCTAAACAAAACACCATATGAACTTTATAAAGGTAAAAGCCAACATTAGGATATTTTAAAGTCTTTGGTTGTAAATGTTTTATTCTTAATACTAAGGATTATCTCACCAAGTTTGACCCAAAGTCTTATGAAGGTGTATTTCTTGGTTACTCTCAAACTAGTAAAGCTTACATTGTCCTTAATAAAGAAACAATGATAGTCGAGGAATCGTTGAACATAACATTCGATGAAAGTCCACCTCCTCTAAGACATCACCTTTGGTAGATGATGACTTAGTTGAAAGTCAAATAATAGAAAGTCAAATTAATAATAACAAGGAAGATGAACCATCAAATAAAGAAATTGTCAACATCAAAAGAAGTCTAAAAGTCATCCATTAGAAAAGGTCATAGGACAACTTAATCAAAGAACCTTAAGGTCACAAGCTCAAAATCAAAGTAATCATTTTTGTTTTGTATCCACCATTGAACCAAAAACCATAAATGAAGCAATAAAAGATGAATCATGGGTAATTTCCATGCAAGAAGAATTAAATCAATTCGTTAGAAATGATGTTTGGAAACTAGTTCCAAAACCCAAAGATCAAACTATAATTGGAACAAAATCATGCATGACGAGTTTGAATCAACAAGAATGATTACTTTGATTTTGAGTTTTGGAACTAGTTTTGGGTTGCAATGGTGTAGTATCTAGAAACAAAGCTAGGCTTTGATTATTCGTTATAATTCGTTAGAAATGGTGTAGTATCTAGAAACAAAGATTTGATTATAACCTTGTGCAACAAACCTTGTGCAAGGGTAATTATAACCTTGTGCAACAAACCTTGTGCAACAAGCCTAGCTTTGATTATTCTTATGAATCATTCTTGTTGATTCAAACTAGTTCCAAAACCCAAAACTATAATTCGTTAGAAATGGTGTAGTATCTAGAAACAAAGCTAGGCTTGTTGCACAAGGTTATAATCAACAAGAAGGAATTGACTATGATGAAACTTATGCACCGGTAGCCAGACTTGAATCTATTAGAATATTACTTGCTTATGCATGCACTTATGACTTTAAATTATTTCAAATGGATGTTAAAAGTGCTTTCCTTAATGGGTTTATTAACGAAGAAGTGTATGTTGCTCAACCTCCCGGTTTTACCGACTTTGAGAAACCACATCATGTCTTCAAACTCAAGAAAGCATTATATGGCCTTAAACAAGCACCTAAAGCTTGGTACGACCGTCTTAAGACTTTTCTTGTTGATAACAAATATACTATGGGATTAGTAGATAATACTCCTTTTACTAAGAAAAAGGAATCACAAATTATTATTGTTCAAATATACGTTGATGACATTATATTCGGATCAACTTGTCAAGAACTATGTAATGATTTTTCTAAAATCATGCATGACGAGTTTGAAATGAGTATGATGGGTGAGTTAAACTTCTTTCTAGGACTTCAAATTAAACAACTAGAAGATGGTATTTTCTTTAACCAATCTAAATATATAAAAGACATGCTTAAGAAATTTGGTCTTGAAGATTCCAAACCAACTAAAACACCCATGTCCTCGGACACTAAACTCACCAAGGACGAAGAAGGTGAATCCGTAGATAACACTAAATATAGAGGAATGATTGGTAGCCTACTCTATCTTACGGCTAGTAGACCCGACATTATGTTTAGTGTTTGTCTATGTGCTCGCTTTCAAGAAAACCCAAAGGCATCACACTTAGAAGCATTAAAAAGGATTTTTAGATATATTAAGGGAACAACATGTTTAGGATTATGGTATCCCAAAGGAACGGGTATTGAAACCATAGTGTATGCCGACTCGGATCATGCCGGTGATTATGTCGATAGAAAAAGTACAAGTGGTATTTGCACTTTTGTTGGACATTGTCTCACCTCATGGTTTGCAAAGAAGCAAGCGGCTTTAGCCATCTCTACTATCTGAAGCGAATCGTCTCAAAGGAAAAGCATGTCAACAAGCTCTTTGGATGAAGCAAGCTCGTGAGACTACGAATTCATCTCAACGACATTGTGATACTTTGCGACAACAAAGGAGCCATCGATCTCATCAAGAATCCCGTTCAACATGCTCGCATACTAAGCACATTGAAATCCGTCATCACTGTCTTCGCGACAATGTTCAAAAAGGAAACATTTCAATCGAAAGTATCCTCAAGACAACATTGCCGACATCTTAACTAAACCTCTTAAACGAGAACCTTTTAATCTTCTTAGACTTGGTTTAGGGTTAATGGAACCAAACATGTAGGATAAACATAGCCCAAAACATTAGAATAGTCAAAACAAAACAATTTTGTCTTATATCTGCATCTTTGTAGCCACGGCACCAAAGCGACAACGGACGGAACCAAATTTGGTGCCGTCGTCCGTGGTGTCTACTGAAGCAAAACCGCTATATACATAACATCTTCTTCCTCACAACCCACTTTACCAAAACGTGTAAAACTTAAACCAAGCTCATTATTGACATCTTCCCACTCACTAATCAATGAAGATAACATCATTGTAAGTATCCTAACTACATTTCATCTCTTAATTCCGAGTCTAGGATTCTTATTTATGCACAAAACTATCACAAATCATTACATGGGGTTTTATGTATGCTTTTATACCAAATATGAATTCAATTGGCAAATTGCATAACTAGTCATTCAAATTAGGTACTACATTATCATATTGCATAAACAAATCATGTTTCCCACTAATTGATAGATAATAAATATAAGGCCTTATTCAAACAACCAAACACCCCATGTCAAAAGTTTTGAAAAGCTTCTCACTTGTAGGAAAACATTTTTCATTGCTAATACAAATAGAAGCGTTAAATTTTCATCACTTGCATGCTCTTGAATACTAAAGGTATTGCATAACTAATATGCACTCCCTGGTATATTCAAATGTAGCCACATTGAATTAGGAGCATTTGGGTTATCTCATGGTATTTGCCAAACACCCCACTAAAACCATTTTGTGCATAAAATGAGTCGAGATAACCGCAACTCCAAATTGTTTTCATATAGGCACACACTAGAATCAAAAACGTTAAAATTTATTTTCATTTTTTAACATATTAATTCTTGTCCTTAGGAATAACCATGGTAGCCGCAAGATTCTATGATCACAAAGACACTCTTAACTACATTCCCAAACACCACAAAACCAAAGGACTCACCAAGGAACAAGTAGAAATATTTAGGGGTCTAGAATCAAGGTATTTCCACGAGGGTAGAACCATTCACCCATCCTTCCTTGAGCATACCAATCTTCGTGAAGAACTAGCCGCCATTCAATTCGATTGTCTTCTTGACATTGATGAACCAATTTGTCCTAGGTTCGTGTTAGAATTCTATGCTAGTGTGACCGGATTTAGTGATGAAGATGATGATGAATTTTGTCTTAGCTTTAGAATCAACCAAAATGACTACACCATCACCTTAAGTGAATTTGCTAGAGTACTAGGAATTCCCAACCGAGGAACTTGTGTCTACACGGATAAGTGGTCACTCACCGCCCTTGATGCAATCAATGACCGCTCTTCTCCCTATCTAACCCGTTTGGCCGATAAGGATGTCATCCGTGAACACCTTTTTAACCCAAAAACGGATACAACCCGAGTAACCCGAAAGGGAAAAGAGGTAGACCGAGATCCATATGGAATGGAGCTAAATGAACTTAAGTACGAATTTAAGAAATGGGAGGAGTTACTTAGAGCAAACGTCATTAGCACCATAGGGAATAGGGATCACATAAACGCTTGTCTTTGCCACATGCTCTACAACTTGTCCACCCGACAACCATTCAACTTAGCCTACTACATAGCTAGGAGAATGATTGATATTCCAACTCAAGGATCCGTTGCTCTTCCATACGGGATGCTTCTCACCTGTCTCTATAGAAACTTGCCCAATTCCACCAACCCCAAAAGGGATGCACCTTCACTATGATCTCATCCCTCACATCTTTGTACCTTTGAGTGATGCTCGAGTTGCTAAGACTAAAGGCAAGAGAGCTAAACCTCCAACTCCTTCATCATCATCATCAAATAGCTCCCAGGATGGTCTTCCAAGCTCTCATCTTCCACCTCATGAGTATTACGCATCTCTTCCCGAGATTGAGAATGAATCCGCAGAATTCAAGCAAACTAAGGGAATGTTCAAGTGCCTTGGTAGGATGATGAACAAGATTTACAAGAAATTAGACAAATAAGGGTACTTTAAGGAGTGTTTGGAACAATGCATTATCGTTAATGTTTGACACTATTTAGTTGCTTTTATTATGTAGGATGATAATATAACTTGAAACAATGGTGTATGCTAACAATCTCATGCTGGGGGATAGCACAAGTATGCTATCAAATTTTACCCATTTTCACTATATTGTGAAAATCAATAAGCCTTGCTCAAAATCTATGCTCCACTATGTTTACATATGTGTTATTTACTTTTCCTAACTAGAAATGTTTAGTATAACATCTTTTGAGAAAAATTTCGTGTTTCGGAAATTTGTCCCGACACCTAAAAAACTAACTCGTCCAATTTCAAGACTCCACGGATCCGGACGGCACCATAATTTTGGTACCGTCCTTTATATAGTTTGGTACCGCCATACATGCAGAGCGGACGTGACGGCACCCTTTTAGGGTTCCGTCCGTGTATGTTTTGGTGCCGTGGATCCTCCGGGTAATTTTTCACGATTTCGACTCTTTCGTGATTCCAAATTATCTTCCATCACTTATAAATCAATCTTAACTAGTTTATACTGGTATTAGAACTAGTATTATGTACTAAGGTATATAAGAAATCCATTTCCACCAAAATTCAAAAATTTGAAAAATCCACCCAAGGAGCCCTTTTGCATAAAGGAAGGAACCAAAATTTTGGTACCTTCAAATCCGTGGGTAATCTGAATATTAGGAAATTCCACTCACTAGAACACATTTATTGCATATCTTTTCTTCTTCACTCCATCTTCTTTGAATGGATTGACTTGGGTGATATGACTAGCATTCAACCCACTTCCAAATCATTAGGAACCTCATCTCTTCAATGGTTCAACATCAAATCAAACCATTTCTCAACAATTTCTTACCTCTATAAATTGAAAAGCTTTACCATGATCATCCTCACACCTTCTTCATTCTCACTACTATCTAGCAAATCAAAACCCAAGTTAAAAATGACTAAATCATCACCAAAACCTTGCAAGAAAACCGCTAGAATTAGCGTAAGGCCTTGTTGCTTTGTTCATCTTAGCTCATCATCCGAATCTTCACCACTCACAATCTCATCTCCCATTAGAGATGATACAAATCTTACCCTAGCTACACCCACTTCATCACACATTGTGATCACCACTCCACCACCAACAAAAACACCTACTTCACCTCCACCCGCACCCATCCAAACATCCAAAACACCCTCACCACCTTCACCAAGGTCTTCCACTCTCACTCCCATGGAGTTATTTTCAACTCCACCAACATCACCAAATCCTTTCCTAGAGGACTTGGAGGACTTGCCCCTAGGCCAAGTCATCCACCACCATTGCCATCTTTGGCACATTGAGCGAATCGCTCATGAGTCACCCGGTCATCCATTGACCCAAACGCCCATTGGGGCCAAACCTCTCCTTTTCACCCCATTCACAAGGACATTCATGGTCCTTTATACGGGGATCATCCACTTCCATCATCAATGTCCTCTCATATTGAGGACATTCCGGAGTGCATGTGGGATGACAATCCCACTCGAGAGGAGATTCATCGAACTCCACAACCTCCACCAATTCAAAGGCATGGTGGATTCTCACTTAAGTGAGACAATGCAAATGCAAAATGCTTTGCTTGCATCCATCATGACCACTCCAAACATTCCCAACACCACCAACACATCCACCATTCCACCACCACAACCTCCCCAAACTTTCTTCCCTCCAAGGCATGGTTGCTCAACTTGTGAGCAAACGGGTCAAACCGTGGAACGGACTCGGGTTATGGTCCATGACTTCCACGAAGAAATGAGGTTCATCCTCAACCACATTCTTGAGCGTCTCAACGCTCTTTCCCATCCACCATCACTTTAGGATGGTTTTAGAATAGTCTTTCTTTTATTTGCTTTCTTAGGATAATTTTTATTTCTTGTACTAAAACACATCATTGTGTTCTCTTTTCATGATCTTTATTCATGAAAAATTTTAACTAATGAATGTTGTTTATCATATTGTTGGTGTCATTACATAGTGCTTGGAAATGCTTGTGAATGATCATTATTACTAACATTTTTTTGTAGCTTTATTTTCACAATCCATGTATCTTCCCATTAAAGCACCCAAATTAGGGGGAGCTTTGAACAAGGGGAGATAATAGCTCGAGCTCATTACATTCCGATAGCATCTTCTTTTTGTTGAGACAAAAAAGGGGAGAAATATAGAACTTTGAAATTATTTATATTTGACTTTTCTGAAAAAGTCAAACCGCATACATTTGACTTCCTAAAAGTCAAACAGGAACTCTCATTGATAATACTTGACTTTTCCTAAAAAAGTCAAACTGCATACTTTGACTTTCTTAAAAAGTCAACATCATGCATCAACTAGTGAATTCTTTGACTTTCATAAAAAGTCAAATTTCATACACTTGCATTATCATTTCCTTTTCAAGTTCTAAAACTAATATTTTTATAACTCTTGTACAAACTTTGTTTCTTTTATAAAAATAAAATTTATATTTTGTCCTCAACAAAAAGGGGAGATTGTTAATACAAATATCGTCATTAAGCGTTATTTATATTTTTGATCTTTGCCTAAGTTTTGTTAACGACAAAGTAAATTTAATTTATAAAAGCTTAAAGCTTGTCAAGTTTATTAGATATTAAAACAAGCTTTCTCAAACAATATATTCATCATTCAAGCATTTACATTTATGATTAGTAACATCTTGATATGACTCTAATCATTATGTATGATAGTAGTTTGTAGAATGTGTTAGGTTCTTAAAACCAAACACTACTTAAGCATTTGCATATTTCTATAAATAGTAATACAACATTTGACATCATGTATTACATCATGGAAATCATTGGAAGATTCCATTAGATATTTTGTGAAGATTTGTACTCTTCATATCTTGCACAATCTCACTTAGATAGAGTTGACTTTAGTAAAGATTTGATATCTTATTTGTCAGGGCGGTACCAAATTGGTACAGGCGGAACCCTTTAAGGGGTCCGCCGTCCGTGGCAGCTCTGTCCAATTTGGCTATAAATAGCAATGCCAAGCCAAGTAGTTTCTCATCCCTTTCTAACATACTCTCATACATATCTTCTCTCTAACCTTTCTAACTCGGTTTCATATCATATTAGTGATCTCTTTTGTAGCAAAGAAGATCAAGTCATATTCAAGCTTCAACGAGAAGTTGGAAGTCTTGTTTGTTTAGTGTTGTATGATCTAGTGTTGATCCATACTTCATTGTTGTATCAAACCATCATAATCTTGTGAGTGTGAGTGGTTAGTATTTTAGTCCTCAAAATACATTGTGTGTGGGAGTAGTTGTACCCTTGGAAAGAACTCGACATCTAGCTTAGTGTCGGAAATAGTGTAAGCGAAGTGTAAAGGTTTTCTCCGCGGTGAAAGGAGCTTGTTGACTAGTGAAGTTAAACTCTCGAGTGTGAGACTCGGGGAGCGGAGTAGGGCAAGGAAAAAGAGTCCTTGTAGGCCGAACCACTATAAACAACTTGTTGTGGTTTGATCATTTCTTTCCTTATTTACTTATTACATATTGCTTGCATATTTCATTAACATACTTAAGATCAATATCAATTGATCTTTCAATAAGTTTCAAAACAAAGATTTTAATCGGTAATCTATTCAACCCCCCTTCTAGTTTTCTACAAAGATAAATGTCAATTTAACTGTAGACACCTGCTATTATCAGTCTAAGTCAATTGATAA
>OU343220.1:197676354-197730322 GCA_910596185.1 Chrysanthemum makinoi | reverse complement strand
GATCAAATAAGGGCTTAAACGACCCCTCAAAAAGGTACATTTTAAAACCTTATCACTCACTTCTTGGAGAAAACAGATGTTTCTGCTGCAAGTCTTTGGACAATAAGCTTTGAAAACCTTATCTTTGGGAATCACCCTCTTGTCTTTGGTTTTCTTTCCCTTGACTTGATTCAGAAAATTTTTTCGATCAGTGATGAATGTGTCCATAGCCAAGGAGAATTCTTCCCAAATGTGTTTCGCAAAGTCTATGTTTACCCTTTTAACTATCCCCCCACAGAATTTGTAGAATTGGATCCCTCACTCTCTCAAACCTTGAAGTCTTCCCTGTCAAGCAAAGGTTGAGAATGGTGACAATGGCTCTCCATGGTTGATACATTTCATTGTTGATGACCGCCAAGACCTTAGTTATCTTCCCTGGATATCCCAATTCTTCAACAAAGTCTATTAGCTCTTCAGCTGTAGGTGGAGTGACGAATGGATTTGCGGGGTCTCTTGGAGTGATTCGAAGAGTCTCCCTGAGAGTCTTTGCGGTAATGTCATACCACTTGTCTTCAAGTTTACAAGTGTATGTAGCTGTGATTTTGTCCTATGATAAAGTGTTCTAGAATTGTTGTAGGTAAATAGAAGGAATCGTGCACCTCATGGTTAAAGCACCAAAAAAGTTGGTGTTCTTCAAAATATCAACGGCAATTCGGTAGATTGGATTAGGTTGGTTTCTTTCCACATCCACAAAGCAGTTGCTTTTTGCTATATCCACCCATTCCTCATACGGAAGAATTTTCTCATCGGTAGGTACAGTGGGTGGTGCATCGGTAGCAAGATTCTCAGAAGATGTTGTGCCCGCCATTGTAGTTCTGTAGAGCACACATACAGCAACCATATTCGGAAATTTGTTAGGTTAAACAAGATCAGCAGATCAACCTTACTGCAACAACATATCTTAGACACTAAATTAGTGATTTAAGCTTATGAAATAGCATACACAAATTAGTGAACAAGATATGATTGAGGCAGAGGCATATTAAGTATTGGACACTCATAAACATCACGGGGAATTGACAGTGAACGATGGTTAAATGCACAAAGACATAGCAAGTATACGATCAACATACAATGACCAAGGAAGTATAATGAAAGATACAGATTAAACAGCATATAGGACAAATCGTATAGAATCAATCCTTATATGGACAAATCGCATAAGACAAATTGCATATTGTCAAAACAAATTGCATTATGGACAAATCGCATATTGCATAAGACAAGTCGCATTATGGACAAATATCATATTGTCAAAACGCATAGGTCAAAGCACAAGACGCATATATCAAAATGCAATCAACAAACCGCACACGTCAAAACGCATGGGACAAATCGCATATATCAAATCGCATTCATCAAGTCGCATACGACAAAACGCATACAGAGTATAAACAGACAAAACGCATTAAGTACTTGAAATGACAAATCGCATCAACAAGAACTCGCTTTTCAAGAACATACGATACAAAACGCATACAAGAATATAAAGGGACAAATCGCATCCAAGCAACAACCCACAAATCGCATACAAGAATGTATAATGAGAGTCAATAAAAACAACCATCTTATACTCCATACATTCATTAGGCATATAGGTTCCACTTATATGAGACACAAACATCCTGATTCAGCGATCGCGCAACTCATTAACCTCAACCAAAGCACTATACACCAATTCACCTAAATCCTCTCAAATGGACACGCAAGCTTAAAGGGAGACAATCACCCACAAACAAAAGCCAATACATAAACCTGAACCCTCTACACATATCCATTCTAAACCCACATTACACACACAATTATAAACACAAACCTAGATGATGGATTTGACGAGTGAAATAAGGGTGAGGGAATCTGCAAGGAAAGTGTTAATTAGATGTGTTTGTAATGCATATAATGATGTACTTAGATGTAGCTTATAATGATGTGTCATACCACTTGTTTATCAAATCCCTTTGAGGATTGAGTAGAGAGAAAAAGGTGATTTGTTTGACTGAATTTCGATAGTTTTGACCAAGTTTGACAAATCGCATCTTAAATACCCAAGAACTAGTTATCAGCATTGACACATTAAGTCCCTGGACTTGAAAAATTGCATGCAATGCTTAAGATGAACAAATCGCATACCCTAATGATATGGACAAGTCGCATGCTACACATAACCTTAACAAACCGCATACCACATAACACATATCAAAACATAATTTGGCTGATTTAATCACTCTAAGTAACATGCGACGGCTATCAACAATACTGAGATCACAAAAACCAAACAAGACATATGACACATGATAAATGCATTCAAGAGATACACAATCCAATACAGATAATGAAAATTATGCAGGAGGCATAATAACATGAATAGAGCAAGACTTGTAGCACCAATTAGATACTTAGAAACACATGCATATCTCAAGAAATCATATAACTGCAATCATGCAAAGAAGAATTGGCAGACAGGAATGGCAGTATGATTAATTCTCCCCCTCAATCAGTGACATGATTATGAATGAGTGATCATTGATAGAATTTAACCCATCTATGAACCCAAAGCATCATAGGTATGTGAGTGTAGATAGACATGTTTTAAAAGAACAATTGAACTTCTGTTCGAACTTCATCTAAAGACCCGTGTCATTATTGAATGACATTTCTAGGACCGTAGATGTTATCGATACCAGAAGACATCTCTTTGGATCTATTTTTGTAATTTTCTAATTTTTCAAATTTTTATGGATTTTAAGGAATTTTTTAATTAACTATCATATATATGTGTATAAAAAATATAAAGAATTTATATATATATATATATATATTTTAAATTATCCGTCAACCGATGAGGTACGAGTCCTGATCAAATGCAATCAGGAGTCATAGTACATGCAAATCAATTCTGACAAGCTAAAATTCCCAGGTGAGTAGTCTTCAATTCAGTTGGAAACCAAGTCATGATGTTCATGATTGAATTGAGCATTGTACTTGAAAAAGACTGAGGAATATCTTCACTAATAGCACATGTAGAATAGCATTTAGATGGGTTAGTAGCAGTTGTATCCTGTCCTTTGGATGTTTTACAGTCAGCCCTTGGAATGTCATTAGTGGCCAGTGTTCTGATGGGAATCCACTTAAATCCAACATTCTTAAAGATATTTCCAGTGGGCATCCACTTAAGACAGGAGCTAGGAGTGTGATTCCATTTGGATTCAATGTTCTTAAACAATCTACCACTAGGCATCCACTTACGACAAGAGCTAGGAGTGTTAGATCCCTTAGTCACGGTAGAAGATGTAACCATTTCCCTATTCTGAATTTTAGATATTTTTCTGTTAACTAGTTTCTTAGGGGAGTGGTCAGCCTTTTGATACTTCTTAAGTGCTCTAGATGATCTTCTTACATTCCTGATCTTAGAGATTTGAGCATTAGACTGAGCATTGTCTTTCATTTTATCGGAATGAATTAGTGAAGTGACTGGTTTTGACAAAGCTGTATTCTCATCAACTTGGGAGGCAAGCCTTGATTTTGAGGGTTTAATTCTTTCTTACTTAAATGCATTGGGGTTCCTAACTACAGACCGTTCTTTAGTGATTTGTGAAACTGGCTTCCCCAAGGTTGATGGTTTTGCAAACTTAGTGTTCACTCCATTCCCAATAATTTTTCTAAGCTCATTTTTTAAAGCAACTATGGCGAAGCTCTTATCCTGAAGTTGAGCTTTGAGGGCTTCAATATCTGCGAACAAAGAGCTTGTTTGATCTAAAGACTTGGTCCTATCTTCTTTAGTAGGGACACATTGTTCAAATTGAATCTTTCTCAGAGACTCATTTTCCCTTAATAATTTGGCCACACATAATGCTAATTCATCATTCCTAGCTTTAACAGTATCACTAACCTCTATATCAAGATTTTTCACACTAATTTCCTTATGCAGGTCTGAGATGTGTTTTTTCAGATTACATATGGTTGAGTATTTGTCTTGAAGCTGAGTTTTTAACTGGTTAATTTCAAAAAATTCACGAAACTCTGGGAATTCCGGATTTATGCATGGTTTTGTAGTTTGAAGACTTTCTTCTTTTCGTTGTATTGCAATTTCCAGAGAAATGCAATGTTTTTCAAGAATTGAGTATTTGTTTGAAAGTTCGTTGAAAATTTTCTTATCAACCACGTTATTAGTCATGATATGTTTTATCTGTGACTCAGCCTCAGTTACAGAACATTCTTCAGCATGTTGTTCTGTAAGGTTACCATTTTGCACAGAATTAGACACAGATGTATCATCATTAATAATGGTTACCAAAGGTTCTGCACCCGATGCTAGTTCATTTACCATTCTGCACTCGGCATTCTCCTTGTGTGAGGCCAGAGGTTCAGTACATCTCGTTGCATCTATTTTTGTTGTGTCTGTCATTCTGACTTCAGCAATACCCGATGATTCGACTGATAGTTTTCCCAACTCATTGTGCCTCTCTTTTGACTGCTTCCCATATTCATTCAAGTAATCACAGTCCTGAGTAGCTTCTTCAATGTACTTCTTCACATTGTCCATATGATATATAAGTGTCTTAATGAACTCATTGATTTCCATACCAGTGTGTCTTTTGACAGATACTTCAGTCATGTGTTGATCATAATCTGATGAATATTCCCCACTGATGAACGATTGAAGTTGATTGTAGATTACTTGAAGTGCAGCACAGGAACTATCTTTTTGAATCTTCTCTTTGTCAAGTTGAAGCTCTAATTGCTCTATGTTTTACAGCAAAGTTCCTGTTAATGTGGATAAGTCCTGACGGAAGAGGGCTTTACATGTTCGTTCCATTCTTATGGGTAGAAGTAACATGAGGTGAGAATAAAGTTGCTGATAAGTCTCAATGCAGCATTCCTTTTGCATGGAATTCTATAGCATGAGCATGTCCAATTCTTTCTCATTGGACTCAGAGCATGAAGATCTTAAATCATCATTGGTTGAATCAATCATGACTAATCTTTCAAAGTAACTAATACTTTCTTTGTTGTCCACAGTATCATATAATTCGAGCACATTGGAGATTATGAGATCAGTGGTGTAAGACATTGTGTTAGTACCAGATGACAAGTCTTAATTTTCAATAAAATATCAGACTATTAAGCAAAAACCGCTTCTAACAGTCCTCTTATGACAAATCGCACTTGTGACAAATCGCTTTAGACAAATCGCACTGATGACAAATCGCTTGAGACAAATCGCACTGGTGACAAATCGCTTTAGACAAGTCGCTTCCTACTCAAATCGCATTCTAGACAAATCTCTTTAGTGTCAAAACGCATAAGAGTCAAAACGCATAGCACACAAACCGCATATGTTGACAAAACGCATAGTACACAAGTACACCCACTACTTCCACTACTTTGTCCTTTCTTGTCGTTTTGTCTCAATAGACAAATCGCATACTAGACAAATCGCTTCACAAAAATGACAAATTGCATATGAAATATGACAAATCGCTTCAAAAGGTGTTCATTAGAGAGACAAATCGCATAGAAGAAAGTCTATTCGAGACATAAATCACATGCTAGAAACTTTCAAAAACACCACTTTTCAATCCAAAAACAACCCAACCACGATGATTCAAGCCTTCCAAACCAAAACCTAAACACTTATAATGATTCTAAACACAAAAGTACTATCAAAATTCAAAAGAAATGATCTAAATGATGCAAACTACTCTAAACTCATTCAAATCCAAAAACCTTATGAAAACCACTAGAAATCCAAGAACATGAAAGATGAGTGATCAAACCATGGCTCTTGATACCATTTGTAACAAATTGGTTTTCACAATCACACTAACAAGCACAAGTTATGAGCGTATAGAATGAGTTCTAGAGAGAGAAAGTGAGATGTTCTAGAGAGATGAAATCCAAATGAAAGGTTAGATTAGTAAGTGAACATCCAATCCTCTCCTTTGTGGGGAGAGGGCTATTTATACAAATGAAAATAGACGCTTATGACCTCCCCCTCTATGCCCTGCGGGTAATGATTCCTCTCGGTAAAGATCCGTCTTTCTTCCACGGTGTTACTTATACTACTAATAATCTAACTAATATATTGTTATGTCTACGATCTGTAATATGCTAAACATAGGTTGGGGTGACCGACACTTCTGCATGGATTTTCTAAATCCTAACATTTAGTATTCTAACACGCAGCGGAAAATGTAGAATAGACTCTCGACTCGACCTTCTTCAAGATTTTTCATTCAGGGGAATAAGATATCAACATCTTCATCTCACCAAACGCATTCCAGTTATCTTTCATATATAGCAAATCAGCCCATAATGTACACATGAAATGATAACACCAAAGTAACAAGTTGAAACACTGATCATCTTGAATTTGTTCCTAAAATTGCTGAAGGTGGATAAGGGAGAAGTGCGTAGAAACATACGAGAAAAAGATATATAATCAACCAATTTCTGGAAAAAAATCATTAAATAAACCATTAAGCCCGATCACGTGAACCAGTTGTGCATCTCCTATGTACACATTTCTCTCCCCTGATGGTTGCGATTTACCGGAATAAGCATAAAATTGTGTACATGAAGCATGAAATGGAAGCACTCTATCATAAATCATATCAGCCCGTGAAAAGATGTAGATAAACCCAATCAACTAACAATACCATTTGAAAATGTCTAACTCTTTTTCAACCCCCTGTATCAAAACTCAACGGTTGACTATAATAACCACATGTGACGATAACCCAATATGACGAACTTTAGAATGAAGTAAAATCTCTCAGGCTAGTTACTTAAGCTTGTACTATCCTTGTGAAGGAGAATGATTAGACCCCACAACAAAAGTATTAGAAGCATAATTCCTCTTGACATATCCTCAACTACGTAAGACACTGAAAATGATAACTACTTTGTGGGTTAAGAGAGAAAGTATCACACAAGTAACTAGATATCCAAATCTTCATCACAATTAGTATATGCCCAAACAAGTCATCTTCGCGGAAGGGAAGAAAGAAGGAAGATGAAATAAGTACACGCATCCGTAAACCTTCTCTTCAAACCTAAATAAATAATAAAGAATCATCTCTGTGGTCACAATTGATGTGCATTTCAAAATCTAGCCGTGGAATTTAAACCTCGTGAAAATTTGTGAAAGACCAAAATACCACTTTTTTTACCGAATTATACCAAAATTAAACACACTGTATTTAAAATACATTTCATATTTGAGTTTCAACCCAATGTGTTAAAATTTTCGGATTACCATCAACATACTTTGACACTCGCTGCCCAATTCCATTTTGTTTTTCATGTGATCTAGCAGTTAAGCCCGGTCACAAGCCTAATACATAGTTCAGCCCAAAATAGATAGATCGGAGCAAGCCTAACACACATTAAATACCCGATCCATTATCTAAGTGATATAATAACACACTTCACAGATAAGACCTAAAATACTTCTTAACCCTAAACCTAAAACACACTTCACATATAAACATTTGCCACCATCACCTAACATTCTCTCCTCCAAATATCAAAACCGATTATACTCATCTAGATCTCGTCATCGTCAATCAATGCAACTGATTGAACTAAACCGAATAGCCAAAGCACCTGATAACACAATCACTACTGAACCTAAATAATTTCATTTGTGGCTCTATCCAAATCAAGAAGGCAAGGTAAAAGGCCTCAAGATCCATCTTGGGGTCTCGGGTAAGTTAAGATTTATGTTACTTTTTATGAACGAACGGAGATAGGGAATAACATACATGTTATCTCCTTAATATTTTAGGTTCGGATATGTGAATGAAGCTAGGCTTCAATATGATCGATGATGGTTTTGTTGCTTTCGTTAGACCTTTATGTCTTGATATACTTTTGTATCACACGAAAGGAAAATACACTGAGATCATTTGTATTTTCCATTTAGTCTGAGTCTTTGCTGAGTGATGATGGGATAAAATATATTTGTCGTTGTATGTGTGATTGAAGGAGATGGGGAACGTTAGTGTTTGATTTGGTTTTAGTTTGAATTTGGTATGGCTGTGTCTTCGGCTCATCAACAGAAGTCACATCTTAATTATTGATTTTTCTTTTTAGTTGTGACTAGTGATGGTAAAAATGAAGTCACAAATGAGTTGTGGTATATGGTTGTTAGTCTGGTCTTAGTCTTCATCTTCATCTCCTTTTTCTGTCTAATTCGTAAAAACCTTGGTCGTAAAAAATGCTTGTTCGTAAACCTTATTCGAAAGTCCTTATTTGTAAGCCCTAATTTGTAAGGCTTACGAGTAACCTTGCTCGTAAAGCTGTTTGTAATTCGTAAAATAAGGATTTTACGAATTTCTTTCCAATAAATTCGTTAAAAAAATCCCTTATTCGTAAAAAGAGGGTTTTGACTTTTTTGACCACTTTTCCGGTGACTTTTCCCGACCATTTTTCCGTTCAGCTTGAGAAACCTAGAAAGACTGCATAAGAAGCTTTATATGTTGACCCGTTTGACCACATATTCAGACCAGATGACCACAAATTCACGAGAATGAACAAAAGTCACAAAAGATGTGTTATACAAGAACTCTTAAAACAGTTACCAAAAACACATTACTTTGACCATTTTTTGATACAATAAAACTTGTAAAAAAACTAATACCAAAAGATAATAGGATTTTTTTTTCAGATTCATAAAATGGGTAAAATGATAAGGATTTAAAACATACATTTTTAGGGGGTCATTTAAGCCCTAAGTCGACACATTTTATATCCGTTACTACTTAAAATCGTTCTTTTTCACATTTTAGGTCTTTTGGAAGCAAAATGCTAGAATGAAGCATATTTAGACGAAAAGGAGCGGAAACATGAAGAAAATGACAAAGTCAAGATCATAGACCATTCAGTGCACCTGACGGCGTCCCAATCAAAGGGCGAAGCCGTCCCTCATAAAGAAATCTGATCAAAATACCCATGACGGCTCAGAACAAATTCTAGTTCTACAACCTGACGACGTCACGCCTAAACTCTGGAAGGCGTCTCTCTCATTTTCCACACCAGACGCCCAAGAACCAATCTCAAATGACGTCCTTCTTAAAGACTGACGGCGTCACACATATCAACTGACGCCGTCCCAATAATGACTTGGCCCAAACGAAACCCTAATGACGGCGACCTGACGGCGTCACTAGCAAAAGGTGACGGCGTCGCATTTGTAAATCTATATATATAATTCGTTTTTTCTGCATCAAAAGAGGTAGAACTTTGGAGAGCAAACTCTAATTCAGTTGTAGTCCGACTTGGATAGTATTTTAGGGTTCCATACCCTACTTTACATCATAAGATAAGTTTATTGATCCATATTATCATTATGTCTACCCCATGTTCAATTGTATGTGTGTATGCTTGCTTGTTTGCTTAGATCTATGAAACCTAGTTGTTTATTATTGTTAGGTTGTCTCTTGTCTTAATTGGTAGACGCTAAAGTAAGGAAAAGTGGCTTCTTCTTTAATTGTTGCGAGCTTTAACGTCCTAAATAGCAAAAAAGCTTAAGAGTGCACCTAGGACATTCGTTGTGTTTATTGCGTGAGTTGTAGCTTGTTTATAGTAGAGTATTTGGGGGAGATACTTAGGTACTTGTTTGTTCCCGGATAGCCTAGAGGAGAGTTACAATTCATAGAACAAGGGAATTAGGCACCCCTAAGACCAAACGGAATACAACGCACCAGTTAATATGAGGATGTGACAATTTAACCGACCAATAAAAGATAACTAGGGAGTAAGAACATCTAAGTAAACAAATTTTGTCCAGAAGTCTGCTGGTTTAGTGCGGGTTCTAGAGCGAGTCTCTCAGAAGCCATATGTGAAAGTTCGTCAAAATTCACATTCATCGTCTCCATGATCCTCCTAGTTCTCCTGTTATACACCCTGAATTCCGTCGAGTTATCTGAATATCCAATGAAGATTCCAATATCACCTTTTGCTTTCAGTTTTCCAAGATCTTCTCTGTCGTTCGTAGGATAGCACAAAGCGCCAAACACGTGAAAGTAAGAGATATCCGGTTTTCTGTTGTTCACAAGCTCATATGGGGTTATATTGAATCTTGGATGGATAAGGGATCGGTTCTGAGTGAAACAAGCAGTGGCAACAGCATCAGCCCATAGAAATAACGGTGCACTAGAATAGATTAGCATTATGCGAGCAGCTTCCACAAGAGTTCTATTTCTTCTTTCAACTACCCCATTCTGCTGTGGAGTTCTAACAACTGATGTCTGATGTGTAATTCCAACATCTTCAAAATAAGTTCTTAACTCCTGATTTGTGAATTCAGTGCCGTTGTCTGTTCTTACAACCCTTACTGGAGTTTGAAGAAGTACTTGAATACGTTTCAGAAAGGTGATGATGATGCCTGGTGCTTCGTCTTTTGATCTCAGAAATTTAACCCATGTATATCTTGAATAATCATCGACAATGACAAGAATATACTTTTTCCCATTAATGCTTTCAACTCTCATTGGGCCACATAAGTCCATGTGCAACATATGCAACTTTGCTTCCGAACTAGGTACGGTTTTGGGTTTATATGATGCTCTTTTGCTTTTTCCTTGTTCGCATGATGGACATAAGTGATCCTTGGTGTATTTGAACTTTGGAAGTCCGTTGACGATGTTGTCTTTGGTAAGATTGTTGATGGTGTCGAAATTGAGATGTGATAACCTTCTATGCCACAACCAGGACTGTGTTCCAGATGCTCGTGTCATAAGACATATTGGTGATGAAGAGGCCATTTGATTGATGTCGATAGCATACAAGTTTGTATCACGATTCCCAGTTAAGAGATCAGTGCCATCCAAGTTTCTAACGAAGCAAGCATTTTTCCTAAAAGCAACCTCTAAATCTGCATCACAGAACTGCCCGACTGAAAACAAATTGTGTCCCAATCCTTCGACATAGTAAACCCGAGTGATCAAATAATTTCCAAAAGGTAGATCTCCATAACCCATGATAGTTGCTACATGATCATTTCCAAAATGTACGGTTCCCATGAATTTCCAGAAGAAATTGATCAGCAGCTTCAGATTCCCGGTCATGTGCTTGGAGCAACCCGAGTCGACGATCCAAAGACATATTTCGATAACCCTGCACATAACAGAAGAAGAAAATTTTGGAAACCGTTTTGATTTTGGTTCCGTTGGGTTAGAGGTAAAATCCGGATCACACTCAAAGAAGTTTTCAACTGGGTATTCTGGTTGGTCACTCATTGTACCATTCTGGAGTGTGAAATTTCTACTTGTGGGTTTCAAAATGTCATCCCTAAAGTAAACATTATGCTCCCTATCAGTGGTGTAAAGCCTAAGTCTCGCAACTAGTCTTTCTATTCGTTTAGCATAAGTTCTTTTGGGAACATTCTTCTTAACAGGCTTAACAATCTCATTCTTAGAAACACAATCATCATGAACATTAGATAAAGATTTCTTGCAAGTTAAACAAACAGATTCAACAGATTCATTAAACTTAGCAGATTTCATAGGTTCATTACATTCAGATGAAATGTCTTTCTTATTCAAAAACGGTAAATTCCTAGGGTGTTCTTCTACTTTCTTCTCTTTATTCAAGCTACTACTCTTAGAGGCCAACGAGACTCTATTGTTCCTTGTATTGCTCTTAGGCTTTAGTCTGCTGCTCCTAGAGGTGCTTCCTAGTCCTGTAGAAGGTAAGGCACACTCATTAGGATTCACATTTTTATCAAGGGAGGTGGTTTCAGCTATCCTAGTCTCTTTAGAGTGCTTTTTTAAACTTATGTCGTTTGTTCCATATGTTTTAGATGTGGAGGCAGACGCATTAGTGGTACTCATCTTAAAAAGCCCAGGTGCTAAAACTTTTGGTTTCTCGATAACCGCTTTTCCCTTATCAACATTTTGTTTAGGTAGGGCAGGTGGAGTGACTGGTTTTGATGAAACATTTTTCTCATTGACTTTTGGAGGAGGCATAGAAACAGACATTTTTGGTTTGGAAACCGGTTTGGGAACATTTGCTTTCTCCGCAGTCAATGGTTTTTTAATCACAGTATCCACTGCCTTTCCTTTTTGACTTTCCAGCTGAGCCCTCAAAAGATCATTTTTCGCTTTCATGTCATTGTAGGCACGCTCATACGACAATTTTGTCATACTTGCATTCCTCAGTTTTTCGATCAAGTTGTTTAAAATATGACACATTTTCTTTTCAAGTTTTTCAAGAGCTTTTTCATATTTTGAAACAATTTCGGAGGTCTCAGAATGGAGTCTTTCATGATCTTCAACAGAATATGTTTGCAAAATAATGGACATAATATCAGTAGTCGAACATCTTCGAGAGAGAGTCATTTAAAGTTTCCAAAACTTTGATTTGTTCAACACAGTCGTTAGCTTGCTTACCTAGGGGTTTTATGGTCCTTAACAAAGTCAGTTGTTTCTTTCAAAAATGCTTGTTCAAAATGAATTACCCTTGCACTGATGGCATTCAGCTGAGGGGCAATTTGAGTTTCAAAAACTTTCTCTGTTCAATATCAAAACTAGAGAACCAGTTATTAGGTGTAATAGTGGTTTTAGTTTTAACAGTTTCTTGAAGATCCGCAATTCTCGTTTTCACATTGTCTAAAATACTTCTCGCATCACTTGAGTTAAAAGGATTGTTTGAAGACATTTGTTCAATGTTCGAAAGAGATTTTGAGACAACGACTGGTTTGGAAACAGATTTTGAAGCAGGAGTTGACTCTATGTTTGAAACATTTTGTGTGATGGAGAACTTTGACTGTTCTTTTGATTGACAAAAGTATTCTGTTAATTTTGTTCCATTTGTTATAATCAATGGGTTTGATTTCCGAATTCTTTTGTTTCATTTTTGATCTACTCTCCTCAGATAGTTCTAACGTTTCAATAGAATCATGAACAATTATGGGTTCATGCAAAACATTTCCATTGTTTAACACATTCTGAGATTTCTGAGCTTTCTTGAGGAACGAGGAAGGGTCGTTACAAAGTGCCATTCTATTATTAGTATGAAAACGTGGATTTACTTGATTAGAAAGCATCTTGATTGTTTGAGCAGAATGACCTGTTGTAAGAAGCAAATTTTCCAAAGTTTTTATCTTTTCATTCTTATCAAGAATTTCATCAAGAAGAGAATCTTCTCGTTTTGAAAAATCAGTAATCAACTGCTTCTTCTCTTTTTCAAGATCAGAAAACAATGATTTTTGTTTTGAAAGTTGGTCATTTAGATCTGAAATTTCCTTGTTTAAAGATTTAGTTTTCAAGTTCGAATTCACATCAAGTGTGTTATACTTGATTTGCAATTCTTTTTCTTTAGAAACAAAATTTCGATAACCAATTTCTAATTCTGATTCTTGTTTTCTGAAATTCAAAGGCTTTTGCGTTCTCCTAGTAACTCTCAAGCTCAGCGGTCAATTTGGCATTCGCGGCCTTAACATCGCGATTGACCTTTTTAACTTTCTCAATTTCAATGCCACAGTTGTTGATTAATGATTCGAAATAAGCACGAGTTTCCTCATCAGTCTCAGTATTTTGTGCCACACAGCTCCACTGATCCACATTGGAGTTTCAGAGTTAGTATTGCTACTACTCGGATTGTCCATGTATGTATCATAAGTAGGTGCTGATGTCACAGAATGCTGTTCGTCATGAGTAAACACATCAAATATGACATTGTTATAGCATGGATCAGTGATTGGCGTCATAGACAAGAGGTGCGTCAGAATCAGTGTCGTACTTAGTCTCCTGAAGATTTGCCATGAAGATGCAGTTTGCATTGAGTTCCTCGAGGTCTTCCAAATCATCCATAATAGCCATGAAGTCATGTTCCTCAGCACTCAATTGAAGTCCAGATTGTTCCTTTTGTGCCAACAGAATAGCGTTCTGAAGATACGCAAGATCCTTCTTTTTCGGCTTAGTTGGACAATTCCTTGCCATGTGACCCAATCCTTGACAGTTATAACACTTAATCTGATTACCCTGATTCACATTTCCATAATTCCCAACTACTGGAGCTGCAACATTCCCATTCTGATTACCCACTGTTCTATTCCCAACATTCTGACCCATTTGATTACCCTGATTCGGAACCGCCTGATTACCCATGCGAAATCTAGTAGCATATCCCTGCTGATTCCCAATAACTCCAACCATTTGACCTTGATTGCCCATGTTCACACCCGGCTGTGCAATTTGCCTGTTGCGAGTGTTTGATGAAATCCTTTGGTTGTTGTTAGTTGGTGTGGAATAGCGACCTCTGAATGCTTTACCCAAGAAAACAAATGCTTGAGACAAAGCTTCTTCTGGTTCCATTTCAAGATCAGTGATTCCTTGTTCCTGGTAATGTTGTTGTTCAAGTGGATAGTTTTGTTGTTGAGGGATGTATTGCTGCAAGTTGTTGTTAGTGGAAGATGATGAAGCTTGTTGTTGTATATTCACTGGAGTTTGAGTCTTTACAATGAGTGCTAATGGATCATGATTCTTTGCTAATCTTTCTTGCCTGACTTCATTCACTTCATTTTGGTTTTGTTTCAGAAAATCGTTGAGTTGATCAAAGTTCACTTGATGTAAGTCCTTTGTTTGGTTGACAATAGTGACATATCGTCCCCATTCTTCTGGTAGATTGTTCAAGAACTTGATGTTGCTCACGATAGTTCTGGGTGTCAACTTGTTTCTGATCAGCTCATTCATTAAAGTACAACACCTTCCATAGTAGGATTCAATGGATTCTCCTGGAGTAGATGTAAACTTCTCCCATGCAGTTAGAAACTTGTTCTCTGTGTCTTGTTGACCGATTTCTGTTCCATGACAAAGTCATCTAACACGTTCCCACATGTCGAAAGCAGTTTCACAACTGTCTACAGCAACAAAGATGTCTCTTGGTAAACCCAGTTGTATAATATGAATTGCCATGTCATCTGCTTCGACTTGTTTCTGATCCTCTTCAGAGTATTCAGTGTCTTTTTGAAGACGAAAAAATGTTGGGACGGGAGGTGTTGCAGCAGCATTTCCAGGGTCTTGGACTTGTCGAGGTATGAAGGGTCCATCCTGAATGGATTTGATCATCAATTTTCCATTAGGTTTTGTCTTGATGTAACGAAGCATTCGACTTGTCCATTGAAGATAACCACCTTTTTCCAACATAGGAGGACGGTTTTCGGCACCGGCTGCATGAATATCTTGTTGAGTTGCCATTGATGAAGGTATGATCTGATAAAGTTGATGTAGGATCGATTCAACGATAGAGGAGTTGAGGTTGATGAAGATTAAGCTCAGTTGAGGTGATTCTGAAAGTCGTACTCGTAACCTTGGTTCTAAAAAATTTTCGCCCAAATTTTGAAATTCACTATAAAAATCAATTCTAAGGTCGTATGAAAATTTTGAGTTATGACAATTTTGACGCCAAATTTGAACCGAAAAATTTGAATTTAGGCCCAAAAATTTGAATTTTTGACCAAAATTTCACAGTTAAACCAAAATTTGAATCTCGCGTAAAAATTGAATGTTTAGTCTCCTCAAAAATTTAAATTTTGCTCAAGTTTTCACGCCAAAAAGAGCTTAGGCGTAGAAACAGAAGTTACAAGTAGACGAGTGCTTAGGCGTAGAGATTGTGCTTATGCGTAGGATCTTATGCGTAGGATCTTATGCGTAGGATCTTAGGCGTAGTCAGCTTAGGCGTAGGATCTTATGCGTAGACTTAAAGTTAGGCGTAGGAAACCTTATGCGTAAGATTTAGCTTATGCGTAAGACAAGGCTTAGGCGTAGGATAAATACTTAAGCGTAAAGTAATCTACGCGTAAGTCTAAGCTTATGCGTAAGATTAGGGTTTAGCCCAAAATCCTTTACACTATCACAGTGTAAGAGATATCCAAAAGTCGAAGTGTTCCACAACCTTATCCAAGTGAGGGAAGCACGAGTCACCTTGAGCTTTCAGCTCCAAAGTGAGACGAGTGAACATGCTAGCCTAATCCAACTATTCGTTTGACGTCCTCAAGAGAACCTTGCGGTTTTGACCCTACTCGTGAAAAAATTCACCAATGATAGAACCATGCGTATTTGACTTCTTACGAGTAGAACTATTTGACCTTAAAATTTCAATGATTCAAACGATTTCCTGCAAGATAGCCTACAAAACTCCAATAACACAAATCTTTTGTTCACCCAAGTGCTTATAAAAGTTACGAGTAGAATGACCACCTTCAAAAAAAGAGTTCAAACTTGAAGAAAAACACGTTAAGCTTCGAACTTTTTGCAAAAAACTGAAACTTTAACACCAAATAAACCTAAACCACAAGAATCTTGAATTTTTAAGTGCAAAAATTAAAGCTTTATGCGTGACACATTTGAGAACGAAACTACGTGTAACTCTACACAAAAAAACTTCAACCAAAACACTCCTAAACCATTGTTAGGCGATTGATACCAATTGTAGGACCTTAGATATATCAACCTTATCACTTTACCAAGCAAACCCAACACATGTAACCCAAGTTACGCGTATAAACGTGAAACACAAACACAAACAAAGCTTAGAAATAAGATGAGAAAGATGGTGACTTGATGTAATATTCGTGTATGTGAGAGGATAAGATAAAACAATAAAGTTGTATATTCCTTGAGAGAGAAATACACACACACACACACACTTTCAAGCAACCCTCAATGACCATTTGAGGGGTATTTATAGTACAAGTAACTTAAAATCCTAAAAGGCTTTGCTTGGGATTTTCGTGGGTTGGACATGGATTGGATTGGGTTGCTTGGACTTATACAAGGCAAGCTTATCCTAACGCCTAGCCATTTAGCTTAGTCCAATCCACGAGCCCGTTGACTATTCTAGCACAATATCTAACACACGTTACAAAGTTCCTAAACGTGAATGACCATCACTTCTAATAAAACTATTAAGGCTAACAGGTCTACTCACTTGATTCCTATCAAGTGAGATTTTTTCTCTTTTTCTTAGCTTCCTTGTAGTCTATCTTTTTCTTCATGTTTTTGTTTGTAGCCTCATCACGTTTCATCATGGAAGGTGATAACCCACCCAACACAGATCCACCAAATCATCCACCACCAACCCATTCACCACAAAACCCACCACTTGATCGAACCTATGCCAACTAACTCCGCACTCGTATCTATAGTGAAATTGGGGAGCTTAGGAAATTGAATATGATAATTGAAAACGCACTCGAAAAAGCACTTGAAGAGACAACTAGTACATTAGATAGTAATTCCACCATGAGTGATGATTCGGATGAAGAGCTTGAGGAAGGAGATTATAGGGTAATTTTAGCACCAAATTTAAAAACTTTTATGGCATTTACGAGCTAAACTTTAGTCTTAATAAAGCGTCTCATGGATAGAAATTATATGATTAGCACAAAAACCGTTTATCACTCAAATTCCACCAAAAAAATGTGACGTTCGCCCCTAGATCTTTAGAAATAAAGGCATTCATCTTTAATGCTTAGTGAGTGTACCGGTAGTATAATAGATTCTAGAACTTGTTTTGTGATGCATTCTGAGATCGCTAGTGAGACTACATTCATGTAGTTAGAATTAACTAAATGATAAGAGGCATTAGGATAACCCTTGTTTTAAACCTGTAATATAATTACTTCTTCCACATCGGTTGAGTAATTTTCCCCACACACTTTAGATGTACTCACCTTTAGTGTAAAACCCTAAAAATCTAAACGTGTGAAAAGACCATTTTACCCCTCACATTTAATATTTATAAAATGTGTAAAATACGCCAAGCTCATTAAATGTAATTCTAACCTAACTTGTAAATAATTACCAAACATAATATGAAAGATAAATGAAATCGAAACGTTTTCGTCTAAAATTCATACCACATGTTATAATGATGTATGGGCCGATTTATACAAGATTTGCAAGACACTACACTTAAATGGAGGCCCATCATATTTGAAATGGGAAAGTAAATATTTCTGTTGTGATTTCCCTTGATGCTCGGCCAAAACACACGCCATTTAACCTCCCATTTAATCCCACTTTAATCTCATTATTTAGTTACCAATTCACATATTCAAAACACACACCAAAACCCTAGCAAAAAAATGATGGCACCAAAACTGTCACACCCCCAAAATATCGCAGCGGAACGATAGTGTCATTGGGGTATAACGTCATAGCACAAAGTATGGATACAGAAAACGACCTCTATAATGAGACGTTTTGAAAAGTTTACCATTCGATAAATAAGTTAAAGTTTACACAACAAGAAATCACAAGGTTTGATAACACATAAAAAGTTTACAAAACATGTCGAATGGTAATTGTTAAAAGCACAAGACTCCAATGTATGCCATGTGACCCAAAAGCTCCATGAAATGCTATCACCTTAAGACCTGAGATAAACATACTAAAAAGTGTCAACACAAAGGTTGGTGAGTTCATAAGTTTGTAATTAAATGATCGAAAATATTTTGAGTAATGTTCACACAGCAAAGGCATTGTAAATCCACTCAGTTCCAAGTTCCGCCCATACAAAACTTGCAACCTGTGTGTTCACAACCCATTGCCTAAAATAGAATGACAATCATGAATATGCGCAATATGGTAGTTAAAAGTATAAATGTCACCACAAGGGTCTTCCAACACTCGTGTTGGGATGTTCCTCCAACGACTCACGTTGGGCTGTATCCAAATTAATGGCCTTCCAACATATAAATATTGGGATGTTCCTCCAACGACGCACGTTGGGCTGTATCCAAATTAATGGCCTTCCAACATATAAATATTGGGATGTTTGTTTAAGTCTAGTCACTACACGCACCAAGTCTAAAGTATAAGTAATGTTGTTTGGCAAAAGAGTTTAAATGTTTTGATAAATAAGCATGTATCTCGCCCCAAATAGTTTATAAGAATTCAAACGAGTAAAAGCGGGGTATGAACTCACGGTAATCAGTAAAAGTTTAGAGTAATTGTGAAATTAAATGAAAGCAGTTGAGCATGTATCTCCCCCAAAAGTAATTCAAAACGTATAAAAGTAGGGGCTATGAAACTCACGGTAATCAGTAAAAGTTTAGAGTAATTGTGAATTTAAATGAAAGCAGTTGAGCATGTATCTCCCCCAAAAGTAATTCAAAACGTATAAAAGTAGGGGCTATGAAACTCACTTGATGAATTGGTATGATGACAAGAGTGAGTAAGTACACCGAGATGTAGTGTGATACGTTAACCTTGACCTATTATGAATGATATGACACGTAATGAGTTATGATGTAATGTTATGCATGCATTTCGTATGTTATTTATACCATTTGAGAGTTTTGAAAATAATACTCTTCGTCGAAAAATACTCTTTTGACGTCTTGACCATCTTTAAATTACTTTACAAGTATTTACGTCAAAATGTCATCCTACAATAGCTTCTTAATGATTTATTGTGAAATTTTAACGTTTCGTCGTAAAATAATGTCGTTGGAAATTTCATGAAAGTGACAAAAATGGTCTCGAAAAGCTAGTCGTAAAATGGTGTACGTCGAACGTTAGGAAACGAACTCAACGGTTTTGGAAAGCTTGTATCAAAATCTCAAAGTTTTGGCATTTAAGTTTTTATCATAGAGGTCTCGTTCATAAAGAAAAACATAGGTTAAGTAGGGTGATTTTGTCCAAAATGTAGTTTAAAAGTGAATTTCGGCAAAGTTTAAGCAACCGTAAATAATTCATTACAACTCCGCTATACAAACGGTTGGTCATTTTGAAAAATATGCTTGGTGATCTCAATTTTATTAGAAGACATCTCTTTACAAAAAGTTCTACGTCAACGTTAAAAATAGCCTTCAATATGGTTACTTGTTTACCGTAACACTTGGCTAATAAAAATAATATAGTTTTTTGTAAATAATAAAGTTACGGCAATTTTATGAGAACGTGTATATTTTAGTCGTTACAAATCCGTTTTCTACGTATTATACGTCCTTAGCTTCGTATCAAAGTATACTAATATATTTTTGATAAGTCGAAATAATTTATAACGCTTAAGACTCGTTTTGACTCGTACAAAACAAAAACAGTTTGCTGAAATTTTCAGGATATATATATTTCGTCGTCAAACTTGAAAAATTCATAACTTCTTCGTTATAACTCCGTTTTAATCCGTTCAAGCGGCCACGGATTCGTTTTAAAGTATATTTCCTAAATATCTAGGCCAAAAATTCGTGTCTACTGTCGGATTTTCCAGAAATACAAAACAAGATCAGACCACTTTTTATACTTGTCGAAAATAGTTTTTCGTTACTAAACCTATTCCATCCCTTCAAAACAACTCCAAAGCTATTCTAATCCTACCATACACCTTCTTAGGGTGTCATGGGTTCCTAAACATCATCAAGACTAATATATAACAAGGGATAAATTATAGGATGACTAATATATGTATAACTCTAAAAACAATGTAAAAATGGTATAAATATCCATAAGTCTTGCATGCTTTGCTCAAAATGATGAAATAGATATGAAATGATAATGAAAGATGTAAAATGAAAATGATATGCTTACTAGTTACTTGATGAGGTGACTAGAACAAAGGATTAAACCTAAACACCCTAGGTTTTTATTTCAAAACCTAAACAAGAGTGTATACTAGATTGTTAAAACTTGATCTTGGAAAATTTGGATTTCTTGTTGCTCTATACCCATGGCCGGTTCTTATGGAGTGAAAAATTGGAGAGTTGTTTGATTTACACCTTTATAATATTGCTTCTATGTGCTATGTGTTACTAGTATATTATTAAAAACATATAAGTAGTATTGTAAGTAGATATTTTGTGAAGAGTCAAGGAACATTTGGACAATAACATTAATGAGGAGTAAGGGAAGAATGGTGGAGTTGATTGTGGCGTGAGGTAAAGGAGGAAGAAAAAGAAAAATGTGAAGATTTAATATCTAGCTAGATTGTGTAAGACTTTTGAGTTCAAATACATATTAATTGAGATATTTATGATATGTTTTGTATAATAAAATGAGGAGGTTGATTTTATACATAAATGAGAGGGAAAGTGAGTAAATTTGATAGTGCATAGGTATTTAGGGTATTGGTAAAGGTGGTGAGGGTATTGGGTAAGTATTGCTTGCGTGTAAATATTAGAACGCGTAATAATAGTGTTTATATAAAGCTTGAAAAATAAAAAGTGTAAACTTAGAAAATGTTATTGAAATAGTCATAAAAATTATTAAAATACATTTTTCGAAAAATTTGAGTGAAATAATAATTGTTGTGTAGTATTTAAGAAAACCGTCGTAATTATTTAAATATAACAGTTTATATACAAAATAAATTTAAAACACTGGGTAAACTAGTAATATAATTTTTATAGTCTTAAAATGAGTATAAAAAAATATATTAAGATTATTTTTGGAAGTGCCGGATCAATGTTTCAAAATAATTAATTACGCGATAGCGTTTATTTAATAAGAAAATAACGTTTAATGTAAAATGCAAAACCATGCACGAACCGTTATGAAATGATGAATATGGAATATGAGAAATGACCGGAAATTGAGAATTGTGACAAAAACTGTTTATTCTCTTCATTCGACAACAAGGCAAAGGAGGCTATGATAAGGTGGGTTGTCGATTCGAGGCTGCTGCTGGTCGTGGTTGGTTCAGGGCTGGTCATGGGTTTGGTTGCTGCTGTCGTGGGTTTGATTCATCTTGGTTCTTGGTTTCTTCCTCTCGCACTTCTAGGGTTTGTATCCTCGAATCTCATTCAGTTTCTTTCCTTGTTTTCTTGATTGTGTCGTGTGTATTGGTGTCCATTTGAATGCATGTATTCAACTAAATCATCACATAAACTAGTAACCTTGGTCGCATGAAATCACAAAAGAAACATGTAAATATCAAATATGAAAACAATGAAATCGACCCATATGTAATGTAACACCCCAACCCGGCAAGGGTAGAAGTGTCACATTCTGGTGTCATATCAGAACATACAAATAAAATTTCGCAAACAGAAGCGTTATAAAAATAAAATACCAAGTCATATAAACGAATGACTTACAAAGAAAAATACAAAATCCAATATGCCCAAAATGAAATGAAATCTAAAAACAATAGCTCTTCAAATCAGTCCAAAACAATAAAGGGAAACTATGGTCGGTTCACTCAATATTCCAACTCTCAGCCCATCAAAGCCCATCTTCCAACCTAAAACCTGCCACAAGAAAAGAAATGCGGTTGAGCTTAAAAAGCCCAGTGAACAGATATGACAAAACGAAAGCTAAACAAAATTAGAGATACAAAATGAAATAAGGAAACTGATAACAAGATCGCAACGAAATGGAAACAATGGGTCAAAGAGGAACCTGCAGAACACAATAATAACATATATCCAGAAGGAACAGATAACAAAGGAGAACAAAGCAAGTAACGGATCGATGACATACACATAAGCACATCTAAATAACCAGACATACAAGTACTGAAACATAATTAAGCATAGCAGACGGCGTATCAACTAAACATAAATATGGCACACAATCAAATCAGGTAAGCAGAATACATATAAGCCAAACGGGAATCTAAAAGCAAGCAGAAGCAATTAATTAGTAAGTGAGCATGGCAATCACACAAGTCAAGTAACCCACAGTTAATAACATAACAAGTTAACTAGATAGATAACCTAGGCTGAGCCATTTACATCATCAAACAGTGGCATAAGCAAGAGTGTAAATATGGCAGGTTAACAATTAGCAGATAAAGATACTAACGGATGATCATAGTCCACGAGATCAACTGAACGAAAGTATACATGATAAACAGATAAAACAATCGATTACACACTAGCATGGTCACAAGACAAATCAAGGGTCACATAACAGTAAGATAACATATAATCAAATGACAACAGGTGAATCATATAATCGCATATTAATCATATCGTAGCAGGTAAACGGTAGTCAAATAAACATGTAAAAGCGTAATCAACTTCAATAATCATATAATAACCTGGTACGTGAATGGAACGATGGTCTGAAGTAACGAAACAAGAGTATGACAGATCAATGCAATGGAATATAGCATGGTAGTAGAGTGAGTCACATAAGGGTATTGAGTAATGGACATTTAATACAGAATATGGTGCTCGGGGAATTCAGAAGGTACAATATAGGTATGTCAAAAGTGTAATGGTTTTCAAAAATCTACCACGAGCCAACAATACAATACAATAATATCAATAGTGGCAATAGCAGCCAAGTATCCAATAGTAGCCATTGTATTCGGAGGGGTGACCTCGGAATACCAAACCAATAGGAGGGGAGACCTCAAGTAGCCAGTGGAGTGATCAGCTCCCACTATGTGAGGGGGTGTATCGCACACATGCACCACATCACCAATACAATATATCAATATCAATTTAATACAATACAAATATAGGATGCATCCATATGCCCCCTGCAAACCAATAGTGGCCATACAATATATCTGGAGCGTACATAATCAATACAATATGGGGACGGTGTGAAGCATCACTCAACCACACTAGAGTCATGCCATTGGTGCATCAATGACACGGACATGGAACCCCCATGCCTAGTTAATGACTCGGGTATCAAACTGACAGTTCAAAGCAAAAGGTCAATATATAAGTCTTCATAATCAAAGGTTCAATATCAATGTTTCCCAATTCAGAGGTTCATAGCAATAGTTCAATATCAAGGTCCAATATCAAAAGTTCAATAGCAATTCAATTCAACAGGGTCAATAGCAAAGGTTCAATATCAAAGATTCAATAGCAAAAGGGTCAATAGCAAAGGTTTAATAACAAAATGGCAAGAGATCAAAGATGCAAAGCGATCATGAGAAATCTTATGAGAAAGGTCAGAATATATGTACCTTTACGCCGATGAAAGGAAAGCAAATGAATGTATGAACACAAAGATACAACGTCACGTCTCCTTCAACGAATCTACATGGATCACGATTTGTTTAATACTTATTAGCTCATTTAAGTCATAACGGATTTTAAATACTTATCATGAATCGCGTTAATAATTTTAGGGTTTATTTAGGTTAAGCGTATTCTTGTTTTAGTAATAAACCGAATTAGATATTTTAGGGTTACATTGATTTAGACACAAAAATAAGACCATGAATCTCTATTTCGAGCACCAACTCAAACACGCATATGGAGCACACACAAACACACTTTTAACGCCAGTAATAACGACACCCTTGAGACTTAGCAAGACACGTCCTCTTTTATCGTTCACACACTATTTAAACCAGTTATACCATATTGATATATTCATACATGACAAGGTATTTATACCAAACAAACTCAAATGCGACTATAACTAATAACTATGTTTATCAAAGGGTCATGCACTTACATTCATCTCATGCAACTTAAAACATTAATTGACCAAAACATATGTATGCTTACAATAAAATACGACTGAGACAACTTGTGAACACCTTTTCACTTCATACAAGACCCATACTCAAATCATATGCCACTTGATTTATAACTTGTGAAAAATATTTATATGACAAAACACACCTAAATTCACTATCATGCAAACCTGACATTTTAAATCCAAAGTTTCGAAGAAAATACCCCATCATATGACACACGTGAAACTTTATCATGCAAACTAACCAATAACATAACTTGATGACTTCATAATTCAGATTATAGCTTGCATTGAAAAGACCTCATTAACAAACACAAAAACCACACATGTTACCACACCTTCGACCATACATCTTTAATGAGCCAAAGCAGGTTTTATTACGACCATAACCATACCAATGTGACCATAAACATGGACCAAAATCGGATGAGAATGACACATCGAAAACCACTAACACGACTCGATAACTCCTTTATATTATATTCTTAAAACATCGCTAACGACCTTATATGACCTTACTAAAGATCACGTATGCGCATACGACACTAGTTTTAATGAGATGTAAAACATATACAAGACATATGGTACAGCCCCTGAAGATCACTCACTGCAGCGAGGCGGAGCCATATGGTTACTTGTGGGGCGAGTGCCATCGATAACTGTTGTCAGCAGGCTAATTTTGTGAGTTTTTAGTATAAAAATATTATGAATAGGTTGAATTTACAAGAGTGCCCTCATAGTTATACCACGTGTGCCCTCAACCTTGAAAATTGTTTTGTACTTTTTTACTTTAGTCAAAATGTCTAAACCAAACTTATGTACCACTATATTTACCCATAGTACTTCGTTTGTTAACTAAAAATGTAGATGTGTTATTTTGATTTTATGTAATTCATCCCTCTAAATTTGGTTATAAAAGTAGTAGCTATTCAAGTGAATTATGTGATTTTTCATGTTTTGTCTTTTGTTTCTTTAATTTGAGTATGAGAATTTGTGAGTGTCTTGTTATAATGTAATAATGCAAAACATTAGTATATTAAAACAGGTAATCCTACTATTTTTCTGAATATAAGTAGTTTTCTTTTACAATATAAGATGCTAGATAGTTTTAGTTTCTTCAGGAAGATAAAGTGTTTTTTGTTGCATTTTTTAGCTCACGATAAGTTGCCTAAGTTTTTGCACTGTATCGCCGGACCTTTTGTTGCAATTTTTTATCATTATAAGTTTCTTTCTTTTCTTGCACATTATAAGCTGCAATTTTGTTGCAATTTATGCACTAGGTTAGTTATTTTTCTGCAGTATTATCCGTTTTTTATGCATTCTGATTAGTTAAAAAATATTTGGTGCTGCTTTGTGAAGGTAATAAATTTTTGCCCCTGATACTCGAAATTTCGGCTCGCCCTGCTCACCACAGCGACACACACTCACACATAAAATAATGAACTAACACACCACAAAATATCACACAAACCAGGTCTAGACCTCGCTAATAGATTCATGGTTTTCCAGGTCTTTTTACGAGGTTCTATAAGCACGTATTAAGTGAACACTTAGGGTTTTCATGTCAAGTTTAATATGACACATATGCAGATTGACTTAAAACAGGAACCATGGTCACTTATTACTAGGTTTAAATATGATAGTTTTTATGATTTCATGTGATGTTTTAAACATGTTTAACATTTAACGAGACCACTAATAAATCAAGAAGACCAATGCAAATAGATGTATGTTTACCGAATATTTATTAGTTACAGCTTTACTTCAGGTCATAAACACTCGGCGTGTCATTTGGAAAAGAAAAGAAAAGAATTGGTTAATTTTCTGTTTCTTGCGACAAAGAAGAAAAAAGAAAACGAGACAATGATCACAACCTTGTGTTTTGTTTCAATGTCGAATGAAAACGGGAAGGAGAGGAGCGTGTGTTTTATGGGAGGTAACCGTATAGTATGATAGGCAAGTAATAAAGACCGAATATTGTGATTGTTGTGTGTAATGTGATTAGCCAAAATTTTAGGGATACACATCTCTTATTTAAGTTAATTGTATCGTGGATATATATCTTGTTGAGAAGTAAACGTGTGATTGAGGAGGGAATCATAAATTTCGGACTAGGTGAGTGTAAGTAAAACGTGTACATCAAAAGGATAAAAGGTGTACAGATATTTAATGTAAATATACAATATGTAGAATTTTGTTTAGGATTAAATAAATAGTAAATAGTTTAGGTTATATTACTTAAAGTGTATAACATATATTTTTAATTGTAAGAAGTCTTAATATCAACTTGGGCTAAAATTCAAAATGGTACTTAAAATAACGATTCAGAATCAAGGGCTTTACAATTCTTCCCCTCTAAAAGAAAATTTTCGTCCTCGAAAATTGAAGTCGCAGAAGTACACGGAGACGTACAAGTTTAAGTCAGACGTACCAATTCATAGTGTCGTGCAAATCATCACAATTCTGGTTAAAAGAGTACAAAACTTACAAGTAACCGATGTCAGTGAGAATCTCGCAAGGAGGTACAGAATGCCAAACGAATGTGAAAATTGAAAAATAACGGATATGAGTCCCAGTCCATCCCACGTACCAACCTCAGGCATTTCCCAAGACGTCGTATGATTTCAATAAGTTCAAATTATATGATCTCGGTATTATCACGTTGATCAGACGTCATAATACTTGCATCACATAACAAGTCCTTATTATCATCATATTCTGCATCGGGTCATGACAAACCACATAAACAATATCACAACAAAACAAATAACATACAGGTAGCAAGTAACATACCAAAACAGACCAGATTTACATACATGCAGCATACAATACATCAAACCAACTTACCATACCGAAAAAGAAGAAGGCCACCAACTTGCTCGGCGGTTCCTCATGACTCATTCTGATGATCCAAATACAAAGAGATAAGACCAAAATGCCAAATCATAAAACTTCACGACTCAAACCGAGTTCTGAACAAATCAAAGAAAGTAATACCGATCAAAATCACATAGCAAAATATCAAACCGCCACAAACGCATGACAAACAAATCGGAGTAACACAGGTCGCGCCCAATCATGTGAAGTAGATGAACCTTCCGGCCACTAGTTGAATCTTGTCTCGTCTTTGCTTTGGTTGATCCGTCGGCTCCCTTCCGCAACATCGGACGTCTCTAGCAGCATCACGATCGGGTGCGGCACGTTTCTGAACCTCTCCGAAATTGCGGCAATGCGGTGCGGCACCATCATCTTAGGCTCTACGGTAAACTCCATCTAAACGATAGAAAAGAATGCACGAAGATAAAACAAAAAATCAAAGCGAAGGAAGAAGGTCAAATCGTGAAGACAAAGAATACGAAGTCAAATCGAACAAAATCAAAAGGAATCGGAAGAGATCGAAATAGACGGAAGCCTAATGTCTACCCAAGTCCTCACATGTCAATTCTAAGGTCAACAAGACGAAACCTTTGCTCGATGCCATAATTGTAACACCCACCCGGCAAGGGTAGAAGTGTCACATTACGGTGTCATATCGTATACAAATAAAATTTCGCAAACGGAAGCCTTATAAAAATAAAATACCAAGTCATATAAACGAATGACTTACAAAGAAAAATACAAAATCTAATATGCCCAAAATGAAATGAAATCTAAAAATAATAGCTCTTCAAATCATTCCAAAATGATAAAGGGAAACAAGGGTCGGTCCACTCAATATTCCAACTCTCAGCCCATCAAAGCCCATCTTCCAACCTAAAACCTGCCACAGGAAAAGAAATGCGGCTGAGCTTAAAAAGCCCATGAAGCAGAGATATGACAAAACGAAAGCTAAACAAAATTAGAGATACAAAATGAAATAAGGAAAGCGATAACAAGATCGCGAAATGGAAACAATGGGTCAAAGAGAACCTGCGAGAACACAATAATAACAGAGATATCCGGAAGGAACAAATAACAAAGGAGAACAAAGCAAGTACGATCAATGACATATACATAAGCACATCTAAATAACCGGACATACAAGTACGAAACATAATCAAGCATAGCAGACATATCAACTAAACATAAATATGGCACACAATCAAATCGTGTTGAGAATACATATTAGCCAAACAGAAATCTAAAAGCAAGCGGAAGCAATTAATTAGTAAGTGAGCATGGCAATCACACAAGTCAAGTAACCCACAGTTAATAACATAACAAGTTAACTAGACAGATAACCTAGGCTGAGCCATTTACATCATCAAACAGTGGCATAAGCAAGAGTGTAAATATAGCAGGTCAACAATTAGCAGATAAAGATACTAACGGATAATCATAGTCCACGAGATCAAATGAACGAAAGTATACACGATAAATAGATAAAACAATCGAATACATACTAGCATGGTCACCAGACAAATCAAGGGTCACATAACAATAAGATAACATATAATCAAATGACAACAGCTGAATCCTATAATCACATATTAATCATATCGTAGCAGGTAAACGGTAGTCACATAAACATGTAAAAGCGTAATCAACTTCAATAATCATATAATAACCCGGTGCATGAATGGAACGATGGTCTGAAGTAACGGAACAAGAGTATGACAGATCAATGCAATAGAATATAGCATGGTAGTAGAGTGAGTCACATAAGGGTATTGAGTAATGGACAATTAATATAGAATATGGTGCGTTGGGGAATTCAGAAGGTACAATATAGGTATGTCAAAAGTGTAAGGGTTGTCAGAAATCCACCACGAGCCAACAGTACAATACAATAATATGAATAGTGGCAATAGCAGCCAAGTATCCAATAGTAGCCGTTGTATTCGGAGGGGTGACCTCGGAATACCAAACAAATAGGAGGGGATACCTCAAGTAGCCAGTGGAGTGATCAACTCCCAATATGTGAGGGGGTGTATTACACACATCACCAATACAATATATCAATATCAATACAATACAATACAAATCTAGGATGCATCCATATGCTACAGCCTCTGAAGATCACTCACACGGGACACACACTCACACATAAAATAATGAACTAACACACCACAAAATATCACACAAACCAGGTCTAGCCCTCGCTAACAGATTCACGGTTTTCCAATTCTTTAAACGAGGTTCTATAAGCACGTATTAAGTGAACACTTAGGGTTTTCATGTCAAGTTTAATATGACACATATGCACATTGGCTTAAAACAGGAACCATGGTCGCTTATTACTAGGTTTAAATATGATAGTTTTTATGATTTCATGTGATGTTTTAAACATGTTTAACATTTAACGAGACCACTAATAAATCAAGAAGACCGATGCAAATAGATGTATATTTACCGAATATTTATTAGTTACTGTTAGGATTTAGAAAATCCATGTTGAAGAGTCGGTCACCCCAACTGTAGTCTAGCATATGTTAGCTCGTAGACATTTCGTTATTTACTAGTTATTTATTTAGTTATTTAGTATAGTGCAACACCGTGGAGGACGGACGGGTCTTTACCCACTGTATTCCTGATCCACAGTCCGAAGGAGGACATTTAGTATGTAACTATAAATACCCTCTACCTCCCAAGGTAGAGGGTTGGACCTTTCATTCTAATCTAACCTTTTCTTTTTTGTTTACTCTCTCTCTAGAAAGGCTCTATCTCTTCACTTTCTCTCTCTAAACTCTTACTCCATACGCCTATATAATTTATGATTTGATGTGTTTTTGAAATCCAATATGTTACAAATGGTATCAAGAGCTATGGTTTGATCATCTTTCTTATGTCCTTGGATTTCTAGTGGTTTTATATGGTTTTTGAGTTTGAAAAAGTTTTGTGGTTTTTGCATCACTTGGATCATTTCTTGTGTTAAAGTTTGAATTTTGATTTTACTTTTGTGTTTAGAATCATTGTAAGTGCTTGGGTTTAGATTTGGAAAGCTTGAATCACTATGGTTGGGCTTGTTTTGGATTGAAGAGGGTTGTGTTTGAGATTTTCTTGGTAGGGACTTGAGTCTCGAAGTATTATTCATGTTAGCGACTTGCTTCTATATTTTTCAGCGACTTGTAGTTGAAGTGGTAGCGACTTGAGCACTAGCGACTTGTCTATTGAGACAAAGCGACAAAAAAGTACACAGTAGTGGTTGTACCATTTCGGATAGCGACTTGGCAAAGTAGCGACTTGTCTTTGGTAATTTTAGCGACTTGACTTTGTTGTGGGTAGCGAGTTGTTCTTTAGCGACTTGCCCTCTTAGCGAGTTGTTCCTTAGCGACTTGCCCACTTAGCGAGTTGTTCTTTAGCGACTTGGCTACTTAGCGAGTTGGTATTATTAGGGAGTTGTACTTTAGCGACTTGTGTCTCTAGCGACTTGTGCATATAGCGACTTGTAACTAGCGAGTTGTCTTTATAGCGACTTGAGTATCTAGCGACTTGTATACCTAGAGATTTGGTGCTAAGCGACTTGTGTTCATAGTTAGAAGCAGTTTGACCATTTCATCAGTGCGTTTTGTTGACTTTTCCCGACAAAACTTCAAACGGCTATAACTTTTGAACCGTAACTCTGTTTTCAGCATTCTACCATCAAAACGACCGTGAGAATGAGGAGAATGGCACGCCGAATCAACTTAATGGTCAACCCTCGAGGCCTAAATCCGCTCAGAACAGAAGTTATTGAGGTTTTTAAGTTTTTAGACCTAAATTTCTCCATAAAATCGTGCAACAACCAACCCAAATCACAACCAAACAACATCTCTGCTAATCCTACAAACAATCATAAGACCTAACACTCAATTTTCTATCCTTTGTTTGCGATCCATCATTATCTTAACACGTTCTATTGGTCACTATATCATGGTTTCTTCTTGATTTTAGTAAAATCCCGCGAAAGAACCTATTTCTCTGTTTAAATCACAGACTTGTAAAATCCCGTGTACACAACAACATCATGTCTTACACTCTGATTTAGTGATTTCGAAGTACTTAAATTGTATGATACTGTGGACAACAATGATAACGTATGCTACATTGAACGATTAAAGATGATTGAATCAATCAATGAGGATGTGAGATCTTCATGTTATGAGTACAATGAGAATGAATTGCACCGCTAATGCTACGAATGCCATGCAAAAGGAATGATGTATTATACCCTATCAACAACTTCACTCTCACCTCATGTTACTTCTACCCACAACAGAACGAACGTGTATTGCCTTTTCCGTCAAGATTCATCCACATTAACAGGAACATTACTATTGAACTTAGAACAATTGGAACAACAACTTGATAAAGAAAAGGTTCAAAAGGATAGTTCCAATGCTGCACTTCAATTGATCCACAACCAATTTCATCATTCATCGATGGGGAATTTACATCGACTATGATCAAGACATGACTGAATGTCTTTCAAGAACACCGGAATGGAAATTAGCGTGTTCATTAGACACTTATCAAACTCATGGATGCGTGGAAGTACATTGAGGAAGTTACACAGAAAGATGAAAAAGTGGATGAGTGTCAGTGCGGTTGAGAGATTGTTGTGATGAGTCGGTAATGTATCGGTCGAAAGATCGGGTGTTGTTGAATGCATAATATCGAGACAACAAAGAATGATGTAACCAAATTGCTCAGTAACTCGGCACACAAGAAGTGGATCTGTGATCGAAAGGTGAATGAATGTCGGGTACAATCAATAGATTGTAGTGTTGAGACCAGATAAGCATCGGATGATGAATCTGAGGCTCGAGCAGTTAAGCTTGAAACAACCGGTAGTTCGGTGACTCTTGTTACACATGTTGTGGATGCAAATATCATACCGATAAATGAACAGGTTTCATGTGATGAGGTACCCTTAACTTTTCAACATAGTGCATCTGCTAATGTACCTAAACAAAGCTGATCTCAATCTTGAACATGATTCGATAAATGTTCCTTGGTTGAGTCTAATAATTTCAAAACAAATGATATGGTTGATAACAAGGCTTTTGATGAACTTTCAAACAAACTCTCAAATCTTGAAAAACATTGCATTTCACTTGAAATTGCGATACAGAGTAAAGAAAGTTTTCAAACTAAGAAACCATGTAAAATCCGGAATTTCCTGAATTTCGTGAATTTTTGAAATAAACGATTTAAAAGCTCAGCTTCAAGCCAAAAACTCGACTATCAACAATTTGATGAAACATATTTCTGGTATGCATGTGAAAAGTAATTTGGTTACAAGTAATTCTGATATTAATGCTATTTATGATATTCAAATGAGAAATGATGAATTAGCAGTTTGTGTGGCCAAATTACTAAAGGAAAATGAGTCTTTGAGAAAGCATCACATAGAACTAAGGGCACGTTTGGTAGAGAGAATTTCAAAGAAATGAAATGAAGCAGAGAATAGAAATTCAGAGAATATAAATCAGTAGAGAATTTTGTTCAATTCTAATGTTTGGTAACAATAGAGAATTAAGCCGAGAAATGAAAAAAAATAAATAAATAACATTTTGTCATATGAGACTCACATGTATTTGTTTGTTGATTTTTTTTTAATTATTTTTTTTAAATAACAACTCTAAAAATTTAATTTTTTTTAAATAATTATTTTTTTTTTTTAAATATTTTTTCTAAATAACAATTCTAAAAATTTAATTTTTTTTAAATAGTTATTTTTTAAATTACTTTTTTAATCTTATTTAAAAAAATATATTTAAAAAATTATATTTTTTAAATTTTATTTACTTTTTTTATTTTTTTTTAAATTATTTTTTTTTTAAAATAATTATTTTAATTTTTTTTTAATTTTTTTTTCAAAAAAAATTATTTAAAAAAAAATAATTTTTTTAATTTTTTTTAAAATTTATTTTTCAAAAAAACTTATTTTTTTAAAAAACCTATTTTATTAAAAATTTATTTAAAAAAATATATTTTTAAAAATGTATTTATTTATTTTTTTTTTAAATTATACAAAATATAATGTTTCTCATTTAAACTAAAAGTAGTGAATCTGAAATTAACAAAAATTTTACAAAGAAATGAACTCCACTAATGAATTAAAATTTAGTATTTAATTTCTCAACCTACAAACAAGAGAATTAGTTTATTTCCTTTTCATATAAATTTATTTCTCGTACCAAACACACCCTAGTGACTCGTCAAAAGCTAGAACTAAGTCAATGGAAACAAACTCTTTGATAGCAAAAACTGATGATCTCAAAGCTCAACTTCAGGAAAAGAGTTTCGCTATTGTTGCCTTAAAGAATGAGCTTAGAAAAACTGTAGGGAAAAGTGTGAACACTAAGTTTACAAAACCATCAACCTTTGGAAACGGTTTCATCCCATTAGAAACGGTTTGTTGTTAAGCGACCTCTGCGTTTATATCCGAAAGACTAAAATTTTCAAAAACACGGTTTGCCTCCCAAGTTGATGAGATACAAGTTTTGTCGCTGATCACTTCACACAATATTACCTAAGAGTTATGTTTCTAGTTCCTCTAAACCTCAACATGCGGCTACCTTTACTCCCGGCACCTCTAGGATTGGTTCGCTTGATGTCAAAACCATGCATTAAAACCGAATTCATTTTGATATGAATGACTTGTGGAAGAACTATTATCTAGAAGTAGGAGAAAAGGCACATATTAGAAAAGGCGAGAATTTTAGGTGCAGACCTGGGGTGATGAATTCTACAAGATTTCAAGGCCTTTGCTAATAGTTTAAACCATTACCTAGGAACACTCAACTAAATACTAGGGATTGGCTTGGATCTAAGAGTAGTTGTGTTTCGAATAAATCTATTCCCATAGTAGATCACTCTAAGAACTCTAGATCATGATACGAATAAACCAGTCACTTCACCTTATTTGCCTAACAATTCACATGATATGAATGACTTGTTCAAGAACTATTATCTTGAAAAAGCTAGGAAAAAGGCACATATTCGAAAAGATGGAATTTTAGGTGCAAGACCTAGGGTGATGAATTCTACAAGATTTCAAGGCACTACTAGTAGTTGTAAACCATTACCTAGGAACACTCAAAAGACTAGGGGTTGGCTTGCATCTAAGAGTAGTTATATGAAGAAGAATACTAAGCATGTAGAAAATGAAACTAGAAATTCTAAGTCTTTTCCGAATAAGAAACATTTTCCTAATTCACATGCTAAGATACAATCCACTAAGACTACTAATGTGACTAAGGTTCAACATGTTGTGAAGCAAAACAAACCAAAAACTTCGCCTAGATGGACACCAACTGCTAAATCTTTGGAAACTAGGAATAAGGATAAGTCTTCCACTATGCATAAGAAGCCTAACAATCCTAGACCTTGCCATAAGTGGATAGCGTCTGGTAGGATGTTTAAGGATCTTGGGACTTAGGTGGATACCTACCGAAAGTTGTTTACGATGGCAAAATCAAGGTTGACAGTGAAACCCCAAAGGGTTTGGATACTAATGTCACTAACCAATATATATGCAATCTAGCACGTAATGTTAGTGCGGGTAATCCCTACTCATTGAGATACTTTCGATCCTTCACTACATGGACTGGCTTAAAGTATGGATACAAATGGATTGATATCTCATAACTCACGGGTTCAAGTAACTCAACCTTGATATTCAATATGCAATGACGTATGAACACAACAGTTCATGCCTCGTACTCTAAAGAAAATAAAAGTGTACATTTCAGTGCGCTTTGTCTTCGAAAGAAGAGAAATCTTGTTATGACGTATGAATACAACAGTTCAAGCCTCGTACTCTAAAGAAAAAAAAGTATGCGTGTCATGGCTTTATCTTAGAAGAAGAGAAATCTTCTTATTTATGACCATTCTCATCAACATGCTTCATACTTTTTCCAAGCGCTTCAGTCATGAAGTGAACCGAACTACTGTTGATTGTTTCTTATTCCACTTGCTCAACTATAATGACGATGATGACATCATGTGCTAATTCTGCAGGGGAGAAGTGTGAATAGAATACATTTAGATGATTATCACTTGTTTAATCAAGAATGGCAACTCCATATGCAATTCTTGAGGGGGAGAAGAAGTTTGAATTTACTGCATGGTTGATTTATATCTGAGAATAAATGGTCAAACGGCTCCAAACTCATGTAAGAACCGAGCTTCTTCTTATCGGGTCATCTTTACATGGAGTTTTCTTCTAAGAGTTGTTGGTTAACAACTTCACACGGGCTGATTTGATTAATGACAAAGTGCTTCCATTGTTGGTGATTTCCTTAATGAACATCTTTCTGTTCTTGTTTGATTGGGAGGTATTTGAGTTAAGGGGATTTTCTATTTGTATGTTAACAGGAATGCATTTGGTGAGTTGAAGATGTTGACTTTCTATTCCCAATTGGACAATCTTGAAGAAGGTCGAGTCTACAGTCTGTTCTACATTTTTCTACTGCATGTTAGAAGACTAAAGACGAGTTGCATTTGATTATCTAAAGACTTCTTCTTAATCTGGGCATTTATCAAAGATTGTGGAGTTTAGGGGAGAGCATTAATTGGGGGAGAGTGAAATGTCGAATTTAATCCCCAATTAGACTTGCTCACATTCTTCAGCAAGTTGATTCTCACAATTATTAAAAGTGTTCTTCTCAAAAGATTTCTTGTATTTGGGCTTATAATATGTTCTTTGATTCTGAAGTGTCAAAACGATGGGGAAGGAGACACACATCTAAACACAAAGCGAGTAAACTTGATGAGCTTAATTCTTCTAAGTGATTGAAGATATCCCGGGAAGACAAATGTCATGACCGCAGAGAAACTCAAGGTTTTACTAATCAAGGCTTTTAGTGTTATTATTCCAACTACGTGGGGGAAGTGATGTAAGGGAAAGTTTCTGGAGATAAAAGAGGTACACAAGTGTGTGATGATTTCGATGTTATCACAATCATCGGGGAGAAGAATGTGTACATTGGGAAATTTGTTTCACTTGAGTGCTTAATCGGTGATTGAAGATATAATCACTTATTCCGAGTTGACATCCGCGAGATAATCGGTGATTCGCCCGCTTCTTTAATGTTATCGGTTATTCTCTCTTTGGGAATTGGTACCGGGTTCTTGAGCTTGATACACTATCATCAGGGGAGAGAAAAGTATACATCGAGGTTATTCTTTGGATATCGGACTTAATCGCTACCGATGGTATAAGTTTCTTTGTCTTCGGGTATATGTGTATGTGGGTTCGTGAGCTCTAGTCTAAGAGATTGACTGCATCAATTAATCTACTTGGGGGAAGTGGTCTCTTGACAACTTTTTGGTATGGATCGCTTCAGACTTCAGTGGTTATGAAATTTGAGAAGATTATTCAAATGTGGGATGATACATTGTTGTTCTTCTTCTTGATGATATAACCCCGAACGAAGAATCTCGACTATCGTTCTTAAAAGGAGCAGCGGGATTTATGATAATTGTGTGCTTCTCTGTGCACCTGGCTAAGGCAAGCTTGAAATAGAGCTGAATCGCTCATCAAAAGGATTTTCGGTTTGGGGGGAAGCTGCCAAAGTCTCTCTTTCTCAAAGGCTCATGTTCTATCTTCTATTTTGGAGCCTTGGAAGCTTTGGTGGTGAATGTTTAAGAGTTGATGACTTCTATCTTCTACAACGGGTCTTTCGATATCCTTATCTCGGTTTTCGTATCATCATCTTCTTAAACTATATAATCTAAACTATCTCTGTAAATATTTATTAAAAACTAAAATACAAAAATATAAAACCAGCAAAACAAAATAGAAAAATATAAAACCAAGAAAAACCCATAAAAATCAGAAAATTTTGAAAAATACCAAAAATATGTTTTCTAAAGACATGTCTTCTGGTATCGATAACATCTACGGTCTTAGAAATGTCATTCAATAATGGCACGGGACCATAGATGAAGTTCGAACAGAAGGTGTAAATATTTTTTTTCAAAATATGTTTCAAATGATGGCTTACAGTTACTTCAGACTGTAACCCGTGCTTAAAACTATGGCTTGCTATCATTTCAGATAGCAACCCGCTCTTCAAGAAAGGAAAGTGCTGCGCCAAACCAATTTTCAAACATTTCGTGCACTTATCCTTAAACTATTTGAGGAAAGTATGTGAAGGAATCTTTGTTCCTACACAAATGTTTTTCCGTCTAAAATTCTTAAGAAAAATATTTGTTGTTTTCAAAATGGTGGTAAATGAGTTGCTTGTAAATCAATCAGTTTGAGTTTTAAGTAAAAATTGAAAACTCAATCAATGACTTAGCTTTTAATACTTTTCAGAAAATAAGTCATTGATTGAGGGGGAGAATGTTTTCAAATTTATATCATCTATCGTACTTTTCTAATTATCCTAATTGCTTAACGAAAATGATGTTAACCTATGTTGAGGACTAGGTGCCTAGGATATGATTGTTAGGATTAGATGATTAGAGTTTGATAAACACATAATTCCCATGCTTTATATGAACTGATTGATATGTTGAATTGACTTTTATTAGTCGATTGTTGTTTGGGTGATGTCGACCACCATATATGTATGTGTGTTCACTAACGTATGCAGGTATATTGGTATAAAAGAATGCTCCCGATCCGGATCCCACAATTGATGATGATTGGATGCCGCAAGGAAAGGGTAATGATATCTTGGGTTGACAAATGAAGAAACGGAGCTTAATTGGACTTCTATGGAGAGTTGGCATGGAAAAATGCAACGTAAGAGGTCTCCTTGCATCGGCAGATGGTTTTCTTCATCATCAAATGACGAACTTAATTTGACCTCAGTTGGCATTAAAATGCAACGTAAGAAGTCTCACTGCATCAACAGACAGTTTTTCTTCCAAGCCTTACAGCAACAACAGAAGCAGCTCAACCACTTAACATATCTTGGTGTAGGACAAGTAGTGGATGATAACATTTTTTAAACAATTTTAAATAATATTGTTTTGAAAATGGAAAATATTGGTTTGAAAAATAAATTGGACTTAATTTTGGAAATCACGGACTTCATTTTATCAAAACTTAAGTCACTCAATCATCGATTACGGTCATCGATTGAGGGAGAGTGATTTTAAATAAATTATTTTCAAACAATATATCATCAAAACAAGTCCGATTTGTACAAAATAAGTGGTGATCTAAAGATTTAATGTTATGTCATGGTATGATTTTCTTTAGAATCAAGATCTTTCAAAATGAAATTTTTTGTGTTCTTGTTTGATTGTGAAATTGTTTTATTTTACTTAAAGATCTCTTAAAACAATCATACGTGACACTAACAATCTTTAATGTCTTAAAATGGTCCTTATCTGTCATTTTTCAAAATCGAATCTTGCCACGTCTTTCCCCAAAATTTTCTAAATGATTTAAATCAATTGGGATCATAAATCTCAATTGGTTTGAAATTTTTGATCGGGGGAGAGATCGTGATTTAAATCTCAAATCTTTTTAAATGGAATTGGTTTTAGTCCTTCAAAGGCACTCCTGCCTCCATGTGCCAAACGATTTCAATATACATAATGCACATGTTGATGGGGAGAATTTATCTAAAAACTAGACGAGTTTTTAAATCAAGCACATTTTCTCCCATGTTTTCTAAACCTTATTAAATCACTTGGGATCCAAAATCTCAAAGGGTTTGATATTTTTGATCGGGGGAGAATTTGTGATTTAATAATGAAATTTGATAAAAGATGATCGTTTTGATTCAAGTGTGCATACTGCTCTCCCATATGTGCTAAACGCTTTCGAATCTCGAAGCATATATTGAGGGGTAGCATTTCAAAAGAAAATAAACTTTCAAGGTACAAAGATTTATATTTTTCAACATAAAGTGCCTTGATTGATTTTCTAAAGGTTTCTTAATGGATTTTGTGATCGTGAATGTACTTCAAAAGAACTCTTTCCTCTATGTGATAAAATGATTTAAAATATCCTACGCACATATTGAGGGGGAGAATTTACCAAAAAAAATCAAATGGCTTTTTCTAGGGAAATTGTGATCAAGAAATTATTTGAAAGAACTCTTGCCTCCATGTGCTAAATAATTTCAAGATCATATGTACATGTTGAGGGGGAGCATTTCTAAATGATCAAAACTATTAAGGTACAAAATGCTTTGATCTTGTATCTAAGTTGATTGATTTTCCAAACGATTTTTCAATTGGTTTCATGGAAGAATGAACAATACCAAAAGACCGACCAATTTACTTTATGCATGGTGTTATAAGGATGGTTAGGTTAGGTATTCGTTCCCCCGATCCCGCGAAGCGGAGGGATCTACCGGGACAATCCACTAGTTAGAGTAGAGTCCTTAGGTATGATGAAAAAAGGAGAAAAGTGAGATATGGGAAGAGTGCGGAGGTGAGGCGAGCTAATCTTTGGAATAAACCCAACAAAGGTTCTAATGAAAAGTGAAAAGAGGTGAAAAGAAATAGCCCTCAATAATTCAACCTTAGGGCGAAACCGGTTCAATACATATGCTCTTGGTGTTACTAAGGTAACACGGTATTGAAGACAAGACGTCATGGACCCATGGCGCATTGCACCTAACTTCCTAAGCTACTCAAGTTCCTCTTAAAAGGGCTTGTTTCATTCTCACGGGAACCTACATAATCTATCGACTTTCTCTTAGAGATTGTTGATATTGAAGAAGGAGACCCTCTCCCTAGTCTACGGCATAGGAACCAAATGTGCACAATTGAGTCTAGAGCCAAGAGATCATCCACAATATCTCATTAGGACACAAAATTAATGAAGTAAGAATATATTAAGAGTCCTACGCATTATCCTTGTGGTATTGCCAGAACATCTGAGTGATATGTTAAATATTCACGATGAAGATGGAAATCCTTCTAGAGCCAACATCATACAAGCTCTTGGTGGGTGACATGTGAGATCTTTTCTAAAGATCAAACTTGTGACAACTGGATAGAAACAATGGGGCGATTCATTCTTGAATCAACCTTGGTCCAGGAAATGGATTGACGGATACCTTTGAAAAACCGGTCGTTGTGCTCAACAATTCTTTTCTCTAGCACATCGACTGTGTATTAATCTTTCAAAATTAAAAGGTATTTATGATTGAAAATTGATTTTTCTTATAAAACCTTCGTCGTATTGCAAAACTCTTTCTTTTAAGCAATACGCGATTGTTTTCAAATCATTTTTCTTCAATCAGTGAATCTCAATTCGCTGGTTCACTCACTCCGTGTTGTCTTCTTTGAGACGTTCGGTTTGAGAACAGCTAGAGCAGCTGCGAAACCCTGTCGAGATTCTTGAATTATACGATCACAGGAAGTACTTTATCGCGATCAGAGCCGTGGGCGTGTACCTTAATTCAAGTGATCAAAGACACTTTCGTGTGTTTTTGCTAACGTTGTTTTGCGGTACATTTCGGCGTTTTGGTATCGAATTGAGGTCAATCCATTGCCGCATGCTCACAAATCGCACTCCCAATCTAAAGAAATCATGATATGTGCATATCTTCATCAACTGGCTCTGATATTTTCAATCCATGCTTCTGCTACTCTGATACAAATATCACGAACCAACAAAAGGCTTCCGCTACTCTGATAAGAAGATATCATGATCCAAAATGTGAGCATGTCGGTCCGAAGGTCACAACTTCACATCATGGCGATACAACAAAAGGCTAATCTAGAGATTTGTTGTGGCTGATGATCTCTAACCTGGCTAAAAGAATCACCAAATGTGGATCGACAAAGACCTCCACTAAAAGTACACAGCAGTCGGACTTTGAATAAATCACTGCTAAAGCACAAATAATGCACAATTTGAAGAATTGAAGTCTACGAGCTCAAGAACGAAGTCAAGAATAGAATGCTAGGAATCATAAAGTAAATCATGGGGTGACCTCCCTTAGGGGGAGATTGTTAGGATTTAGAAAATCCATGTTGAAGAGTCGGTCACCCCAACTCTAGTCTAGCATATGTTAGCTCGTAGACATTTCGATATTACTAGTTATTTAGTTAGTTATTTAGTATAGTGCAACACCGTGGAGGACGAACGGGTCTTTACCCACTGTATGCCTGATCTACATCCAGAAGGAGGACGTTTTGTAAGTAACTATAAATACCCTCTACCTCCCAAGGTAGAGGGTTGGACCTTTCATTCTAATCTAACCTTTTCTATTTTTTTTACTCTCTCTCTAGAAAGGCTCCTTCTCTTCACTTTCTCTCTCTAAACTCTTACTCCATACGCCTATATAATTTATGATTTGATGTGTTTGTGAAATCCAATATGTTATAGTTACAGCTTTACTTCAGGTTATAAACACTCGAAGTGTGTCGACTGGACCAGAAAATGAAAAGAATTGGTGGTACCTGCTGTTCTGCATGACAAAAGAAGAAAAAAAGAAGAGACAATGCTCACACCACGATGATTCTCAAAGAACCAACCTTCATCCTTGGTCTTGAGAGGAAGGAGAAGAGAACCTTGTGTTTTGTTTCAATGTCGAATGAAAACAGGAAGGAGAGGGCGTGTGTGTTTTATGTGAGGTAACAATTATAGTATGATAGGCAAGTAATAAAGACCGAATATTTTGATTGTTGTGTGTCGTGTGATTAGCCAAAATTTTAGGGATACACATCTCTTATTTAAGTTAATTGTATCATGGATATATATCTTGTTGAGAAGTAGCGTGTGATTAAGGAGGGAATCATAAATTTGGACTAGGTGATGTAAGTAAAATGTGTACATCAAAAGGATAAAATGTGTGTCGATTTTTTAGTGTAAACATACAATATGTAGAATTTTGATTAGGATTAAATAAATAGTATATAGTTTAGGTTATATTACTTAAAGTGTATAACATATATTTTTAATTGTAAGAAGCCTTAATATCAACTTGGGTTAAAATTCAAAATGGTACTTAAAATGACGATTCAGAATCTAGGGCTTTACATGTAAAACCTAAGTGTGAACCTCTTCGACCCCCATGATCATTCGACCTATATTTATACCCCATCACTTGATTACTTTCGACCCTCTCTTGCATGTCATATTCATGTTTATTTATTTTCGTATCGAGCTAAAATGGTTACATGAAATCATTTATTAAATCACGTAAATATCGAATGGAATAAACATGTTATTCAACCCATGTATAAATTATGTTTTGAAGCTATGTATCGACCCATATGAAATCCTTTTGAATCTGTTTTCGACTCTCATGTTCACGACCTCATGCATGTTCATATATATTGTTCGAACTAAAATGGGATAACAACATACAAGTACATCTTGGTAAATTTGTGTCGAATATAAATTATCAAATAGGTCTAAGGTTTTCAATGTAATTAAGGTTAAGGTTGATTTCGTAAATTATAAAACGTGAGGGGCCTAGGCGTTAAAATGATATAACAAGGTGTTAAAGTCATAAAATGAGTAAACTTACGATATATACGCTTTTGACCCTATACTTTGTAATAATGACAGTTTAGACCCTAAACTATTCTAACTTGTCATAAATGAACCCTAAACTATGATAATAATCATTTTTATTATTTTAACCTAATTTGACATTTATTATATCATAAATGACTAAACCTGTTAAATATAGAAACACCTTTATTTTGGAAAGTTACTTAATATGGAAACTTACTAAATGGAAACACATACAAAATAGAAAGTTACCTAAAATGGAAAGTTACTTAAAATGATTAAGTTGCTATATTTGGAAACTTGCTAAAAATGGAAAAATTCTCATAAACCCTAAAAGACCTAATCTGGAGTAATACACCTTAACTACATCTAATAAATGCATATCCTTTCACTTCTATAGATCCCTCGAGGAAGGAGTAATCTTTCGTGTCTTGTGTTTCATCTACTTGTGTATGTCTTCTTTGTTTAGGTACATATATATCTGACCTTATCTCTTAAGGTTTCTCATGATTCTTACACATCTTTTGATATCAGCTTGATTATATTGCCTTGCTGCTGAGCCTTACTATTTGGATTCCCTTGTATGACCTTTGTTATGCTCCTTTAGACTTGTGAACCTTTTTGGTTGAACCTTGCTTTGAACCTTGAATTGAACCTTTAGATTATGACTTTCATTTGATCCTTCAGTTTAATACCCAAGCTATTTTCCTAGCCATGAAGGTAACATGGCCATGTCTTTGATGCACTATGGACATGACTCTAGTGTGGTCGAGTGATGTTCCACACCATCCCTTTTGTTATATATATATTATGAGCTCAATAATTATTATATATGTTTGGCCACTATGATTTGTACAGGGGCATATGGATGCATCCTAGATTTGTTATGATATGACTCATATGGTGACTGATGTTGTGTGCAATACACGTATTTCACATTTTGGGAGCTAGCTACTCCATGCTTACTTATGATATGATATGATTTGATTTGTTTGGGCTCGTGGTAGTTTACTGATATTTTTCCTTTCATGTCCTTTCATCTTTATTATTGTAAGATATTGATTTCATAAACACATCAAATCATAACATATATAGGCGTATGATTAAGAGTTTAGAGAGAGAAAGTGAAGAGAAGGAGCCTTTCTAGAGAGAGAGTAAACAAAAGAGAAAATGTTAGATTAGAATGAAAGGTCCAACCCTCTACCTTAGGAGGTAGAGGGTATTTATAGTTACATACTACGTCCTCCTTCGACTTGTGGATCGGCATACTGATGGGTAAAGACCCGTCCGTCCTCCACGGTGTTACTCTAAACTAAACCATGCTAATAACTAACTAATAAACAAGTAAATAAAGATATGTCTACGAGCTAACTTATGCTAGATAATAGTTGGGATGACCGACACTTCACTATGGATTTTCTAATTCCTCACAATCTCCCCCTAAGGGAGGTCACCCTACGATTTACATTTTGAATCCTAGCATTCTATTCTTGACTTTGGTTATGAGCTCGTAGACTTCTATTCTTCAAGTTCCGCAATCTTTGTGCTTTAGTAGTGATTCTTAAAAGTCCGCATTGATTTGTACTTTTAGTGGAGGCCTTTGAACTGATCCACATCTTTGATGATCTTTGAGCTTTCTTTGAGATCATCAGCCACAATAAATCTCTGGATCACCCTTTATTGTGTTGCCATCATGTGATGTTGTGACTTTTAGACCGACATGCTCACACTTTCGGGATCATGACATCTTTCCATCGAGTAGCGAAGCTTTTACTGTTCATGATATTTGTAGCAGTAAGCATAGTATAAAATATCGAGCGAGGTTATGTAGATATGCACCAGTCATTATTTCTTCAATTAAGTGTGGATGTTGTGAGCATGCGGCTTTGGATTGACTTCTCAATTCGATCGGTACTGAACCATCCAAATGTACATGCAAACAACAGTTAGCAATAAAACACACGAAAGTGTCTTTGATCACTTTTGGTGAATTGAGGTACACCGACCCGGTTCCCCATTGATCAGTACAAGTCTGCTTGTGATCAGTATAATTCGAAGAATCTCCTTGACAGGGTTTCGCGGTGCTCTATAGTCGTTCTCAAACGGAACGTCTCAAAGAAGACAACGGAGTGAGTGAACCCGGTAATTGAGATTCACCGATTGATGAAAAATGATTTGAAAAACAATCGTGTATTGCTTGAAGAAAGAGTTTTGCAATACGAGGAAGGTTTTATGAGAAAGATCAATTTTCAATCAAAATACTTTTTGTACTAGAAAATGAGTACACATTCGATGTGCTAGAGAAAAGAAGAGATTTACAAATCGAATGGTTTTTCCAAAAGTATTTTTCAATCAGAGATACATTTTGTGTTTGAAAATGAATACACAATCGACGTGATAGAGAAGATTTGCATCAACGGTTTTAAAAGTATTTGTCAATTCATTTCCTGGACCAAGGTTGATTCAAGAATGAATCACCCCATTGTTTCTATCCAGTTGTCACAAGCTTGATCTTTAGAAAAGATCTCACATGTCACCTACCAAGAGCTTGTTTGATGTTGGCTCTAGAAGGATTTCCATCTTCATCGTGAATATTTAACATATCACTCGGATGTTCTGGCAAAATCACAAGGATAATGCGTAGGACTCTTAATATATTCTTACTTTCCACATTGTGTGAAACAGCAAGTCTTCAAGAATTTAGTGTCCTAATGAGATATTGTGGATGATCTTTTGGCTCTAGACTCAATTGTGCACTTTGGTTCCTATGTCGGAGACTAGGGAGAGGGTCTCCTTCTTCAATATCAACTATCTCTAAGAGAAAGTCGATAGATTATGTAGGTTCCCGTGAGAATGAAACAAGCCCTTTTAAGAGGAACTTGAGTAGCTTGGGAAGTTGTAGTGCGATCGTCCTTGGTCTATAGTCTTGTCTTCAATACCAATGTTACCTTAACAACCACCGTAGCAAATGTATTGAACCGGTTTCGCCCTAAGGTTGAATTGTTGGAGGGCTATTTCTTTTCACCCCTTTTCACATTCAATTCTTTTTCATTCTTCAACCCCTTCAGTGCTTACCGAGACTTCATAACTTGAACTTTGTTGGGTTTATTCTAGTACTAGCTCGTCTCGATCCGCACTCTTCCCATTTCTCATTTTTCTCCTTTTTCATCATACCTAAGGACTTCGCACTATCTAGTGGATTGTCCTGGGTAGATCCCTCGACTCTGGCGGATCGTGAGAACTAATACCTAACCTAACCATCCTTATAACTCCATGCATAAAGTAAAATGGTCGGTATTTTGGTACAGTTCATTCTTCCTTGAAACCCATTGAAAAATCATTTGGAAAAATCAATCAAGGTACTTGTGATACGAGATCAAAGCATTTTGTACCTTAATAGTTTTGATCATTTAGAAATGCTCCCCCTCAACATGTGCATATGATCTTGAAATTGTTTAGCACATGGAGGCAAGAGTTCTTTGAAATAATTTCTTGATCACAATTTCCGTAGGAAAAGCCATTTGATTTTCTTGGTAAATTCTCCCCCTCAATATGTGCATAGGATATTTGAAATCATTTTATCACATAGAGGAAAGAGTTCTTTTAAAGTACATCCACGATCACAAAAGCCATTAAGAAACCATTAGAGAATCAATCAAGGTACTTATGTTAAAACATAAAAGCTTTGTACCTTGATAGTTTATTTTCTTTTGAAATGCTCCCCCTCAATATGTGCTTCGATATTTGAAAGCGTTTAGCACATATGGGAGAGAAGCGCACACAATTGAATCAAATGATCATCTTTTATCAGTTTCATATATTAAATCACAAATACACCCCCGATCAAAAATATCAAACCCTTTGAGATTTTGGATCCCAAGTGATTTAATAAGGTTTAGAAAACAAGGGAGAATATGTGGCCTTGTTTAAATACTCATCTTGTTTTTGGTTGCTCTCCTCAATCATGTGCATCATGTAATTGAAATCGTTTGGCACATGAAGGAATGAGTGCTTTTGAAACAATTACCTTTTAAACAGATTTGAGATTTAAATCACGATCTCTCCCCCGATAAAAATTTCAAACCAATTGAGATTTTGGATCCCGATTGATTTAAATCATTTAGAAAATTTTGGGGAAAGACGTGGCGAGATTTAATTTTTTGAAATTGACAGATGAGGACCAAATGTAGACATTAAAGATTGTTAGTGTCGGGTATGATAGTTTTTAAGAGATCTTTAAGTAAAATAAAATAATTTCACAATCAAAAAAGAACAGAAAAAATTTCATTTTGAAAGATCTTTGAGTTTTAAAGGGAATCATACCATGACATAACATTAAATCTTTAGATCACCACTTATTTTGTACAAACAGACTTGATAGATTAAATATCATTTGAAAATATTTAATTTGAAATCATTATCCCTCTTAATCCATGACATTAGTCGTTGATTGAGTGACTTTAGTTTAAAATTGAAGTCCGGTTGATTTCCAAAATTTGAGTTCAATTTATTTTCAAAACCAATATTTTTCCATTTTCAAAACAGTATTTTCAGAATGTTTTTAAAAATATTATCATCCACTACTTGTCCTGCACAAAGATACGTTAAGTGGTTGAGCTGCTTTTGTTGTTGTTCTTTGGAGGTTTGGAAGAAAACCATCTGGCGATGCTGTGAGACCTCTTACATTGCATTTTATCATGCCAACTCTCCATAGAGGTCAAATTAAGCTCCGTTTCTTCATTTGAAGATGAAGAAACCATCTGCTGATGTAGTGAGACCTCTTACGTTGCATTTTTTCATGCCAACTTTCCAGAGAGGTCAAATTAAGCTCCGTTTCTTCATTTGTCAACCCAAGATATAGTTACCCTTTCCTTTCGGCATCCAATCATCTTCATATGTGGGATCGGATCGGAACATTCTTTTAAACCATGTTATCGCATCGTTAGTGAACAGATAGACATATATATGGTGGTCGACAACACCCAAACAACAATCGACTAATAAAAGTCAATTCAACATATCAATCAGTTCATATAAAGCATGGGAATAATGTGTTTATCAAACTCTAATCATCTAATCCTAACAATCATATCCTAGGCACCTAGTCCTTCAACGTAGGTTAACATGTTTTACATTTAAGTATATAGGATAATTAGATAATCTCGTTAGATGATATAGATTTGAAAACATTCTCCCCCTCAATCAATGACTCATTTTTGAAAAGTTTAAAAGCGCTGAAGTCATTGATTGAGTTTGCAAATTTTATAAAAACTTTGATTCTGATTGATTTAAGCAACTCATTTTCCACCATTTTGAACAACAAATATTTTTCTGAAGAATTTTAGACGGAAAAACATTTGTGTAGGAACAGCAGTCCTTCGACATACTTTCCTCAATTTGTTTTTTAGGATAAGTGCACGAAATATTTAAAAATTGGTTTAGCGCAGCACTTTCCTTTCTTGAAAAGCGGGTTGCTATCTGAAATAATAGCAAACCATGGTTTTAGCACGGGTTCTGATCTTAAATCTGCAAGCCATTTTTGAAGCCCGGTTATGCGAAATAACTGTAAGCCATAGTTTGAGACATGTTTTGACAAATATTTACACCTCCTGCTCGAACTTCATCTAAAGTCCGGTGCCATTATTGAATGACATTTCTAAGACCGTAGATGTTATCGATACCAGAAGACATGTCTTGAGAAAAACAATATTTTTGGTATTTTCAAATTTTCTAATTTTTATGGATTTTTGTTGGTTTTATATTTTCTATTTTGCTTTTTGATAAATATATACAAAGAAGATGATATAGTTTAAGAAGATGATGATACAAGTACCGAGATAAGGATATCGAACAGCACATTGAAGAAGATAGAGACCATCATTTCTTAAACTTTCACCACCAAAGCTTTAGAGACTCTTGAATCGTTGTCAGAACTTGAGCCTTCTGAAAGTGAGACTTTGGTAGCTTCCCCCCAAACCGACAAACTAAGAGTAAAGACCATTTCCCAAGAGTAGAAATAAAAGCGGTCTCTATGAAGCTCGGCACCCGAAGAACGAGAACACCAAAGTAACAAGTTGAAACATTGATCGTCTCATTGGTTATCAAATCGGAATAACGATGAAGTCCGATCACATGAACCTGTCGTCGTCCCGATGTACACATTACTCTTCGAGATTGACCATTTGTCTATTCAGGGGAACAATACATCAACATCTTCATTTTACCAATTGCATTCCAGTTATCTTCCATATAACCAATCAACCCATAATGTACACAAGTACCCAACCAGAGTAGAGACAACGACATCACAGTAACTGGTTGAATCACTGATATCCTCTGCGAATGTCAACTTCGGGATAACTGATTAAGCTCGATCATGTGAATATGTTGTGCGACCCTGATGTACACATATCTCTCCCTTGATGGTTGCGATCTCATCGGAATCATCATTACATTGTATACATGAAGCACTAACCGGAAGCACTTTATCATAAATCATATAGAAGATATCGATAAGCAATATCATCTCCGCATACCAAATATTCTTCTCATATTTCTTCCAACTGAATGCTAAAGTAACACATACCAAAAGTCTCCAGAGACCATTTCCCCCAAATAGTTGGAATGATACATCCTTCCCCCAAATAGTTGGAATAATATGTCCTTCCCCAAATAGTTGGAATGATACATCCTTCCCCAAATAGTTGGAATAACACACCAAAGGCTCTGAGTTAAACGAGTTTCTCTGGTTATGACATTTGTCTTTCCGGGATTACTTCAATATAGAAGAAGTATTAAGTTCATCACGTGTACTCGTTGTGTGTTTAGATATATGTCTCCTTCCCCCTTGCTGGTTTTGATACCTCAAAATCAGCAACACATTATACATACCAAATATTCTTGAAATAGAGAAGAACAAAATTAGCTCAAATGAATCTTGTGAGAATCAATACTGAAACTCTCTCTATCTTTATCAACCCATATGTAGACAATTTGAAGTGACCACTAATGAAGAAAACCCGATATACCAAACTTGAAACTGAAGTCGAATTCCCCGCATTTGTATCTTTAGCTTGCACTTAATGATGGAAGAACGGTTATAGAATCTATGCTTCAATCAAATCTCTAAGTACTCACTACTCAAACAAAGTATGAGACATTAACACCTCTTGAGATTATCCACAGATCATGCATGTGACGAGTAAAACAACGTAACTCCTAATAGTGATAGTTAACTCGGTCTTCAACCATCCACCCACCCCTACTGCTGGTAACTAGATAAACCAAGTCTTCAACTCAAATTCTAAGCCCGAGTTATCAAATAAGAACATACCTTTGTTGAAAGTCAACTTCAATCTCAAATAAGTGATAAATGATTAACTCCGAAGTCATCAACTTGTGTCAAATGCCCAACACAACAAACATACAGGATGTACATTGACCCACTGAATGAACCGGAACAAATGATTCCTCAACATCAATGCATTCTTCCTAAAAGTATACATGTAGAGACGATCCGGAAGATTCACCAATTATGTCTTCAAGCGGATGAGGTAGTCATTTTCCTTAATGTTCATGTGGTTGATTTATAGCGTGCACATTGAGAGGAACAATAATCCGTGAAGATTTGGCAAAGGAATACCAAAGAGCGGATCATTATTCATGATCAATAATCCGTGAAGATTTGGCAAAGGAATACCAAAGAGCGGATCATTATTCATGAGTGCAATCTACAATGATAGTCATTAAAAACGCCTTGTGAAGTAACTGGAGATAAGGTTTCTTGAGAATTCCGAGAAGTACTTCTTAGATGGTGAACCAGTTGAGTCGGTAGGAACCGGAGCATGAGCTTCATAAACTGGATGATCAACATTCGTTGAAGGTTGGAAGTAATAATGAATCTCAAATAGTATATCCCAGTTATCCTTAGTGAGTGAAGACATTAGGCTTTGGAGAGTCGTATGACCATAACTCAAGCATCCATCAACATGTAGAATATTCCATCTTCTCCTCAAAATTGCAAATGAAGTTTGCCATTTTTGATTGATCAAGTGAATAAGAATGTATACCAGTGAACGGAGATCCACTTGAGGATTGAATGAGCATGGAAAAACATGAAGCTTGTTGATGAAGAATGTCGATGAGAATGGTCATAAAATGAAGATTTCTCTTCTTCTAAAGATAAAGCGCCTAAAGCATACACTTTTCTTTTCTTTGAGGAACGGGGCCGAAGTGTTATCGCAAACGCCATAGTGTTGAAGAACGAGGCCTGAATAATGTGAGCAGATCATAGCCGAATGAATTTCAAGATTGAGTTACTTGAACCCGTGAGTTATGAGATATCAATCCATTTGTAATCCATACTTTAAGCCGGTCCATGTAGTGAAGGATCGAAGTATCTGCAACTGAGTAAGGACTACCTGCACTAATATTACAAACTTGATTGCATATATTTTGGTTAGTGACATTAGTATCCAAACCCTTTGGGTTTTCACAATCAACCATGATTATGTCATCGGTAAACAGCTTTTCGGTAGGTATCCACCTAAGTCCAACATCCTTAAACATTCTACCAGACGGAATCCACTTATGGCAATGTCTAGGATTGTTAAGCTTCTTATGCATAGTGGAAGACTTATCGTTATTCCTAGTTTCCAAAGATTTAGCAGTTGGTATCCATTTAGGCGAAGTTTTTTGTTTGTTTTGCTTCATAGACTTAGTGTAGATCCTAGAATTAACAGGTTGAACCTTTGCATGAGCATTTACTTTCTTTAGGGATTTTGAAAAACAATTTTCATGATTTGCCTTAAAGATGCATTTTAGACAATTCGAGCAAACAACTTGTTTGGATTCAGAAGATGATCTAGAGTTCTTAGAGTGATCTACTATGGGAATAGATTTATTCGAAACACAACTACTCTTAGATCCAAGCCAATCCCTAGTCTTTAGTTGAGTGTTCCTAGGTAATGGTTTAAAACTATTAGCATTGCCTTGAAATCTCGTAGAATTCATCACCCTAGGTCTAGCACCTAAAATTCCATCTTTTTGAATCTGTGCCTTTTTCTTAGCTTTTTCTAGATCATAGTTCTTGAACAAGTCATTCATATCATGTGAATTGTTAGGCAAATAAGGTGAAGTGACTGGTTTTGACAAAATTTGTTTAGCATCAACTTGGGAGGCAAACCGGGTTTTCAAAAATTTTGATCTTTTAGATATAAAAGCAGTAGGGTGCCTAACAAACCGGTCTCTAGTGGGATGAGCCTAGCTTCCCAAAGGTTGATGGTTTTGTAAACTTAGTGTTCACACTTTTCCCTACGGTTTTCTAAGCTCATTCTTTAAGGCAACTATCATAAAACTCTTATCCGAAGTTGAGCTTTGAGTTCATCAATTTTTTCTATCAAAGATTTTGTTTGTTCCACGGACTTAGTTCTAGTTTCATTGATAGAGTCGCTTAAGTCCTTTTGATGCTTTTTCAAAGTCTCATTTTCCTTAAGTACTTTAGCCACATAAATTTCCAATTCATTATTTCTTGTTTTAATAGCATCAATGTCTTGTTTAGTCATGACTAAATTACTTTTCAAATTTAGGATAGAAATATGTTTCTTCAGATTGAAAATGGTTGAGTCTTTGTCTTGAAGCTGATCTTTCAAAGTGTTAATTTCAAAAAGTTCACGGAATTCAAGTTCCGATTTTACATGGTTTGTTAAGTTGAAAACTTTCTTCTTTACTCTGTATCTCAATTTCAAGTGAAATGCAATGTTTTTCAAGATTTGAGAATTTGTTTGAAAGTTCGTCAAAAGCCTTTTTATCAACCATATCTTTTATTTTAAAACACTTAATCTCAGACTCAGCCTCAGTTACAGAACATTTATAAAAGTCATGTTCAGCATCATGATCAGTTTGTTTAAGTACTTTAGCAGATGCACTATGTTGAACAGTTAAGAGTACCTCATTACATGACACCTATTCAATTTTCGGTCTGATATCTGCATCCACATCATGTGAAATAAGAGTCACTGGACCGCTGGCTGTGTCAAGCTTATCTATCTCTGAGCCTCTGTATTCAGTGTCAAGCTGATCCATCATCACGGTGCTTTACATGATTCAACACTACAATCTTTTGATTGTGCCCGACATTCATTCCCCTTTCTGATTATTGCATCTACTTCTTGTGTGTTAGGAGTAACTGACCAGCTGGTTACATCATTATTTGATGTCTCTGACATTATGCATTCAGCAACACCCGATTCTTCAACTGATACATTACCCAACTCATCACAACTATCTCTGTGCACGGACTCTCATCCACTTTTTCATCTTTCTGAGTAACTTCCTCAATATACTTCTCTACATTATCCATGAGATGGATAAGTGTCTCTATGAACATGCTAATTTCCATTCGGTGTGTGTCTCTTGAAAGACATTTCAGTCATGTCTTGATCATAATCGGATGTAAATTCCTTGATGAATGGCTGAAATAATTGGTTGATCACTTGAAGTGCAGCAAGGAACTATTTTTAAACTCTTAAGCTTAGTCAAGCGTTTATTTATATTTTTCACATTCTTCTAATGTTTTTAGATAACAAAGGTAAAATCATTTTAACGAAACAAATAAAATACGTAAATGGTTTGAACTAATAGTTTCTAACATATTCACATTTTCACATAAAACACTAAAACAAGTATAAGTGATTTTTTATGATTTAGATACATATGTGTACAACAACTGAAGTGTTTTGCATATTGGGTTAAACTTATACTTAAACTAAGTATACTAAAATGGGTAAAAACTAAGTGTATGCTAAAATGAGTAAATACAAGTATATACTAAATGGGTAAATACTAGCAAATGGTTTTGACCCATAACCCATGGTTTTATATATACCACTTAACCAAGTTCATTATATCATTAATATACATTGTATCTAGAAAGAAAACCATGGATCAACCCATAACCCATGACCCATGATGACCCATAACCAAAAATACCATGGGCAAGAGGCCGGACCCACGGATCCCTAGCTTTGTACTAGCGGATCCCCTTGTGGTAGGGATCGAGAACAATTAGAGGTTTTTCCTCTATAAATAGTGAGCCATTTCTTCATTGTTTCTAACCCCTTTCAATATACTTTCTCCCACGAGTTAAATCTCACTAACCTTAGATCCAAAGAGATCTATG